>JAMPIV010017310.1:0-223387 GCA_024509875.1 Oreohelix idahoensis
ATGAACAAGGGAAAATCCCTTGGTATGACTGGTGATAAATTAGAAGAATTTGTACTTGGCGAATATTACAAGGTTCAAGAGGCTGAAGAGAGGGAATCAGAAGGTAAAAGAATGCAAATACAATTGCAGAGTTTGGAGTTGCAAAAACAAAAACTGGAATTTGAAGAAAATCAGAGACTGCACGGACAAGAGTTGTTATTTACGAAGGAGAGAAAGGAGCTGGAAGATGAGATAAGCTCAATTAAAGATAAATATCTATGTAAGGAACAGGCTCTTATTAATGAGCTGCAGCAAGTCAAAATGGACAATGAGAAATTGAAGATTGAGTTGCTGAAAAATGATGATTCTTTTGAGAGTTTGATTCGAAATTTAAACTTAGAAAATGAGAAGTTGAAATCAGATTTGGTAGAAATGAAGAAACAGAAATTAGAAGCTGAAGTGAGAATGCAGATGCAAGCTGAAGAAAATAGGAACTTGCATGAGAGAGATTTAGCTATGGAGCTGGACAAAATGAAGGTATTGAGTGAACATAAACTATCAGATGAGATGAGCCTGTCTCAATACGAACAATGGTTAGAAGGTGACATGAGCTTGGCTCAATACGAACAATATTGTAAAGAAAATGCTTGCACCGGTGACTTGAAACAAGTCCAAACAAATTATGAAAGATTAAAAGTTCAGGCTACAAGACATGAGGATGACTTACATAAAGCAAACTTAGAGCTTGCCAGTGCGCAAGATATGTGTTGCAAATTAAAATCTCAGGCCAGACGAGACAAGAAGTCTTATGAAGAAATAATTCCGGAGTTAAGGAGGAGGTGAATTTTTTGCGAGATACTGCTATAAAGAAAAACATGGTATCTCTGGAGGAGACTGATGAGTTTAAGATTAGCAAGGATAGGAAGATTCAGGTACTACAACTGGAGTTAACACAGTTGAGAGCGAATAAAGAAAAGGATGAGAAAGTTCATGAACTTATAACTACTCATCATAGTGCTATGGAAGCACTCAAACTTGAACTTGGTCAGGAGAGGGCTAAGGCCGTAGAGAATATCCAAATTCTCCAAGAAGAAATTGAGAGCCTTAAATTGGAGAATACATCTCAAAAGGAAAAAATGAAAATGGATCTTAGGAATAAGATTGCTAAAGAGAAGACTCTAACTTCTCAGGTAGACAACTTAAGGTTAGATTACAACAGGCTTCAGGTTAAAACCAACAGGAAGATTAATAAAGCTGTTGCTAGAGAGAAAGCTGTTGCAGAAGTAGAAATTGCAAAACTTCGCAACAGAATTGACAGATTGTTAGATATTGTTTTGAACAACAATATGTTGTCTACTACCAAGGTGAATGAAGTTAGATATAAAGCTGATGGTCAATATGTTAATGCAAAGAGTCAGCGACATGCACTCAATGCTAGCAGTAGCATTAAACAATATGTGACCAAATCTTTTCGTGGCAAATATGGTTTCCTACGTGATAACGATACTGCCTCTAATGGGAGTTGGCGTCAAGCCAACAAAAGTAATCCGACTGTAATAGTCAGTTCTGATAAGGTGGCATCAGAAAACAAACCTATTATTACTCATTCCCAGAATGGTAATCATTATGTGCTAAACAACAAAAATTCTACCATTCTGGTTACTTGTCATACTCAGCCCAAGCAGTATGATCCATCTGTTAAGCACATTGCCACAGGCAGAAATAACAACAATTTTGCTAGGAAAGATAATCGTGATTTTGAACAGCGCCAAGGGCGTTCATCACGTGGTAATTTTCCTTCAAGTAATTGGAGACAATTTAAAGGTCCTCAGAATTTTGGTTCTAATATTTATAGGAACTTTGGAAAAGGTGACTCCAATAGAGGTTGTCAACCTTGTGGTAATTTTTCCTGGAGACAACAAAACCCATCACAAAGATATTTTGACCAAAGAGAAAATAACAATCGCAACTATGCTAACTGGAGGTCAAATAAGAGCAATGGTCTTAATAGAGACAATAATTGTGATATATCTCAACATGATTCCACTTCACTTTTCTGTCCTATATTTCCTGATAGACGTCGAGATTTATAACTGGTCTCTACTATAATATATATCAGCACATTTATTCTCACTTTATGAGAATTTATAACATTGAACTGTATGATTTCCTTTTTCTGTTACCGATTTTGGGTATAACAGAAGAAGGCTAAGTTAGCAATATAAGGGCCACAAGTTCTCATGGCCACAATTTATAGTCAAGAATGTATTTTGATTACTGTATTAGAAAATTTAACATTTATCATATAGAATTGTGTTATTTATATTTTCGCAGCAAATCATTGATGTGTGCGAGATGCTGTAATTGTGTCAACCATGAAGTATAGTGAAGTACTAACTTACCTTGGAACGACTCAGTAGATGTGCCCTCTTAATTTATGACCACGTCTTCTGGGATCATCTACTTAATCAGTATTATGTATAATGCATTGTATCATAATATTATTACATGCTTACATAATGTGGTATGTGGTTATTAAGATATGTATATCTCTATAATGCGGTATATTATGATATGACACCGCTGTTTTGATGACATTCCATTGTTTAATCCTATGATAATATATTTAATGTCAGATAAATTTGTATGTGTACAATTTTGATTGCATTATAATGTTGCCAGCACTGTAGTGTATGTTGGTGGCACCTCCCTGGAATATGTGTATTCTTAGGGAAATACTTTCTCTAAGGATCTGAGATATAGTCTCACCTAACGCTCTATGCGTTGAGCTTGCCTCACATTAGGCATTATATTTTTTGGTGATACGTTTATCCGCGCATCATTCGTGCGTTAGGAGCCTGTTTGATCTTGCTCTGGGATTCAAAAAAAAATGTTTCATTTTTTTCCCGGGGGGTGCGGTAATCTGTTACGCACAGATTTCTGAGTCAATATATTATTTACCTGTCTTGATTGTACACTTTAATTTTTGTAGTCGAAGGTGCATAACTCTTGGTTAGCTGAGGCTACATTGTACAATTGTTGTTACCTTCTCTTGTGTCTTAACCTGACGGTCTATTATTAGATTTATGTCTGGTTGTTAATCCTTATATGGCTCGTATAGATCAGCTTTTCTTGGAATGTTTGCAACCTGAGTTGATGGTTATTCCCTGACCATATAAGGCTCGATTTGGTCAGTGTCTTTGCTTGGTATGTGTCCAACATCGTCCCGTTTGAGTTTAACTCAGGGGTCAAGCGCTACTGCGCATGTGTCGAATTTAAGGTTGTTTGAAAAAGACTTCCGTTCCAGGAGTCGAACAGTGGTTCTGATCAGAGTGAGACGCGTTTCAGCGTCCGTGTTCATTTTGACGGGGAAAATGGAAGTCCTCTCAAGTTGTTA
Source organism: Oreohelix idahoensis (assembly GCA_024509875.1). NCBI lineage: Eukaryota > Metazoa > Mollusca > Gastropoda > Stylommatophora > Oreohelicidae > Oreohelix > Oreohelix idahoensis. Next base: position 3,377 of record JAMPIV010017310.1, read on the forward strand.
GTGTATCTACAGATGATTTTCCCTCTGTGATTCTAAGCGCCTGGAGGCGTGTGAGTTGTGGTGTTTATTTCTGAAGAAAGGTAATTGCTCTTCATATGATTATTATTTGTCGCCATCTTTTATGATTGACATTTTGTAGTCTGCTTGCTAAGAGTCTACTGTCATGAGAAGTTACAGCTCACGAATCACCATGTCTTTTATGCATCGGGTTGGTGCATGCCCCAAGGGCTATCTGTTGGTTGAACTCTGTTGCTCCGGCGGTATCACGTCGGTCAAGGTTTGACACCTTTGCTATTAAAGGAACTTAGAGGACATTGCCTGATGTACTCCAGAAGATATGTCTGTCTTGCTGGGGTCAGAAAGGGAGAGTTGATTGAATCTCCTATATCTATATATCTCGGCTGTTGTAGAAAAGGATGATGGTTTCAGCACCTGACTATATCTACATTCGTTTATGATGCGTTGATGCCAATTATATTATTCACCATTGCTATGCTGTATGTCGTCAAGATCGTACTGACTTTGTATATGATGATGAACGTCTACTGTTCTGTATCGTGAATAAATGATGAAACTTCACCAGCTGTTACCATTACTTGACTTCCTCGTCGTGAGTCAAAGTGACATCCTTGTGACCTGTGTACTGTAGTCCTGTGTGGACCTTTATATTCTATCAACACACCAGACAACCTACCAGACACGAGACACCCTTCCATACAGTCTTCAACATTCCCTGGTGTCTACAGTAGTAATATTACCACTACACTTTGGTGACTACAAAATAATTACTCCAACATTTTTTGGTGGCCAATATTCTACTGCTACATTTTTGGTTGCCAGCTGGTTTCGCCTGGTAACCAGCACTTACGGGGTCCATAACCCATTCATCATTCATAGGTCAAGGTTCGGTGAACTGTTCTCGCTTCATGCCTTCAAGATATCTAGGTCAGCATACTACACAGTTTTCCCTGCACTCAACATTGTGACGTGCCAGCGTGATAGGTGTACTGTATTAGAAGGTCAAGTGCCGATTGAATCGAGTTACTGCTTTAAGAAGGTCAAGTGCCGATTGAATCGAGTTACTGAGTTATATAAGAAGGCCAAGTTCCGTACCTCCATCTTTACTATATCAGAAGGTCAAGTTCCGTAACAGTCGTCTTTGCAGTTTTGTTCATGCAAGTCCAGATGTTGATCAGCGTTGGACCATCGAGTCTTTAGAATGCTGATTACTACCTGTTCTTTGCCGTGTTGACGATAGGATACATAAGATAAGTGGCCTGTTTTTTGTGAACTGTGCCCTTGTATTGTGTATAACTGAGCCTTCTGTGTTTACATATCCTTTTATTATATGTTTATATGTTACATGTTGTTTATGTGTATATTTATATTTCAGCGGGTTTTTTTCGGTTGGGCGGTGTCTGATTATAGGTTATGCCACGTTACAGAGGCCCTATAACAGCGTTCTGTCGGGACTGTGCAAATTTCCTTAGCGGAATTTGCTAGCAACATCTGCTGCTATTTTTGTCTAGTTGTGACGAGATGTGCTTTTCGTCGTTTTTTCTGTTCTTCAGTTTTGTTTTGATTTGTTTGTATTTGTAGGTCTCCCCTTCCTATTGTTTAGTTTTATACAAACTTTATGTTTATACACTGTGGTGTCATGTCTTTTGTATAATTTTTCGCAGTTATCATCACATTCTTTGTGATATGTTCTTTAGTTTCGCTGTATATTTAGTTGACTTCTGCGAATGTTTTCGTATTGTCCTTGATCTTTGTTCATTGTTTACATTGTTCTTGGTTGTCATTCACTATTGATAGATATATGGTCATGCACTATTAGCTGTGTAGTGCACTTATGATAATTGACTGGTGAATATTTGGTCATGCACTATTAGCTGTATAGTGCACTTATGATAAAGAATTGACTGGTGGTGTATTATTATACAGTTGGCTATACAAGTTCTTTACCAAAGACTTGTCTCCTACAGATATTGGGATAATGTAATGTGATTATACAAGTACTTTATTTAAGACTTGTTTCCATTAAGGTTGAAATAAGATAATTTATTATTTCAGGTTTTGGACTCATATTATTAGACATTATGTCTACACTTGGATACTTTATTGAACAAGGGAAATCCCTTGGTATGACTGGTGATAAATTAGAAGAATTTGTACTTGGCGAATATTACAAGGTTCAAGAGGCTGAAGAGAGGGAATCAGAAGGTAAAAGAATGCAAATACAATTGCAGAGTTTGGAGTTGCAAAAACAAAAACTGGAATTTGAAGAAAATCAGAGACTGCACGGACAAGAGTTGTTATTTACGAAGGAGAGAAAGGAGCTGGAAGATGAGATAAGCTCAATTAAAGATAAATATCTATGTAAGGAACAGGCTCTTATTAATGAGCTGCAGCAAGTCAAAATGGACAATGAGAAATTGAAGATTGAGTTGCTGAAAAATGATGATTCTTTTGAGAGTTTGATTCGAAATTTAAACTTAGAAAATGAGAAGTTGAAATCAGATTTGGTAGAAATGAAGAAACAGAAATTAGAAGCTGAAGTGAGAATGCAGATGCAAGCTGAAGAAAATAGGAACTTGCATGAGAGAGATTTAGCTATGGAGCTGGACAAAATGAAGGTATTGAGTGAACATAAACTATCAGATGAGATGAGCCTGTCTCAATACGAACAATGGTTAGAAGGTGACATGAGCTTGGCTCAATACGAACAATATTGTAAAGAAAATGCTTGCACCGGGGACTTGAAACAAGTCCAAACAAATTATGAAAGATTAAAAGTTCAGGCTACAAGACATGAGGATGACTTACATAAAGCAAACTTAGAGCTTGCCAGTGCGCAAGATATGTGTTGCAAATTAAAATCTCAGGCCAGACGAGACAAGAAGTCTTATGAAGAAATAATTCCGCGGAGATTTTAAGGAGTGAGGTGAATTTTTTGCGAGATACTGCTATAAAGAAAAACATGGTATCTCTGGAGGAGACTGATGAGTTTAAGATTAGCAAGGATAGGAAGATTCAGGTACTACAACTGGAGTTAACACAGTTGAGAGCGAATAAAGAAAAGGATGAGAAAGTTCATGAACTTATAACTACTCATCATAGTGCTATGGAAGCACTCAAACTTGAACTTGGTCAGGAGAGGGCTAAGGCCGTAGAGAATATCCAAATTCTCCAAGAAGAAATTGAGAGCCTTAAATTGGAGAATACATCTCAAAAGGAAAAAATGAAAATGGATCTTAGGAATAAGATTGCTAAAGAGAAGACTCTAACTTCTCAGGTAGACAACTTAAGGTTAGATTACAACAGGCTTCAGGTTAAAACCAACAGGAAGATTAATAAAGCTGTTGCTAGAGAGAAAGCTGTTGCAGAAGTAGAAATTGCAAAACTTCGCAACAGAATTGACAGATTGTTAGATATTGTTTTGAACAACAATATGTTGTCTACTACCAAGGTGAATGAAGTTAGACATAAAGCTGATGGTCAATATGTTAATGCAAAGAGTCAGCGACATGCACTCAATGCTAGCAGTAGCATTAAACAATATGTGACCAAATCTTTTCGTGGCAAATATGGTTTCCTACGTGATAACGATACTGCCTCTAATGGGAGCTGGCGTCAAGCCAACAAAAGTAATCCGACTGTAATAGTCTGTTCTGATAAGGTGGCATCAGAAAACAAACCTATTATTACTCATTCCCAGAATGGTAATCATTATGTGCTAAACAACAAAAATTCTACCATTCTGGTTACTTGTCATACTCAGCCCAAGCAGTATGATCCATCTGTTAAGCACATTGCCACAGGCAGAAATAACAACAATTTTGCTAGGAAAGATAATATACTTTGGTGACTACAAAATAATTACTCCAACATTTTTTAGTGGCCAATATTCTACTGCTACATTTTTGGTGGCCAATATTATTACTTAACAGGAGCGTCATTTTTTAATAACGTGGACAAAACTGAAGTAATCTCTGAAAAATGAAGTAAAAACTTTATGTAGAAGTTAACAAGACCTAAGAGACTTCTAACTTTTTTTTTTTTTTTTTTCTGGAATTTCTAAATTCAAGATCTTTGAAATTGTGGAGTCTTCAGGCTTTAGGAAACCTCCATTTACTCTATGTCCAAGAAAAGAAACTTCATTGAACCCTATCTGAATCTTACAAGGTCTGGCTGTAAGATGATGCAACGAAGAGTTTGCAGTAGAGACTGAACTCCAAGAACATGATCATTCAAAGATTCGTGGAATAGACAAATGTCGTCTATGTATGTGATGATATCATCACGATTAGAGAAGATTTTTCTCATCATTCGGAAACACATAAAGTTGAATTGGAACAAACCTAAAGGAGTAGCGAAAGCTGTGTAAGGCTTAGCTCTCTCGGACAATGGAACTTGCCAATATCCTTTAGACAAATCACATTTGCTGAAGAACGCGGCAGTAGATAGTTTTTCCAGCAAAGTTTCAAGAACAGGGATAGGTTTATTACACTGACAAACAACATTTTTCTTTCTTATATAAGAATAAGTGTTCTTAGGTCAGTTTCTTGCGCTGATTTCAAATCTGAAATCCGTTTATCTCTATCACGTCGGGTTCTTAAGATATTTGTGATTAAATATATTTTTGGGAAACCGTTATTTGCTCCGTTTCATTTTTACTATATAACTTATTAAAAATTAATAAAATGCAAAATAATTCTACTTTTTATACCGCTAAAAGATGCATGACATATGTTACAATATGTTTCAAATAGTTACTGTATTTTGAAATAATTCTGAGCGAAATATGGCTTCTAGAAGTTGTAGAAATTCGGCTGATCTGTTCTGTTACGTGTGTGGATATTTTACCGATCGTGTTCACCAGAAAAACTTTACACCATTACTAAAGAAAGCATATGAACTTTATTTCGATTCGAAAGTTGATGATGCAAATAAATCTTAGAAGCCAAATGCTGTTTGTTTTGACTTGTGCAAATACATTGGCAGGTTGGTTACGAAAATCGCCGAAGCATAAGTCGATGCCTTTAAGAGTGCCAGTAATATGGCGTAAACCGACAAATCACGCTACTGATTGTTACTTCTGCTTGACAAATATCCATGGTTTCACTTTTAAAACTAGAAAGTCTGTGGTTTATCCAAATATTGAATCGGTTTCGAAACCAGTGCCTCATGATCCAATCACGTGTCCGATCCCAGTTCCACCAGAACAACATGCTTTGGACGTGAATGAACCATCAGAAAGTGATAGTTTACCTGCTTTAGAAACTAATTCTGACTCGGATTATATACCGGTGAATGATGGTGTTCACTTAATTAACCATTCAGAATTTTCAGATCTAATACGTGATATCGCTGTTACCAAAGGACAAGCGGAATTACTCGGTTCGCGACTCAAAGAATGGAATCTTTTAGCGCCCAATACTCCGATATCTAAATTTCGTCATAGACACAGAGAACTTGTTCAATACTTTGAGATGGATGATGACATTTGCTATTGCAAAGATGTAAACGGTCTAATGGTGCACCTCGGTCATGAGCACATAGTCAACGAATGGGACTTTTCATCGACTCTTCCGAGACCAGTCTAAAAGCCGTGTTATTGCATAACGGAAATTTATTTTCATCAATTCCAGTCGCCCACTCTGTTCATATGAAAGAAACTTATGACAATATGGCTATACTTTTGGCAAAAATAAAGTACAATGACTACCAATGGCGGATTTGTGGAGACCTAAAGGTCATTGCAATTCTCACGGGCATGCAGACTGGGTATACTAAATTTTGTTGCTTCCTATGTGAATGGGACAGCCGCAACAGACAGAACATTATGCAAGAAAGGTGTGGCCTATCAGGGATCGTATGCAGCTCGGGCATAAAAATGTAATACACGAGCCATTAGTTAACAAAGACAGCATCATTTTACCACCGTTACATATAAAGTTGGGGCTCATGAAGAATTTCGTAAAAGCGTTAGATAAAACGAGCAAAGCTTTCACTTATCTTCGAGAAAAGTTTCCGCAAGTTAGCGGTGCAAAGATAAAGGAAGGTATCTTTGTAGGACCTCAGATTAGGAAAGTTATTGCAGACAAACAATTCGAGAACTTGTTACATGGTAGTGAACTTCGCGCATGGATGGCATTCAAATCGAATCGTCGATAACTTTTCTGGGAAATCACAAATCTGTCGACTATGTGCATATTGTTAAGCAGTGCATAGATGCATACAGAATTATGGGCTGTAACATGTCCCTCAAAATCCATTTGCTCGATTCGCATCTTGACTTTTCCCCTGACAACCTTGGCGAAGTCAGCGATGAACATGGAGAACGATTCCATCAAGATATCGCCGTAATGGAGTCACGTTATCAAGGACGGTGGAGTGTGACCATGCTTGCCGATTATTGTTGGATGCTTCATCGCGATGTACCACATGCCATTCACCGACGAAAGTCGACTGCAAAGAAATTCAAGCCTACATAACTGTTGTACTTCTTGTACAAATGATGTTGTAATACTGTATGCTTTGTTAAAAACCTTCAATTGCGTATTTCTAGAGATCCCGACCTGATAGAGAAAAACGGTTTGCAGATTTAAAAACAGCGCATTAACATTGACCAGAAAAACATAGAAATGTTAGAGAAAGAAAAAAAAATTTTTTTTTGTTAGCCAGTGTTATCAGTGATTGTGATAGTATTAAGACGCCTAAAATCTATGCATATCTTAATAGACTTGTCTTTCTTTCTAATGATCACCATGGGGAAACCATTTGGTGAATGAGAAGCAGAGATAACTCATAATTTAATCATATCCTCTATTTCTTTCTGCACCTGAGATTGAAAGTGCATAGGTATTGGGTAAGGTTTAAGTTTGATAGGTCTGAGATTAGTAAGCTGAATATGCTCAATGATATCCACACAACCAGGAATATCAATATCCGTGAGTACGTCCGGAAACGAGTGCAGTAAGAAACAAATCTGTTCCTTTTGGTGAGGATCAAGATTTGGAGAATATGTGACATCTGTCCATGATTCAGTAGAAGAAAGTGGTAAAATAGACAAGGAAATAGATGTATCTGGAACATTAGGTATTTCAGACAACTCTTCCTGTATGACCGCCAAGGAAGAGTGACGATCGATAGATTCGTCGATAGCATTGAAGACTGGTTTGAGATTTTGTGGGCGACAGTGAAACTTTTGCAACATGTTGATGTGGAAAGTTTTCTCTTTCCCATTGATAGCAATAATGTAATCAACATCTGACAACTTTTCAATAACCCTGCATGGTCCTCTCCAAGAAACTAACAATTTATTGTCTTTGTTTGGTAGCAAAACATAGACCTCATCACCTGGCCATAGTTGGCGCAACTTTCTGTTCTGGTTACCAAATAATCTAGCTCTATACTTGGCTTTTTCTGAAGCCTCTACTGCTAATTGGCAAGCATTGATAATTTTCTTGCGTAGGTTAACCACGTATTAGTAAGAGGTTTGGACAACTCAGCTCCAACCAATAGCTGTTTCAGAATGGACATAGGTTCTCTTGGTTTGGGGTTGAAAATCAACTTAAACGGCGAAAATCCTGTATGTTCGTTTGGAATCTCGCGATAAGCACACAATACAGCTGGGAGAATCCTATCCCAGTCCTGCGGGTATTTCGCAGTGACTTTACCAAGCATTTGTTTCAGAGAGCGATTTAGTCTCTCAATTTTCCCGTTCACGATCGGATGATAGACACTACTAAGCGATCTATCAATACCAAGATCCTTCATTACTTGAGTCATCACATCAGAAACAAACTGATAATATGTTTTCGGGAAAACCCAATCGACTAAAAATCAAAAGTAATGCATCTGCAACATCTGTGGTTGAGATACTTTTTAGAGGAATAGCCTCTGGCCAACGTCTGCACATATCGAAGCACGTTAACACATACAGATGGCCTCTTGCCGACATAACTGGTAGTGGTCCTATCAAGTCACTTGCCATTTTTGCGAAAGGTCGTACAGAGATGTTAGATGCCTGGAGAGGCGCATTATGCTTGGGGCCTTTGGCATGTCTCACAAGTACGGAAAAAAGGTTTTCACATATTTTGTCACCCCGGGCCAAAAAAATTGGACAAAACTCTTTGTTTTGTTCTGACAATTCCTAAATGTCCCGCACAATTCACATCGTGTGCATGCATAACACAAAAGGTCTAAAATTAGCGGGCACCATAATTTGCTTATGCACTGATGTGGCATCTTTAAAGTTACAAACCAAGATACCATTCTTGATCATATACCAATGTCCTGCATTATCATCTTACATCACATCATCAGACTTGGCAACCTGAAAAAAAATTCTTTAATGAATCATCATCATGTTGCATCTTAATGAATGACTCCTTATCAACTATTGCAATTTGTAACTCATCATCATCTGACGCCTCCACATCATTTACATTATCAGATTGCATTAGTTCATGAGCCTGAGCTCGGGTTGAAACAGCATTTGCAATCACCAAGCGTCGTTGTTCCCATTGTTTAATGTCATATTTAGTGCATTCCTGAAGTCCTGGGATATTTCCAATAATTATCCCAGTCACTGGTTTCTTTACTAAGCACACTAAAGACCTTCCTGTGAAAAATGGGGTATCCAGGAAGTATTCAGCGGTGGGGTAAAATTCCACCATACCCCCGAATGTTATGCACTTCACCTCCCTACCTGTGTAATCAGCTTGGTCAACCATTGATCTGTGCACACCAACAGTGGTGCAACCCGTGTCTCTTAGCACTGCAACAAGTTGGTTGTTAACTTCTTCTTCTTCTTCTTGCGATCGCATCTTTGATGATTACACCATCAGACGAGTTCTCATGATGAATTCGACTGTTGTTTGAAGTTCCTCTTTAACTCCATATAGCTTTGAGTTTAGTGTTGAGTCATTGGGCCAGTATATCTTTCTTAACTGGTCATACAGAGGACAGTCCTGTAGAACATGCTCAGCAGTTTGTTCGTTTAATCCACATGTACACAGTGGTGAAGCAGACAATCGTAGCTTGTGCATGTGTTTATTTAGTTTGTTATGCCCTGTCCTGAGTCGAAAAATAGTTATCTGTCCCTGCCGGTCGAGAGTGTGATAGTCGTCTTTGGGTTGGTTCTGTTCTCTTCTGATAGTCTGGATAGCTCTCTTTTTCTTAAAGTATGTGACTTCATTATCTTCTTGTTCACATTCTCCTCTCTTTTTTTGCAAGTTTATCTGCCTTTTCATTTCCGGGTACACCACAATGAGATGGTACCCACTGAAGTATGGTTCTCTTTTTGGCAGCTACCTTGTTTAGTTAATTTCTCAGATGCGGGAGTTTACCACCCTTGAGAGCTTGCAGGACAGACAGTGCATCTGTGAGGATGACTACCTGGTGGCAGTCAGAGTTGGTGTTATAAATCATATTTGCAGCTTGCTCTAGAGCTTGAACCTCTGCTGTATAGTTGGAACAGAATTTACCAGTGGGAATGTGCCTAGTCTCATAGTGGTTATCAGGATATGAGATAAAGATACCGGCACCTCCATTCTTTACAGCACTTGTTGCTGATCCATCTGTGTAGGCATGTATCCATGATTGTTCGGGATAGCTTTCTTGGATCATACTCAATGTAGCAGTTCGTTTTTGCAGATCATTATACTCATATCCACTTGTGAGACCACTGACTGATGTATTAATTTGGAGGGCACTGCTGGCCTGCTCCCATTGTACAGGGTAAAGGGTGGGCTTCAGTGGTGTTGTCTTCATGGATAGGTCTTCTTGATGCTGTCTTATAAGTCTTTTTCCCCGATGCACAAAGCTGCTACGCTTTAGACGTCCCAATGCCAGATCATCTAGTCTTGCCTTCATTGGGTGCATTGGCATACTGTTGTACTTTTCCATCTGGATCATGGTTTTTGTGTCTCTTCTATGGGACAATGTCTGTAATCCAGCAACCTTCTGCATCTCTGTTATTGGTGTAGTTTTCATGGCTCCTGTAATGAGCCTGAGAGCTTGGTTTTGCACCTTGTCCAAAGACTGCAGATGTGAGTTAGCAGCTGATGACCATGCTGCTGAGCTAAACTCTAAGTGTGGTCTTATTACTCCATTATAAATCTTCTTTAGATTTCGTTCATTTGCTCCCCAGTTGGTACCTGCTAATTTTCTGAGTATGCCTAGTCGTCTTCGGGCCTTTCCTTCTGCATTTTCAATATGCTTATTCCATGTAAGCCTTTGGTCAAATGTCACCCCAAGATAGGTGGGGTAGCTTTCTTCCTTGATCACGGTTGTCCCTAGGTTTATGTTAGCTGATTTGTCCTTGGGGGCGAGGGAGAACAATGTTGTGGAGGTTTTGTCTGTGTTTATTGTGATAAGCCATTTCTCTGCCCATGACACTAGCATGTCTGCTGCCCGCTGCATTCTATAATTTGCTGTGGTGACATTTTCATCAGCGCACCAGAGTACTAGGTCATCTGCATATAAGGCAGCTTTAACTCCTGCAGGGAGATCTTTCACCAGGTCATTGATGTAAACAAGGAAGAGTGTTGGGGAAATTACTCCTCCTTGAGGTACCCCCCTGATGGAGCAACACTTTTCTGCTCTGCAGACCGTCAAGAGTGACTCTAGTTCTCCTGTTATGCAAGTATGTCTGGATCCATTTCATCATGTTGCCATGGATTCCACTTCTCCTAAGTTTTGCAATGAGGCCATCTTTCCACACCTTGTCAAAGGCCTGCTTGAAGTCGACCCAGATCGTTAGGACCTTTTTTTCTTCTCCTGGAAGGCATCTTCTATTGCTTGAGACAGGTAAGTAACTTGGTCTTCTATACTGTAGCATTCTCTAAATCCAGCTTGTTCCGGCACCAGGATCTGCTCAGACTCTAAATACCATTTCAATCTGTGGTTGACTATTCGCTCCATAGTCTTCCCAACACAGCTTGTGAGACTGATTGGCCGGTAACTTGCAGCCTCGGTCTTACATTTCCCTTTCTTTAGAATGGGTATTGTGATGGCTTCTCTCCATACTTGGGGTACCGTTCCTTTCAACCAGCTGTGGTTGAATATCTCAAGCAGTTTTGTCTTTGCTGCTGAGCTCAGATTTACTAGCATTTCGTTGCTGATTTTGTCTGGGCCGGGTGACTTTTGAAACTTAAGCTTGGAAATAGCCTTCTGTAGTTCTCCTAGTGTGATGGGTTCCCTCATTGGGGCAGGAGTATCTGTCTGTCCCATGGTTGCCAGTATTTCTTTTCTTATCTCTCTCTGATGATCTATGTTAATGGGTAAGTTGCTTTCTGAACTGTATCTTCTAGCAAACAAGTCTGCAGCTTGTTTTCCTCTGAAAAGTTTGCCACCTTCATCCAATGTGATAGTCTGCCTAGGTGAGGAACGCTCTTCATTTAGAGACTTGACTAATCTCCAAAGTTTCCTGCCGTCTTTCTCAAGGTTCAGCGATGCCGTTTTAGTTCTCCAGCTTTTCCGTTTTTCTTCTAGCTTTGTTCTCTGAAACTCTGCTACAGCCTTTTTCCATTTGTTGTGAGTTTCAAGTGAAGGCTGAGACTCTTGCGTCCTTTCTAGCCCTGTCCATAGCTTCCTGACGTTCTTGGAGTGTGCTGGACCAGTATGGTATGTAGTTACGCCGGCATCCTTTGGGAATGGTTTCTTTTGCAGCTTGTAGTATGCATCTGTTGAAGTCTTTTACCACTTCATTAATGTCTCTGTTCTGTACCTTGAGGGTAGACAGCAGCGTGTTCACCTGATGCCTGAATAAACCCCAGTTGGCTTTTTTGTAGTTTCCATCTTGTAATGGCTGGGCCTGTACTGAGAGTTGCACTCTGGACAGTAAGAAAGATTGGGCGATGGTCGCTTCCCCCTAGTTGGTCTCCTACTTCTCTACTAATAGATCCAGCTATATCTGGTGTGGAGAAGGCAAGATCTGGTGTTGAAGTTGTGTGCCCATCCTCTGGAGTAGAAGGTAGGAGTATCTGTGGCATTATTGACTAGGATTAGGGAGTGATCATCTTGCCAAGTTTCAACCTCTTCACCTCTGTGATCCAGATGGTTATAGCCCCAGCTCTGGGAGTGGCTATTTTAAAAGTCTCCAACTGCTATAAAGTTGGTGGCTGGGTACCTGTATAGAGCTGAGACTCAGGGGTTTGTTGTTCGGACAGTAAATAGTTCAGGAGTTCTATTTCCATCTTGTCTACCTTTATCTGCAACAGCTGATATTCTGCTCCATCCATGAAGGTTTTCCTTTCGTGTGCAGGAATGTTATTCCTTACAAGAGTAAGTACTCCTCCTTTTCGTCTATCTTTTCTGTCGGATCTGAAGCATTGATATACCCTTATTTTAAAGGTTTGATCTGCTTTCAAGTGAGTCTCTTGGATACAGCAAACACTGACTTGCTTCTCATACAAGATGTTTTCCAGCTCTGTCTTTTTGCTGTATCCAGCCTGCTTGCTGTTCACTCCCTCTGCATTCCAGTGCATCATGACAAGTGGCACTCTGGGTTTCTCTTTTTCTGTTTTGTTTTTGGTCAGTAGTTCTCCTCCGCCGTCTGCTGACTCCACAAGACGGTCTAGAGGGTCCTCCAGTAGCTGAGGGTGGGCTCTGTCGAGGCTCAGAGCCCGGCACTGCACCTGCCTGGTGGAGCTCCACAGGGCGAGCACCAGTACGAGATTTATTTGACGGTGTACTCTCCATAGACAAAAAAAAGCGAGTTGCATGATACTGTGGTTTCCGGTGCGCCTTCTGGCCCAGTATCTATGACTTTAGCACCTGTTCAACGGGAGAGTGGGCTCATCCCTAATCTGTTTATGTTCCCAGTAGTAGACTATTCGCAAGCAGCCTGGGGGTGTCACTGCTCTGCGCGGACCTTGTTTACCGAGGCGGCGTCCGAGCTCGTATGGTGAAAATATGGTTGTGTTATCTTCAAAATAGCCCTGTCTTTCCCGTGGCTTTTCTGCCATCCTGCAACTTTGAGTTAGGGAGTTCTGAGCTCCAGTCTCTTTCCCAGGCATTTTATCCTGGCCTGGCACGCATACAGAGGACCCCACTTCTGGTTCTAAGTTAGCAGTTGGGGATAGGTGGGGTAGCACACTGTGCATTCCCCGTCATCCAGGGGGCTCTCCAACTATGCAGAGCTTGCACAATGCCGTGCTCTGGTTCTGGGCTCTCCCAAGGAATCCTCACGTCCTGCACAGAGCCACTTCCAGATACCCACCACCTGCCAACCCTCCATTGTAGAAATCTCCTGCATGCGGCCATCCAGTCAAGAGCCAGTATTAAGTCTGGTGCCCAAGTGATCCCCCCAAGCTCAGTGTGCAATGCTGGGTTCTCATCATGCTGCAACACAGGGGGGATTGTGATGCTCAGCCATCTCTCTCAACTCTGCACCGATAAGTGACATCGGGGACTTAACTGTGCCTCAGTACTGGGAGGCCCCGTTTCCGGGTACGCCACACACAGCCAATTGAGGCAACGGTCGCCGTGGGCGGGTTGTTAACAAACTCTTTGTTTAAAGTTAATGACCATGTACCATCGTATGAGAAGCCATAACTGGTAAAGGATGGCCGCATATGAGCCTTGGAACACCTTCCAGCTGAAACAAAGTATTACATTAAGTGCACTTTGCTCTATTGGATAAATCTACACTACAAGCATTTTCATGAGATGTAGCACTGTTATTTTGGGTATTTGTTGCCTACTTTCTTTCATGGTTATTGTGGTCTGTGGCCGACGTATCTTTGCATAGTAAGTGTTGCGAATAATTTTTGTGGGCCGTTTTCTTGTGTTGGCGTTTAATACTACAACGGGTCAAGACTGTGTGACCAAATCGAAAAGAAAGTAGGCGCTGGACTCGTAGGGGTTCAGTTTGCAACGAGACATCATTTAATGAGTACAGACTATGTTGACTATGTTGACGACGATACAGGCAATCATTATTTGAAATGAACATTCATAGTTGAATTATAATTCGTAGTAGACAAAGTACATAGTCCATCATATACGACCTGGACCTTGGTTGACTTCACTAGCCGTTACCCCATGAAGGTTAACGGAAGTACTACGGCAACGATGTAGTAGGTTGCTGTTGTGTCCTTTTTGGGTCCTTAACAGTAGTAAAGTAGACATGAGTCTGACTTCGGTTAAGAAGGTACGCATCAACTAATGTGGTAAGAATATATTTGTTAATTAAATTCATCGCGCACGTAAGCGCACATATTTGTGCGTGGGTATTTTGCGTTTTGTTGATAAACACTAGATGACGCAGTGACCTCAGAGAGAGATGGCTGGAATGGAAGTCAGACATGGGTCTGTTCGTTCAAACCCCAGATTAGGGGTAAACTACTATTTATTTCTATGTTATACGGCCTTCCAGATGGAAGCTATCGCCGTGAGAATTTCACAATAAGTTTTGTTCATTGGAGCTTATTAAAAATAAATATTTATATTGCGGTTTCGCAAAGATGAATCTAGTCTGCACATTCTATGAGGAATTATTGACCTCCATCAGGGTGTACCGAAATGGATCAAAGTTGAAGTAAAGTTTGTGGATCCAGCCGATTATTTGCAAGTACGTACCGTTTGGAAGAAGTATATCACAAACGTATAAAGTATATTTGAGCCGTCCTCTGGATTACGGCAGATGATTGAGAGATCAGTCAAATTCAGGACTTAGGATTATAAATATGAATTGTTTACTTTGATGTCTCAAATAGGATATTCGGATATGCCAAATATATTGTTTACGAGGCCGTTTAAAGATTGGGACATTCTTGGATGTATCATATACCCTTGGTAATAATGGGTATGTCTGCCCTTGAGAGGTCGACCGTTATAATAAGAGATGTCAATCAAGCTTATGATCTAATTGCTTGATCTTACATGAACATTGATGCTTTACTTACGATGTCCTGTCGTCTGTTCTTTAATATGACTGTCATGAGACTATCCGATCTGAACATTGATAATATATTAACATTTTCGCCCTGCTTATTATTATGCAAATCGTCCATATCAGAGGATGTATACTCTGACCGTATTATCGTACGTCAAACGTGATTGTCCAATAAACTGTGTCTAAAATTCATTCAAGAGTTCCAGTATGCTTCATTTGGCACGGGCATTTGTTGACGTGCCCTGTTGAGATTCCTGTTGCTTGATCGCCACATATCTAAATAACATTCGCGTTATAAGCACCAGTAGTCAAGTAATCATCACTACAAAAATGACTACTACAGTTGCATAGGTTTATAAAATCAATCATGTTAAAAGCGTTGAGCATACATATGAAGATCCAATAATGACTCCAAGCATTGTATTGACGCACTAGTGACTTGACTCCACTGGTCAAGTCAAAGCTCTACAATAAACAATCCTGGAGAACCAAGTATCAAAGGTGAGATACTTAAAATGAGCCGTTTTGGGTTAAACATTCAAATCAAGCGCGTCTTGGCATGTTTCCTTCAAGAGCGACGTCTTCATCTTATAGATGATTATAATGATCGTGTCTTTCCGAACCAAGGATAAGTACACGAGAAAATCACGTCTATATCAGACGGAGAATATTGGGATCTGCCTCCAGAATATTTGCTGGATGGCAACAGATCGCCGCGACAAACCGCGCCATACCCGTTCAAACATGGTGCACGGTGGTACGCAAATAATTAAACATACAATTAACTTAGATGCTCTCAAATGTGCGTCTATACTAGACTCACGTGTGATGAACTCAAACATTTAACTCCCCCGCGAAAATAACTTAACAGTATTGTTACCTTGTATTGTTGTTATCCTCATGCATATCTGAATTTGGTCGTTCTGTATTTCTTGAACGACGATAATTATTATTTTGCTGGAAGTTTCTGTTATTATTAGTACAGTTGTTTCCATAGAATGGTCTATGTCCTCTGTTCGATTGGAAGTTGTATCCTCCCCTGTTCTAATCTCTGTTAGGTCTAGAAAAGTACTGTTGAGGTACATATTCATCATCATAAGAGCGGAAATTTCTTTGAGGTTGCTGTGACCTCTTGTCAAAGTTATATCTCCCTAGAAAAGATCCTGCATTGTGATCCCTATTCATTCGAAAATTCCCATCAACGATATGTCATCTTGGTCTGGGTGTGTTGAAATTCATTGTTCTCACTGCAGCCACTGGTAATGGATCCTTAATATTGGAATTACTTAAGTTTTTACCAGGGTGTGCTGTTTGAAATTATCGTCCTAGAATTTCAAGAGCAGCCAATGAATCTGGTTTTCTCTCGTGGAGATAGGCTAAAAAATCACCACTTACTGAAGACAATACATTGTCTCTCAAAATCAAATGACATAAATCCAAGATAAATCACCCCATCTGCTAAAACATAATTTGATAGCAGAAATTTACTCAGCAAAATCTTTGGCTAAATCAGGCAAAAGTGATTTAAATCCCAACCTGTAATTATTTTCATAAAGTTGGTACCTTTTTAATAATAAGGCTTTTACAGCATCATAATCATTTCTGGATAGATCATCCATTGTGCACACAGCAGACAGGGCATCCCCTGTAGGTAAAAGTAACAATCTGCTGGTCCATGTAGCCTTATCAATGTTATACACCTGGCAAACTGTCTGAAACCTATTCAAGAAACAAGAAATATCAACAATGTTACAATTAAATTTGGGTAAAGGTAGCTTGACCGAAGACACGTGATCTTTCCTTGCAGCAGCTTCCCCTACTGGATTAGCCTTTTTATGTTCCTATTTAAGTCTTTCAAGATCCATTTCAGCCATTCTCAGAGAATGAGCTAATTCCTGTTCTCTCCTCTTCTTCGCTACAGCTACTTCTTCCTGTCTCCTCTTCTCAGCTAATTCTTCAACTCTTTTCTTCTTAGCTAATTCTTCCTCTCTCTTCTTCTCAGCTAATTCTTCAACTCTTTTCTTCTCAGCTAATTCTTCTTCTTCTGTTCTCTGGCGAAGGCCCTCTCTTGCTATGTCGTCCAGACTCTTCGCATCCTTTGCATGCCCAGTGAGAGCAAAGGTTTTCAAAGTTTCTCCCTCCACACCAAGTTCCTTACCAATCTTAACGAAATACTATAAGGTGGCCATATTACAATATTATTGAGAATCAGTCTGTTCCAATAATATTTCAATTAATAAATATTCACACTGAGATTGATATCACTAAAATTGTGCACACTCATTATCAACTTGTTGCAATGAACATTACATGGTAAAATAGGAGTAATATTAGTACAATACGAACAAGACGATAGGAGAACAGCAGATAAAGCCAAAGAAAGACAATGCAAAGGAGTAAACAAAGGAAGTTATGTATATATGAATTGTTTTATAACAAATAACCAAAAAAAATTGGCTCTACCCACACTTAAGACAAGACAAGCACGCTTTTACAGCAGATAATACATCTATAACGAAACGATAGCAAGGTTAGAATAACAAATTTACGTACAATAAACTGAATAAAATACAATTAACTGGACAACGATAACGAACTTATAATTACAGGGCAAAACAACTAAACAGTAAATGACTATGATTACTTCAAAGGAAACGGTATAACCACACAGCATTTGTCGCCGGCCTTTCCTTTGAACAAATCACACATAGCACTTATAGAACGACCATGGATTCGCGACCATCAAAGAGGTATTGTGAAGCCACAGTTCTCACCAGCCTCCAGCTAGCAAACAAACATGTAAACATGAAGGAACACAGATGCAAATATATAAAGGACCCTGCCTAATAAATAATTCAAAGTCAAATTGCTGAATCAGTAAATCACTAACCTGTTTAGAAAAAAAAAAATCCTCCTGCTTCAGCCTCTGGACAGCTAGGAGTGGTGATCATCTCCAGCGGTGATATATATATATATATATATATATATATATATATATATATATATATATATATATATGTATGTATATATATATATATATATGTGTGTGTGTGTGTAAATGTGTGTGTGTGTGAGAAAGAGAGAAAGAAAGAGAGAGAGAGAGAGAGAGAGAGAGAGAGAGAGAGAGAGAGAGAGAGAGAGAGAGACGCTCAGTCGCTATTCATTCAGTTGCAGACTGTTTCAATATTTCATGAGTTTTAATATGCCATCGTAATCAGAAATGTTTCAAAGAGGGTTTGATTTATGTGTATTTGCTTTTTTAACATATTTTATTTCTTAATTGTGACTGGATGCTGTCAAGGTATGCTGTTATTTTACCTGTATAATGTTGCATGCCTTTAAATTAATGTTTAAAGTAAATGTGAGAATGAATGGATACAGTATATAAGATGAGAGAGAGAGAGAGAGAGAGAGAGAGAGAGAGAGAGAGAGAGAGAGCAGAAAGTTAGACGGACCAGCGTGCTAAATTCGCAATCCTTTTAAAATATAGTTCGTTCGTTCATTCAGTTTTGTGAGATGAAGTGACCAGTTGTCTTCCTTGCTGTTGTGGTTTTCCCTAATGCAAGAAAAGGCAGTACCCAATTATTTGAAACTGTCCTCATTCCACACAATCTGCCTAAGGAAAATTCTCCGAATCCTTTCGCCGAATACTATCACTAACCAAGAACTACTTACTGGGAATAACCAAGAGGGACGTGCACACTATAATAGCTGGCAGACGCCGGAGTTGGGTTGGCCACGTCCTCAGACGAGACACCGATGCCATCACAAGAACAGCTATGCTATGGACCCCTGAAGGAAAGCGAAAGAGAGGCTGGCCAAAAAACAACTTGGTGGAAAACTGTGGAGGTCGAGATGCAAAGAATGAACCAGAGCTGGGGCACTGTACGAAGGATGGCCATCGACCGAACAAAGTGGAAGCTGTTTGTTGCTGCCCTACAAGACGCCACCAGGCGTGATGGTCAGTGACTGCTTTGACAGTCGGTGGCTAAGGATCAAAAAAGAAGAAAAAATATTTGAGCGTGACGCTCCTAGGTTTCGAAACCGGAACAACTCTCGCCCGAAGATTTTGCAGAAAATTCCCAAAATGTGCATGCTATTCTCAAAATATTCCTAAATTTCCCTTTCTTAAACAATATGTATATAAATGTATTCCTAAAATATAGGAAATTTTCTTACACTTCGTATCTATGATTCACATTTGTAAACAGAATGTGTCACGTGACAGTTGGGTCACGTATTTGGGTGTACACAATTCGGATTGTTCCCTGGAGATTTCTGACAGAAAGAAAGTTTCCCCATATCTTTCATAGTGTTAATAACGGGAGGAAGGGGTAGTCTGACGGGGTGCTCGTGGATGATGGCAGATAATTGGTGGATTTAGTGTAATCTCAGACATTCCATTGCTTTCTCATCCCTTTTCACCTTGTTATCAACAGGGCAGTTATGAGAGACTTTACTTTACTTTGTTTTTTTGTTTGTAGGTGTTTGTTTTTATTGTTTGTTTCTAGGAAAGGGGAGGTCACATACATTCACACAATTTTTGTTTTGATTTACTCTATTTGGACTGAGTGGAGGGGGAAAAAGATGCTATATTTAGATATAAATCAGATTTTATTGTCTTGAAATTACTACACTAAATATCCTAATTATAACTCATCAAGTGTTGATCAGGATACTTTTTCTTTAAAAAAAAAAACACACACAAAAACATTATGAAACTCGCAACTTTTTGGTTGTTGTTGTTTCTTTATTTTTCTTCTGAAAAATGGAAAACAACAAAAACGGAAATGGTAGTTTATTGTCACAGACAATTTTTTTTTTTTTTTTTATGAAAGGAAAAGAAATGATAGCGGCTCCCTCATGCATGTCGTAAGAGGCAACTAATATGAGGTTGTGCATGGAGTGGGCAAACAACATAATGTTAGAATAATTGCCACAGAAACCAGTTGCACGAGCTCATGAATACTTGGTGAAGACTTCCTGTAAGGAGGTTAGCTGCAGTGACTGCTCCATAGTGATTGAGAAACGAAATAATGAAGATGGATTCGTTACTGCCTAAACCTTTATCGAAAGCGGTATTGCCAGTGTTGCCGTTTACCTCCCAATTAGTCTTGCTGAAAATCTAGACGCATTTGTTCTGTGTCGTCCGCAGGTCGCGTTTTAATGGGCTGAATTTTAATGGAAAGTGCGGATTTTGGGGCTTTAAAAAAAAAAAGTAATTTAAATCGGTACTGTGCAAACATCGAGATGCGCCATTTAAAAAAAAAAAATTCTTTTGTTTTTTTTTAAATATTTTTATTGTTTCTTGGCAAGGGGAGGTCACACACAAAAAAACATTCACATTAATTTAGTTTTGATTTACCCTATTTGGACTGAGTGGAGGGGGGAAGAATATACAGTATTTGGATATTGGAAATCTGACTTGATTTTTTTGAATTAGTACACCATATGTCTTAATTGTAACCCATCAAGGGTTGAACTGGATACTTTATTTTTATTTTAAATGCGCAAGTGAACGAATATTAGGAAACAAAATTAATGGACATACTTCTAGGGCTAATATCGTTCAACCAGTAGTAAAAATTAATGGTAAAGGTAGTTCTATAGCAGATACTGCCGGATGGTTAGTAAGTGTTAGAGACTTCACTATACTAGGTCTCAATTTTATGAGGTGGGGTGATTTTTTCCCTTCCACTGCTCGCCTTAATTCAAGAGCAGTCAGGTGCCCATTTACAGCTGGTAAACTAAACCGTGACGAACCCGGTAACTTGGCCACGAAAAGCAAACGCTCTACCTACATTGCCACTCGATGCTCTTCTATGCTTCATATGGATTTTTAAAAAAATGATGATTATCTATTGGTTTGGCCATGTCTGCAGAAGATCGGCTACCACGACAAGCATGGGAAACAAAGAGCCAGGGATCCAGACCCCCAGAGTCCGCTGGGAGGACAACATTAGACAATCTTTGAAGGACCGAGGACTAGAATGGAACCAGGCCAGGAGGAAGACAGCCGATAGGATAGTCTGGCGCTCTCTCTTCCAAACCTTAACACCTCACGGTAGAATAGGAACGACTAAGTAGTAAGTAATGATTATCAATGAAAGTACCGGTACTGACATAACTGGAGAAACAAACAGGTCCTCTGAGAGATCAGACGAGGTCCGAGTCATTTCATATTTTGAGGCCCACTAATTGTCTTTGTCGTGATTTGGTCTGTCTTACAACGCGTCATACCGAAAGCCTTACTGTGGGAAACTGTCCGATACTATAGCCAATCAAAACGCTCCTTTCGTGGTGTGTAGACTGGAATATTTTAGGCTTAACATAGAGGCCCATTTTGTGTAAATGATAGTACGAATTTATTTAATTCATAAGGACTAAAGATGTTTAAACGGAAAGGTATAGATATTTCAAAAACGGTAATGTTACTTTAGAGGTAGGTGCAAAGACTTCATCAAATAGTAGGTTCTTTAGAAAGAGAAATCGTTTAAAATGACGTCTATACATCAGGGTAGTCCCCAATTTAGTTAGTTAAAGCATGCATAGATTAAAATGTATTTTGCTACCTAAACAATTATTATATAGAACGGTAGAGATAAATTCACAGTATAATTCTAGCTTTAAATGATCAAAATCGGTCCAGAATTAAGAAAGATAATGAATATTAAAAAATTTTGCTAATTGAACTGAAGGCAAAAATACGCCCCAATTTTAGATTCCTAACACCATTTTTACCCCATGCCATCCGAGAGGGAGGGTGCAGTACTATAAAAGTCTTTGAACTTGGCTGAATTGAGGCCACAACTTTTTCAAAACGAGCTGAACAGACGAAGAGCGGTAAAAAGTGTTATTGCCATTATACTTTGCCGCTGCATCTGACTAGCAGACCTAGATGCCTATTAACAGCTTGTGTATTGCCTGGGGGTAAGAAAGAATATATATATATATATATATTTATGTATTTTTGCTGTGTTTTAATCCAATGGTGTGTTAGGAAGTGCATGGCATGTGTTACAGAACGAGTGTGCTGCCGGTTGAAACACAGGCATGTGTTGACTTTTAGAGACGAAAGCCAGCATTGTAAAATGTGTAGAATAATTGAGAATTATGGCACAAATACGACTGTAAGTTTAATAATGTATTTGAAGGAGGATTTCTTAAAGAAATGACATTTATCAGGAACCTAAGGAAGGATTGACAGGAATTGTTGTAATGAATCGATCAAGATATTACTTAGTAGTTTTATTACTAGGCCAAATCATTGTATGGAAGCAGATCATGGACAACTGGATCTAACTTAGGATTGATAAGGAAATTGTAGTCACAGTGAACTGGCTGTGATTGGTAGTGAGGTAAATTGTCCTGTGCATATGTTAGCACAATGTCTGACACTGTTTGTTACGTCCATTGTATGTAAGGATGAAACAGTGCTGGACCATACAGAGGTTGTGATTATTTGTATTCCAGGTTTTATCCTGCAACTACCAAGATTGTACGAGACATCCACTTCGGTGGGACTCCGTGGTGCGATAGTTCTTGAAGTTCATAGAACTGGTTACCCTGTTTTCCCAGCCTGGAGATCCAGACATTGAGTGATCCTGGCTGGAGTTGGATGCATCTCACCCCAACAAGATAAGTGGAATAGAAATTCCACTGGTCAGCCTATAACACCAATTTAAGAATAATAAAAGATACAAGTACAGTGTATGATGAATCCTTGTGGATAGAATGAATATATTACTACCTCCACAGTTCAACTCAGTGACAATATAGTGTATTATAATAATAAATCAGTGTAGAGAAGAATAGAACTTTCAAGACAGGATTCTGTTTGATAATTAAAGTTTCTATGTTTATTTATTTTATGTTGTAAATATCTTTGAATTTCTGTAAATTACCTAACCGAAAAGATAACCGGTATAGGTTTAATAAATTGTAAATATGTACCAGCAGACTTTCTGAAATTATTTACATTGAGTTACA
Organism: Oreohelix idahoensis; assembly: GCA_024509875.1. NCBI lineage: Eukaryota > Metazoa > Mollusca > Gastropoda > Stylommatophora > Oreohelicidae > Oreohelix > Oreohelix idahoensis. The sequence goes on from JAMPIV010017310.1 coordinate 26,274, forward strand.
AGTTTTTGTTGGATACATATTATAGTTATAGAGATAGAAAATAATTAATACCCCTAGAAAAAATTAGCCAATATAATCAAATAATAATATATAATATCATAGGCGAATCTTGAAAGGGAGCAAATAGACTTTCAGGACATTCACTCTCATCACTCCTGGAGGTTTATACAGCTGATCCTAACCTTTGATGTCGATACACCCTTATTCTGTTCAGAAAAGGGGATATTTCTTGTAAGACCAGTCCCTTACCTGGCACTATCCTGGTATCATCTGATACATCTTTTTGTCCAGGATAACCTTATTCTTCACTACAATAAGACCCTTTCGCTACAGTCTTGGAAGATGGGTAACACATATTTTGATGTAAAAACAAAATTGTGTAAAAAATGCTGTGTAGAGGTCCCCCCCCCCACCGCATCACTGCAGTCTGGCCGAGAGAGTAGGGATCGAAGAGGGAAGGCAAACCCGGTCCCAAAGATGCCGTGCTGAAGTCAGATGTGTCGGGCTGAAAGGCGTAAATATCACAGCTTCGCTGTAAACGGACACAACGCAACCAACGTCCTTTTCAGGACGAACGAGGAAGAAGAAGAAGAAGAAGTCCTGGAGAAAAATGCTTCCACTGGAAGTTACATATGATTAATTCATTCATCACCTTTCAAGTCCCCAAGGAGCATAGGCCTTCAACAAACTTGTGCCAAGTCTTCCTGTCCTGTGCCGTCAGCTAAAGATATTTCCATGTCTTCTTCATTCCCTTCAGGCCTGTTTCCAATTCTCTTCTCCACATGCTGTTCAGTCTTCCTATATTGAACTCTCTTTCTTACTCTTGTGATCCCAGAGCAAAGACTGCCTGGTAATGCTATCAACAGGTTTCCTTAATGTGTTTCCTATCCATCTCCAATGTCTTCTTCTCATCTCTTGTTCCACTGGCACTTGTTTAGTTCTTGTCATCAGTTCCACATTAATGATCTTGTCATACAACATCAATCCTTCTATACTGCGCAAGTACCTATTTAGGAAATTCTGTAGCTTTGTTTACATGGGATTGGCAACAGGTGAATGTTTGGCAGCATGTGGTAGGAAAAACTGGCAACACCAAGTTTAAGAAATGTAAAGCCGAAAATGTTTCACATTTAGGGCGTTTGTCAGTCTTCCCTATTGTTTGTTACATGCACTGAAAGTTCTGTTTTGACATGTACCTTTTGGATAGCAGAACTCATAGTTGTGAATGCCCTTATTGTTAGCATACTCTGCAAGCTTCTGTCACAAGCATGCAGGATGTGAGTCATGACCCAAGCGGACCCGTATTTTTATTTGTTTACTCATTGTTCAGGAGTCATTTCAATACAATAAAATTGGTTTGATGTAGCAATTAAGCACTTATGTTCTTACGCTAACTACATATTCAGCTAGGATTTACGAGCATGTATACCTGTCAAACTGACGGGAGAAGAATTAACGCCAACATTAATCTGTCAGTATCTGCAGCACATTTAGAAGACTGAGAAGTTGTACATGTATTAGGTAAACAGTGTAATTTTTATTAATTTTACTTAAGAGCCCTTTAATCACACAGCGTGAGGGTTAAATTTTTGGTTATCTAAAGTTTTTTTGCCTAGCTAACCTTTATCCTGGTTATATACTTTGATTGTCTGGGCTTGTTCTTCGCGTGAGCACTACATAAAGTTGACCATGAGCAAAGACTACTTCTGGTGTGTGTACACTTCCTACACGATCAAATTATGTCCTTGTGCTTTGTTTATTGTCATGGCAAAAGCTAAAATCACAAGGTGAAAGGAAGGCTACTATCGCTTGGTTTAGTCTGAAGGATTATCTTCATTGCACACGGACTACTCCATCAGTGCTCCGATCTCCCCCCTTAGATCACACAAGGAGGATCTCAGCACAATGCGCGAACTCCGTAGCACCGGCGAGAATCCCATTGTGTGTATATAGGAATCACACATTCTATAAATATTTTTGTGGTGCGTAGGTTTCTAATTTTTAAATTTTGCCAGGGCAGCGGCCTGATAGGCCTACTCTTTATGATTTCCAACTGCCGAGGGATTTTTAATGTGCGCAACTTGCACACGAGACCTCCTATTTTTGTTGCCCTTATCCGAGAATGCAATACAGGTAAGAAAGGTCCACTAGAATATTCCCATCTAGAAACTGACAGAATACAGGTATACAAAGTCCTCTAGAATATTCCCATCTAGAAACTGACAGAATACAGGTATACAAGGTCCTCTAGAATATTCCCATCTAGAAACTGACAAAATACAGGTATACAAGGTCCTCTAGAATATTCTAATCTAGAAACTTACAGAATACTTACTTACTTATTTGGGTCTGCAGCGGATGGGATTTTAGGCCTTGACGGATCGTCTGGCTGCGGACCATGTCTCCTCTTGCCACTTCAACCACTTTCCTCAGATACCTCATTTCTGAGGTTTGGATCTGGCTTTTGTGGGCTGCAGTCATTGCCCACGACTCGCATCCATATGTCAAGACCGGGACATAGGTGGAGCGGCACACAGCCATCTTCGTTTTCCCACCAACCTCTTTCTTGCTGAGGAATCCACGATTTATGGCCTGAAAAAGTCTCCCAGCCGCTGCTTTTCGAGTGGCCAACTCTTCTTTGATGCCTCCCTTTCGGTCTATAATAGCTCCGAGATATTTAAAGTGGTCGACCTGCTCCAGGACCTGTTCTCCCAACTTAATCTGATGTTTTCTTTCTTCTCGTGATATCACCATGGATTTTGTTTTAGAGCTGCTTATGACCATCCCTCTCTTCTCCAGCTCTTCCTTCCAGACTTGCAGGTTGGATTGGAGCTGTGCCTCTGATTTAGCAATCAGGGCAACATCATCAGCAAATGCCAGCTCCGAAATATAGACCTGTCTCATCTTCCAGTACCCCCACTGAATACTTTCTTGTTCTCTCCTTACATGCCTTGATGACATCGTCCATAAGGAGTATGAAGAGGTAAGGTGATAGGATATCACCTTGTCTTACACCAGTGGTGGTCCTGAACTCTTCTGACTTATGGTTTGCTGTCCTCACATAATTTCTGCAAGACTTATAGAAGCTCTGTATAGCATGAATCAGAGGTGCTGGAATATTCTTCCTTGCCAAACAGTCCCAAAGTTTGCTCCAGGGGACCCTGTCAAACGCCTTTTCCAGATCTATGAAACAAAGATGGATCTCACTCTTATACTCAAGGGCCTTTTCACTCAGCTGTCTGAGTGTGAAGATTAGGTCTTGAGTACTTCGGTTTGCTCGGAATCCGCACTGGACCTCATCCAATTGTGGCTCGGCTAGGCGTCGGAGTCTCTGCTCTAGGATTCTAGAGTAGATTTTACCAGGGACACTGAGAAGGGATATGCCTCTATGGTTTCCACATTGTCGATTGTCACCCTTTTTGAAAATTGGTGTTAAGATGGCAATCTCCCAATCCTTTGGTATGGTCTTGTTGCACCATGCTGCCTGTAGGACCTTTAAGAGTAATAGGTCGCCTGATGCTCCCATGTACTTAACCATTTCTGGTGTTATACCATCATGCCCTGCTGCTTTGCCCATCTTGATTTTTCTCTAGTGCTGCCCTCAGTTCTTCCATCTTTATGTCATCTTCACCATCATTGGTTTCCTCTTCTGTGTCAGTGGTTATCATTTCTGATGCTTCATCATGCTCACCATCCAGGAGTTCTGAGAAATATTCTTTCCATCTTTCCATTACTTCCTTCGGGGCAGTAAGCAATTTGCCTTGCTTGTCCTTTATAAATTTGAGAGGGCATTGTTTTTCTTTCCTCATGTTCTTTAGGGTCTTATAGAACAATTTCTGGTTTTCTTGTGCATCTTTTTCTAGCTTTTCTCCAAATTCTTCCCAGGACTTCTGTTTTGCTGCTAGCACTTTGTTCTTTGCTTCAGTTCTGAGTGTCACATATTCTCTATATTTTTCCATTTGTCCTGTTGTGTTTTTAGCTCCTAAGTATTGTTTCCATGCCATTTTCTTCTCTCTTATTTTCTCTTTGACTTCCTCTGTCCACCAAGGTGTCCTCTTTCTCTGGTTCCCAAGTCGGACTTCACCGCATGCTTCTGCAGCAGCTGTCTTTATGATATCCTTGAATTTATTCCAGAGGGTTTCCAAGTCATCAGGTCGTTCTTCTGTGTTGCTCACTGCTGTAGCAATAAGCCCCTGATATCTAGTCTTAATTTCTGGCTCTCTCAGCTTGTAGGTCCTAATGCTCATTTCTCCTGCTCGTTTACTTGGTTTCTTGCGTGATGTTGGGCAGTTCCTAGGCTGAGCAACTCTTTCAGTTGTTCGTTTGATTGTTAGCAGGTAGTGATCACTTCCAATCTCTGGCCCCCTCCAGACTCTTGCATCTCGGACATATCCGAATGAGCTTCTCCGAACAATGGCATAGTCGATCACTGACTTCTCATTCTTGGTTGGTTCACATCTAGTGTATGCATGTATGCGCTTATGGGGGAACTTTGTGTTTGTAATGATCAGATTCTGCTCACTGCAGAATCTAAGGAGTCGCTTTCCATTGTCATTGAGAGTATCTTCTCCATATCTTCCGATAACTCCACCCCATCTAGCATGGTCATTTCCAACTCTGGCATTAAAATCTCCGAGCATAATAACTTCATCTAGGCAGTCATCCACTGTCCTTTGAAGCAGCTCGAAGAATTCCTCCTTGACCTCTGCTCTCTCATCCTCATTTGGCCCATACACTATGACCAGGTTGACTATGGTTTCTCCTTCTTTTAGTTTTACAACCATAATGCGCTCCGAGACAAAGTTCCATCCCTTGATACTATCTTTTTGATTTTGGGCCACAATGCAACCCACGCCCCCTTTAGCTCTTTCAGATATGGGTACACCACTGTAGAGCAACGTGTTGCCATCGAGATCCATGACTCCTTGTCCTTTTTTCTTCGTTTCCGTTATAGCCAGGATTTCTAGTTTTGCTTTCCTCATCTCTTCCACCAGCTCCTCTTCCTTCCCATTTATACTTCTTGTGTTCCAAGTTCCATAAGTCGTAGTCTGTAGTCCGTTCCAGTTCGTCGCCTTTAGAATCAGTCCGGTTTTCTCTCTTGTAGTTCGCGTAATCATGATTTAAAGCAAACAGGTGATTGGCCTGTTGTGCCTTTGCATGGTGGAGGGGCTGCCTCCTTACGGCCTCCATGCAGGCCGCCCTCCTCCTTTTTCATCCGGGCTTGGGACCGGCATTGGCGGAGTTAACTTACAGAATAAAGGAGACAAATGGAGAAGAGAGCTGGAGACAGATATGATAGTACAGGACTGAAAGCCTATGCTCTATAGGGAGCAAGGGTAAAGATGATGATGATGATGGAAATGAATGTTGTTCACTTTTGCTTCCTCAAGAGGAATTTTGTGTTGAGAGTTCACTGCCATGTTATGAATGTTAATTTTTTTTTTGCTGTCTACCCCGAGTTGTTTTCAATGTCTGGCAATACTGGGTTATTTATTCTGTGCACAGGATGTCTGATCTGTGTGTTTCAATTTAATGTCTGGCAATACTGGGTTATTTATTCTGTGCACAGGATGTCTGATCTGTGTGTTTCAATTTAATGTCTGGCAATACTGGGTTATTTATTCTGTGCACAGGATGTCTGATCTGTGTGTTTCAATTTAATGTCTGGCAATACTGGGTTATTTATTCTTTGCAAAGGGCATATTTGTGTATTTCAATTTAATGTCTGGCAATACTGGGCTATTCTGTCCACAGGATTTCTATCCTGTGCATTTCAATTTAATGTCTGGCAATCCTGGGTTATGTATTATTCTCTGCAAAGGTTGTCTCAATGTTTCAATTTAATGTCTGGCAATACTGGGTTATTTATTCTGTACGCAGGATGTCTGCTCTACGTGTTTCAATTTAATATCTGGCAATACTGAGCTATTCTGTCCACAGGTTTCTATCCTGTGTGTTTCAATTTAATGTCTGGCAATGCTGGGTTATTTATTCTCTGCAAAGGGCATTTCATGTGTTTCAATATAATGTATGGCAATACTGGGTTATTTATTCTCTATAAAGGGCATCTCCATGTGTTTCAATTTAATGTCTGGCAATACTGGGTTATGTAATGCATAGGGTGTCTGCCCTGAATGTTTCAATTTAATGTCTAGCAATACTGAGTTATACATTCTGTATACAGTGTGTGACCTATTCATCACCATTTAAGCTTCCTGATGCTTTCCTTTGGTAACAGCTCTGTTCTTTGTTGGTAACGGCTCTGTTCTCTGTATGGTAACTGTTCTGTTCTTTGCTTGGTAACTGGTCTGTTCTTTGCTTGGTAACTGCTCTTTTCTCTGCTTGGTAACTGCTGTTCTTTGCTTGGCAACTGCTCTGTTCTCTGCTTGGTAACTGCTCTGTTCTCTGCTTGGCAACCGTTCTGTTCTCTGCTTGGTAACCGTTCTGTTCTCTGCTTGGTAACTGCTCTGTTCTCTGCTTAGTAACTGTTCTGTTCTCTGCTTGGTAACTGTTCTGTTCTTTGCTTGGTAACTGCTTTGTTATGTGACTCATTGGTCCTAGCGAATCACAAGTTTTGATTATGTGTGGAGGGTTATATTTTTCTTCTTTTTTGGAATTTTATTTTCTGCTGAACTAAGCATCCACCACTGTTGCGTAATTTCTGTACTTTTTTATGGCGAGGAGTGCTGGCGAGTAACAGAAAAGGAAATGTCCAAATTATCCTCATTCCACACAATCGGCATAAGGAAAATTCTTCGAAGTTTTAGGCCGAATACCATCTTCAACCAGGAACTGCTTACATGGTGCAGTCAAAAAGGCATGCACATCATCACTGCAGGCAGACAATGGAACTGGGTTGGCCATGTCCTCAGAAGGGACTTTGACACCATCACTAGAACTGCTATGCTATGGACCCCAGAAGGATGGTGATAGAGGAGCAGACCAAAGACAACCTGGCGGAGAACAGTGGAGGCTGAGATACAAAGCATGAACCAGAGTTGGGGCATGGCACGACGGATGGCCACCGACTGAGCAAAATAGGGACAGTTTGTTGCTGCCCTACAAGACGCCACTAGGCGTGATGGCAACTTTGTCAGTCTGGGGCTAAGGATCCAAGAAGAAGAAGGCTGCAGTGACTGCTTCATAGTGATTGAGAAACGAAATAATGAAAATGATGATGATGGATTCGTTACTGCCTAAACCTTTATTGAAAGCAGTATTGCCAGTGTTGCCGTTTACCTCCCAATTAGTCTTGCTGAAAATCTAGACGTATTTGTTCTGTGTGGTCCGCAGGTTGCGTTTTAATGGGCTGAATTTTAATGGAGAGTGCGGATTTTGGGGCTTTAAAAAAAAAAGTCATTTAAATCAGTACCGTACAAACATCGAGATGCGCCATTTTTTTTTTTTTAAATTCTTTTATTTTTTGTTTGTTTCTTGGCAAGGGGAGGGCACACACAAAAAAACATTCACATTAATTTAGTTTTGATTTACCCTATTTGGACTGAGTGGAGGGGGGAAGAATATATTATATTTGGATATTGGAAATCTGACTTGATTTTCTTGAATTAGTACACCAAATGTCTTAAAATCTTTAACTAACTTTGTATCTCACGTTACCATAAATTTAGAACTAGTCTATAACATCAGAGAATGAAAAACGTGTTTTATGTGTATTTTATTTAAGCAAGAAATATTTTCCACTTAGTAAAGAAACACAAATATAATGTTTTATACATTTGTGGAGCATAACTTTGTACTCGCATACAAAAAATGACATTTGTTAACATGTAAACATGAGAAATCGTAAATTATTTCTCTAATACATTATCATCAAAATATCAATAAGTACTTTTCAACCAAATTACATAAGAAATAACATTCGAGGGACAGTCAACATCAAAATAAGAAAACAGAAGACAACAGGAGCTTTCCTCACACTAGGAAGTATATAGAGTTCAGATATAAAGTCCAATATAAAAATCAGAATCTTCAACTCAAATGCCAAGTCGAAGACGCATCAAAAGTGATGAATGCAGTCAGCGACCCATAGCTTGACTGCTTGCGTCAGGGTCAGCGAACCAGAGCTGACCAAGACCCTACTCTACCTCCATGTGGTGGTCCTGGAAACAGGCTGCATCACTGCAGTCTGGCTGAGAGAGTAGGGATCGAAGAGGGAAGGCAAACCCGGTCCCAAAATATGCTGTGCTGAAGTCGGATGTGTCGGCCGAAAGGCGCAAATATCACAGCTTCGCTGTTAACGGACACAACGCAACCAACGTCCTTTTCAGGACGAACGAAGAAGAAGAAATGCCAAGTTAGCCACATTGTATGGCTCTGAAACATGCAAAGCTAAAAAAAAAGAACAACCATGATACAGACTTTCATAAATGGGTGCTTGCATAGAATAGAATAGAAGGGCTGAAATACACTGTAGTACGACAAGATCACTAATTTGGAACTGATAACAAGAACCATACGAGTACAAGTGGAACAAGAGATGTGAAGAAGACACTGGCAACAAGAAGGATACACAATGAGGAAACCTGTTGATAGTATTACAGGGCAGGTTCTGGAATCCTGAGGGTAAGAGGTGGAGGGAGACCAAAGAACATATGGAGAAGAGAACTGGAGACAGACATAAATGGAATTAGGAAGATCTGACATGAGTTTGTTGAAGGTCTATGCTCCTTGGGGAGCTGAAGGGTTATTACGAAGAAGAACATGACAAACAATAAATTAATATTATAACAGAGGTGAGTAATTGGCTCAATAATACTTTTACGATGAAACAGTGTGATCTCTAAGTTCAATAACATTAACACCGTTGTCTCAAATAACGTAAACTTGTGTTATCATATTCTCATCTACTCAACATCAGGGTACGCTCTGTGTCTCTCTGTCCATGTGTTGAGATGTTGCGTGTACATCATCTCGAAGCTGTCATGGTTTAGCCTTGTGACTACTGAAAAACTGAAATATGAAATAGTTTATTAGGCAAAGTACATCAATTGATTTATAAGGTGACTGAAAAGTCATTCCGTATTTTAAAATTGTGTATATCCTCACTCTCTTGCATGGTCCACAAACAGACGGTATGTCTTAGCCTAAAAACCCAACCCCTGCAGACCCAAGTAGAACAGTCCCAACTAAGATGGTTTGGCCGAGGCCTGCAGAATGCGAGAAGATCGGCTACCATGATAAGTGTGGGAAACTAAGAACCAGGGATCCAGACCTCCAGAAAAACCATAACAACAAAATACATAGAGAAACAATACCCATGCAACATCTGGACCCATGCATACACAGATGGATCAGCAACTAATGCAACAGAAGAAGGAAGTGGAGGAGTCTTTCTGAGCTTAAGCACTGGTACACTAAAAGCTGTCAGTGGCAACAGGAAAAATTCTCAAGTAACATCAGAGCAGATGCAAAGGTCTTGAAATCTGCAGCGGGACCCAAAGATGCAGCAATAGAGAATGCAGTCAGCGACCCATAGCTTGACTGCTTGCATCAGGGTCAGCGAACCAGAGCTGACCAAGACCCTACTCCACCTCCACGTTGTGGTCCTAGAAACAGGCTGCATCATTGTAGTCTGTCTGAGAGAGTAGGGATCGAAGAGGGAAGGCAAACCCGGTCCCAAAAAATGCCGTGCTGAAGTCGGATGTGTCGGCCGAAAGGCGCAGATATCACAGCTCTGGCGTAAACAGACACAACACAACCAACATCCTTTTCAGGACGAACGAGGAAGAAGGAAGAAGAAATCTGCAGCAGAGGTTCTAATGACAAGAGGAAAACCCCATAAGACAAGTTGCTTTCTTCACAGACACACTGTCAGTAATTGAAATGCTGAAGAGCCAGAATAATGCAGACCTGGATGACCTAAGAGTAAGACACCACACAGATACAGGAACAGGTGGGATGCAAAGCATCCAGGCCATTAAAAAAGTGATGCATATTACCAGCTCAGCAGGAGTGAACAAGTGGTAATCTTCAAACTCCGCATGGGCCACAACAGATTGGGATACCATCTATTCAACAAGCTAAAGATAGGAACTACTTATGAGTGTAACTGTGTCACCGATAAAGTGACTGCTGAACATCTGCTTCAAAGATGCCTGTGACGAAGAAAAAATCGCCTTCTTTTCTCTCTGTCAATCTTTTATCATACCAGTTCTCTTTCCTCTAGAAAATCCACCACTTGTCTAAAATCAGATCTCCCATTTTTTTCTGAATGAAATTCCTTTCTCTTTGTTCTATGTTTTACTGGCAAAAAGTCGTTCGACTCTTCGCTGTGAACTTTTAACCGCTGTAAAGTAACATGGGTTTTCCCCTGGGAATAATTACAATTTTAGCCAACTGGTAGGCAGCCGTATTGTCATGTGACTTTTGACCTCTTAAGTACCGGCCAACTGTGTGTGTGGTTGAGGATGGAATGAAATAGTTCAGGTCCACCACCCCTAACATAGGCAGGAAATTAGGCGTGATTCTCGAAGCGCATGATTCTGGTAGCGGCATTCTCTCGCTAGCCGGCAGACCGGCTGGGAAAAAGATGGCCATGTCAAGGCAATTACAGAGGGGAACTGTCCAGTTTTAAAAAGCAGTGGTTAGTTGAGCGCATCCTACCAGGTGACCTAACCATATGCAGTGTTCTCGAGGGCAGACATACTCCATCCCAGCTGGTGATGAGCCCTGTGTCAAGACAGAGGAAGCAACCTGCTATCCTCTGAAACCCTAAAAAGAACTTGCCTTACTGGACCTGGAGTGCTGGGACAGATTGAATCCCCTGGCAACAAGACAACACAAATTCAGCAGCATCTAAGATGAGTAGTTTAAAATGCCAGCAGAACCAGTACAGAATAGCTAATCAATCCACATGATGTTAAATTTATTCTGACATTTTTCAGAACCATTCATAGAGTAGTGAACATAGCTTATAGTTGTACATTTGAATATATGTGAGAATCTATCTTCATTTTTGTAAACTTTACATAACAGAGTCTGTTGTTATTTTTCTTGTAATTTTTAATTGGGTTCCTAGTTTTTAGTAATTAAAATCTACACCCTGGGGGCAGAGCCATAATTAATAAACACTATTGGGTCAGGATATTTTTAATGTGGCTGGGCACCAAATCTCTTATCCAACTATATGTACTATACATAGTCCTTTGTAGGATTTCGGATAAAGAATTTATCGCCTAGAGAATATCCTGTTTAGTTTCACCAGAATTCTCTTTTTTTAAGTAAATTTCTAGTACACTATTTCCCGAGGAGAGGCAGTTCCATTACGAACTCGTAAACTATCTATAAGTCATAATTATCTTTATTCTTCCATTCCATCCAAGCTGTCCTTCTCCTCAAAACTACTCCACGTCAATGCGCAACAAATGAAGAACAGAGAAAGCACATATGACCATCACTAGTACCATTCCTGGCCTAGCTCTATGGAGATGCAAATAGCCTCAAGCTTTCTTTGAAAATATTCAAGTAGAAGTCTGAGAGTATAAGAAGAAGAATAACAGTGGGAGTTTTGTCTTGTTCTGGTGAGACTCACCTTGTTCAGTCTACACCATCAGTTATAATAGGGTACATGTCCAAATTAAAAATACCTAGGGGCTTGGTTGATAAACAGTAGGGAATCTAGGGAGATGTATTGGCTTTTAAATAAGGCAGAATGAATATGCACAATAAAATTCAAAGTGGCCTGCCCTTGATCACAGATGGATTGCTGGAAGAATTGAATGTACACATATAGGAAAACAGATGTTTCAGCCTGAAAAAATCATGGCTGCTACCTTTTTTAGACCAAAGGACAATAATTAATGCTGAAGTTACAGTAAATACTGATGAAATTACTGCAGGCAAGTCAGAACAAAAGACAAGGTTTACACAGCTTGATTGATTTATGACAACCACATCTGGCTGGCTGTAAGCAAACATCGATCAACCAACTTAAGTGGGAAGTGTCTGAGCATACACCCTATAGCCCTGATCTTAGTGATTATAACCTGTTTCATCATCTGAAGAAATTATCTGGTCAGTGACGGAAAGCCGAAAGATGTATTTGTGCAGTAGATGAAAAGTCTGAAAAAATAAAAAACCTGTCCTAAGATATGATGTTTGGTATTTACATGTCCATTATTTTTAGAAGTAGTTTAAGGTGTGTGTAAATATCTTACCGTGGCTGGTACCAAATTGTATCGGCTACTGCCGTTTCTTTGGACCTACTGGATGCGTTGAGAGGGGGAACATGTTGCATGGGCAACAGCTTGATCTCCATTTAACTGTGCCCAAGCTTGCGCTTTTCACGTCATAGGTGTTGGCATTCCCATAGTCAGTTATGACTGAAGGGGCTATTATTATAAATATCTTACAATACATTTGAATTCGTTGAGCCATTTTGTTCTTAATTTCTGGACAAGACTCATAATTTCAACACAAAGTCACTCTATATGCACCACACCTCCTGCATACATGGATGCAATCATGCCTTACCTTCGGTACAGCCTGCATAACTGTAACAAACTTTTCTACTGACTGCAGATGCGTGCTAATCCACTGAGGCAGCATACCAATCACACTTGGTCTCAAGTAACGTTGGTCCAGCAACAGAATGGATGCATAATCATCTTTGTGGCGAATTGCTCGTCCTGCAGATGTTGAAAGGTCAGAGTCAGCATCAGATTTTTACCACCATAGATAATGACAACATTCAATGGTTAAACGAGATATTTTTCAAAGCAAAGAAAGATTTCTATTAGCAAGAAAGAAACACCCTACTTGTTACAGTTTTACGGCCATATTTCCTTGCTCTGGAATCCACAGGATAAGAGAGGTAGAGGAAGACTGAGATGGAGAAGAGAACTGGAGACAGATATGAAAGAGATTAGGAAGACATGGAAAGATCTTGAGCGGATAGCACGGGACATGAAGACTCAGCATAAGTTTGTTGAAGACCAATGCTCCTTGGGGAGCTGAAGCAGGGTGTTTTTCCCCCACCAGCTTCCTCATGTCTTCATGTCGTTTATGGTGACATTTGCAGCATTTCTCATGTATGTCACCTCTATATTGTTATCATCCACTTCCATACTTTAGATCAGGGTTTGGGACCCAAAGATGCAGCAATAGAGAATGCAGTCAGTGACCCATAGCTTGACTGCTTGCATCAGGGTCAGCGAACCAGAGCTGACCAAGACCCTACTCCACCTCCATGTGGTGGTCCTGGAAACAGGCTGCATCACTGCAGTCTGGCTGAGAGAGTAGGGATCGCAGAGGGAAGGCAAACCCTGTCCCAAAAAATGCCGTGCTGAAGTCGGATGTGTCGACCGAAAGGTGCAGATATCACAGCTTCGGCGTAAACAAACACAACGCAACCAACATCCTTTTCAGGACGAACGAGGAAGAAGAAGAAGAAGAGATCAGGGTTTATTATCCAGTGGTCCATATACGACGACGTAGGGGTTCGTCAATGGATACTAAGGGGTCTATGTACATAACCTAAAATTTAAAATGTAACATTTTTAATTATGCTTTTATGTACATTTTTTTTTCTCATAGCCATTATTGGACAATCAAAGGGGTCCTTATCCTTTCTCAGACAATCAAAGTGGTACATGGCACAAAGTTAAGAAACCCTGCTTTAGATAGCGATCATGTTTGACATAGATAACAAAGAGATTGTTTGACTGTGTTGCAGAATTATTAATTTTAAAAGTCTTTCTCTTTGTTTTTGAACACTGAAACTTGTCTCTAATTGTATTTTTCTGCAACTGTGGGTTCATTTTAGCACAGTTATTCTTTAAATAAGATCCATTTCATCTTCAATCACTGTGTTGTTAGAATCCTTAACTATGTGCAAGGCATTGTGAAACAGTGATGTTCGAGTTTTCCTTCAATGTGAAATATATAAACTGCGTGCTTCATATTCACCGTTATTTATCGGAGTAAATAAAATGTGTAGAGTCGTCTTTACCAGAATTGTTCGTTGAAGAAATTATGAAGAGTTGTATTCAAGACAAAGTTTCACCCATTTCGTTGATTTGACCGTTGAAGTTAACCTTGGTCAATTACAAAAAAGACTCAACAATCATAATACTAAGTTAAAGATTCTAACAACACAGCGATTGAAGATTAAATGGATCTTATTTAAAGAATAACCGTGGTAAAACGCATGCCACCTAAAACAAACCCACAGATGCAGAAAAATACGATAAGAGGCAAGTTTCAGTAGCTATGGGTCGCTAACTGCATTCCTCACTGTTGACGCGTCTTAGGTCCCAAAAACTATTTCAAGGGTTCCGGCAGGGTAAAAAGGTTGAGAAAGCTTGACCTAGACGCTTGACATGCTCCAGTTGGAGCTTTGAAGAACTTATATGCATGTCTGCCAATTAGATTTTTATCCCATGCTACTGTCCATTTATGTTATCGTTCTTTTAATTGAGCTTGTGATCTCTGTTCTACTCATCCCTACATTTATGCAGTTTTTAGCGTGTCTACCTTTCTTGACTTCTTTATCTGTTTTTTTTTTCATTTTCTTACATGCCACACATGAAGGTATCCACATTATGGAAACTTTAAATCGTCTGGTATATAAGCATGTATTAGCCAGAATCCGTGCCATCTAAATCGGCCCTGCTCACCTATAGACTGGTTGACTGCTTTCATGCACAGGTTTTCATAGTGTACCTGGCCAGCTTGTCTTCCATCCTGGCTTGGTGGCTGCGGAGTAAAATGTTTATAATGTTGTTTTATTACTGGTAATTTTTTCATTCATATTCCTGTTGGCCCCGTAAGGAGCAAGGAACCACCACGGCAGTTGGTCACCTTACAGGATGCCTGCACCAAGCATTCTCATGCTCTTGTGGTGGTAGTTTCTGCGGCAACATGTTTTACGTGATGAGGTTGTCAGCCCCCCATGGATAACCTCATATTAGCCATCTTGTGGGAGCCGAGCAGGTGTAACGGTTACCACACTGAGCTGGCGATCGGATGATCCAGTTCAAGCCTGGGCGAGAAAATTTGAAGCAGTCTTGTCAACCGGGATTTCGACTGGAATAATTCGAGCCCTGGCAAAGACATTTGAAGGAGTGTCGTCGACCAGGGAGTGGAATAACCCAGCTCTAATGAGTACTCTCCGAAGACGGCGAGTATCTGCCTGAATGGTGAGAGGACACCTGTCAGCGTACAGGGAAAATAGGATAGTCACGTAAAAATCAGTCTCAGGTTAGACATACTAACCGGAGATTTTGCCTCAAGTAATAGCGGGCGCACATTTTAAAAAAAAAAAGTCACCTTGTACGACAAGCCTGAGGGAGCAGTAGTCTTCTTTCTTTGTCTCATGAGAGACCCCCGGGAACTACACGGGGCACTGGTAATCTTTTGCTGCTGTAAAATTACAGCTAACGAGATAGCTGTTACACCACCACCAGGTTTAATGTCATAAAACACAGTCTGTTCTGGTTTCCAGAATGTCACAATTTATAGACATTATTTTTGCTACCAGAGTTTTCTATCACAATTTATAAGGATTGTTATAAAACAGTTCCCGCACAGACCAGACAGCCACACTGTACACAACAGTAGAAAAGACCCTGTAAATAAAAAAAGCATATGATGAGGCCATGAGATTTATCAAGAGCAGAAAGCAGAACATCCAGGCCATTAAAAAAATGCCTATCACCAACTCAACAGAAAACAACAAGTAATAATCTTCAGACTCTGTACAGGCCACAACAGACTGAGAAACCATCTGTTCAATACACTAAAGATAGGAACTACTGAAGAGCTTGCTTACTACACTGATAAAATGACTGCTCAACATCTGCTGCCGGCATGCCCACATATGAGGAATACAAAAGAAAAGTGCAAATGGCCATCACCAGTACCAGCCTTGGAGAAACTATTGAGATATCAGCAACATATGGCTGACCACTGCTTTATTCAAGGATATTCAAGCTGATGTCTGAGGATGTTTGAAGATGAAGATGGTTAAATCATCATTTTACATTGGAAACTGATGAGGCATTACAGAGTCCCCCTTTAGTTCATTAACCGAATAACAAAATTATGGAGACATGAAATGCAGAGTCCTTCATGAAGAATAACTTACAGATACAAGAACTGGAGTGTGGCAGGGATGCCTCACCATTTTTCTTCCTACTGGCTACCGAGTGGATCATGCAAGCAGCATCAACAACCAGAAATGAAATTCAGTGACTGATAAAAGGCTTATCAATCTACATTTTGCTGATGACCTTGTCCGTCTATGAAAAAAATAACACCCGTGCGTTACTGTTACGGCAGATTTATTGGCATGGTCTGCTAGAGGTTAACAGCATCTGATTTTAGGGGTTACAACGTGTAATGTAATGTAAAAGTATTATTGGTCTAGTGAACGCTGTGACGTTTCAGCGTTAGTTGTCACGCACGGTGACCAAGAGACGAGACCCTTTTCTAGACGACCGTCGAACCGATAAGACGTGTCCTTGGAATGTTTTATTGCCGGGCTTATATTGCCGCACAATTATAGTACATTAAATAATGGACATGGGTCAGTCCAATGTGATAACGAAGAAAGATGAAGGTACAGGTTAGTAATTGACTAAACCTTGTCAACGTGAATATATAGTCCGCCTTAGTTATTCTAATGCCAGACGCATAATCTCACTGTCGGTGTATTGGATTTTCCAACCACGCGTGCATACAGTTATGCGGTTCTGACTACTATGTTTTCAAGCTAGGAGACAAAGGACTGATTTGTAAAGGAATAATATTTGAAGTATGAACTGCAACTTATTATTTATAATTCTTCATGATGACCATGTGTAAACTGTTCTTGTATGGAATCGATATAATAAATGTTTGTGGACTCGAGAAAGGACTTATCAAATCTATAACGTCAGAATTTGACTGTATGATGAAGTTGTCAATATTATATCCCACCTTCGCGTACTTCACCATCAAGAGCACGATCTCATAATTTACTGAGAAAAGACAATGGATAATTATATGTAAACGTAAATAGAAGAGCCAGTATAAACCAGCCCCATTAACAGTGTTAACGGCAACAGTGAGAAGCCAACGGTAACAGTGGTTGGCCATCGCGGGGAAAAAAAAAAAAAAAGATTTTCTTGTTTACATGTGTTGCCAACTGTTTACCATTACAAGCAAGTCACATGATCTGCATAACACTACGTTGAACACATGACTACGCAATGCAACTCTGACGTCACTACATCGTGCGTAGATGCCGCGCTTCGAAAGGAACAACCGTCAACTCATTCCAGTTTTGATTAATATTTGCTTAATCAAGAAGACCAGACAAGAGAATACTGTGATCAGCCAATCATGAGCAAACAGTACTAGGCACTAGTCTAGTCCGTTGACGAATTTGCCATCGCCGGAGCCTTCAAAAGATAAGTTTAGACCTAGGACGATTGTCATTCATTAACACACTAACGAGTCCATACCATTTTGCAGGCATGTCCTCTCTATTAATTGTTTATCGATGTTCTATCTGTTTCTTTTTGTCCGTTGATGTTGTCCGTTATTTGCGGGTATGGATGGGCGGCGGTTCATAATGAATAAAAATGGCTCTCAGGATGCCGATATTCATTTTGAATGTTCCTAAGGCTGTGAATTAATAGCACCTCGCGAAGAAAGCGTCGAATTATCGTTATCGGTGATCGTTCGGGTTCGGTCTTGCATTAATTCACTTTGCATGTTAGGTGTATAGTCATGTTTTAACTGTTGTTTTCATGTGTATTTGGTTCTTGGATTTTATTCATTTGCAGTCCTATGTTCGTAAGCTATCTTGTTATTCTGATCTAGCTATCTTTTATTTTAATTAAATGTATTGTATTAACGTCAAATGAGTCCTGTGACGTCATCTTTCATAGTACAAAATATGTTCGTTTCCTCAGTTAACCTTCACCCTTCTACATTTCCGGTTAGTACACTTGGTTTTATAATAGCATTTATTTTTGTGAAAATGTCACTTTTGTATTGTGCTCCTGTTCTGTAATCCTTGGTTAACCCATTTGTATTGTTTGTATTCATTACATATTTTATTAATTTAATATTAATGCTATAATTTCTTCATTAATTATAGTGTAGATGAATATGATGAAATTTTTATAAGCTTTGATGAGGAATTAGGGACTTTGCACATATTTGCAGTAGTGGTCCTAGAAATGGGCAATGCACTTTATGCCTCATGATTAAGGCATAAATTATAATGATTAATTATTAAAACTTTATAACATATTAATACATATCTAATATAACTTAGTACACTTTCTCAGTACTATATTGTGAACTTAGTGACAATTAAGACTAATTATTTGGGGATAATACACATAATTATTAATATTAAGCGCTTGATATAATTTCAGCAGCTTATATAATTAACTATCATAACTATTTATGATAGATATTCAGTGAGTATATATATAATATTTCTACAAAATATTATAGTTTGTGGAACTTATACATAGCAATACAGTAATATTATTATCGACATAGATTACATTGTCGATTACAAGACATAAGTAATTAAATACTTAAATAATTAAACTCCAAGAATGCTTACCTTGGACCATTTCATTAAAATTGGAAAAGATTGTAATAAAAAGGGAGAGGCACTCCTTGAATTTGCTGAACAACAACTGTCAAGATATAAGGCAGAGATGGAAGAACTTGAAAGAAAGGAGGCTGAAAAGAAAGCTGAATTAAGACAAGAAGAAGAAAGAAAGGTGGCAAGAGATGAAATCCTACGGATTGAAGAAGAGAATAAATTGAAACGACAAGAAATCATACTGCAGCAAGAAATGGAACTGCAACGGCTTAAATTGGAAACAGCAAAACTTAATTCGCAGAGTGCTGCATCAAGCCAAAATGATAATGCTCAATCTGGATCTTCATCCACCCGACTTAAGGGCAATTATTACTTTAAACTACCACCATTCAAGTTACACATGGATGACCTTTCATCGTGGCTGGCGCGCTTTGAGGATATATGTAAAGTCAATAACCTTGACAAAACTGCATGGGCACTTAAACTTAAGGAATTTCTGGATGGCGAACCTGCAAGTGCAGCACAAAATATAGATCCAACATTATCCACAGACTATGAGGCCATTAAGACGTTGTTATTACGCCGTTTCCACTTGAACGAAGAGTCATGTAGATTACGTTTTAAAAGTTTGTTGCCAGATAACAATAAAGATTTCACAGGTTTTATTGCTAACATACGCAATACTTTTAACAGATGGGCTGAACTGGCAGGTGTCAACAAATCTTACGACAAGTTAGTCGATTTGTTATTGAGGGATAAAGTATTATCTTCTGTCAGCCCACCATTCTTTGCTTATCTGCAAGAAAGAAAACCAGAATCTATTGATGAGTTAGAAAAAATTTCTTTAAATTACTGCACAGCTCATCCGAATGCTAATATTTCTGGCTCGTTGACAAGAGAACCACTTCCTGTAGCCTCCAATATGGCATATCATAATCATAACAAACCTAGAACACACAGTGTGGACAGAGGTAGGTTCAAAGGAAACTATGACATTAATTTTCATAAGGGACAGAATAACTTTAACAATAACTTTAATAGAGGAAGACAACAAACCAGAAATTATTCACCTCAGTCAAGATACAACAGTAATCCACGTAACTCAAGTTATAATCGTTCATATAATTATAATAATGGTAACAAGTGGAACAATAGCGATAATTATAACTCGAGACATCGAGATAACAGTTACAATAGAGGACAACGGGATAATTCATCTAATTATTCTCGTCATCGTTCTCATTCTCATAGATCGACAAATTATAACCATAATACAGGGGCAGCCGTTACTACTGCTACAACCCCTGGTGTTGAGAGTTCACCTACTGATAACAAAATACAGTCTTCATCTACTTGTTTTGCAATGAATTATAACGTGGCAAATAGTTGCCCAACATGTAATCTTATATTTCAGAAAGCAAAAGAGACAGTTCTGAACTGCGGACACATTCTACCAGAAGTCAGTCTAGCAGTCAATGATGGAACAGGCTCGCTGATCTTCAACAGAGGAAAAGTTAATGGATCCATCGTCTCAGTCTTAAGAGATTCGGGATCGACCACGATCGGAATCCGTCAGACACTTGTTCATCCGAATTGTGCAACTGGAGAACATGTCAGGTGTATGACCTTTGGTGGAACCATAGAATGTTATCCAACTGCTATTATCTATCTTGAAACACCCTTTTTCACAGGCAACGTTAAAGCATGCATGTTAAGAAACCCAATTGCCGACCTTATGGTGGGATGCATACACGGGAGTAAAGATTGCACACCAGAAGAGATTATTGAATGGGAAAAAAAATAATCTATGCATCGGAAATGCAGCAATAACCAGAGCACATACAAAAAAAAATTAGAGACTATGGACACTGAAAACAAGGAAACAGACGATCATGAAAGTATCGAGATTCATTCTGCTATTGACCGAGTATCCTTTGCTGCAAAACAGAGGGAAGACAGGTCACTAACAAAATTTTTTTCACTGGTCAACAAAGCTGACAATCTTGCTATGAACAAAAATAATAGTCATTGGTTTAGCATTAAAAATGACATTTTATTAAGATGTTTTATGGATAAAACTCAGATAAGACAACAAGTCATGGTACCTTTTGCTTTTAGACGGTACATACTTCAACACGCACATGATTCTAAGTGTGCAGGTCACATGGGTTATACTCGTACACGTTCGCGAGTATTATCGTCTTTTTTTTGGCCGGGAGTATCACGAGATATTTCACAGTACGTACGCTCCTGTACGATATGCCAAGAAGTGAAAGCACGGGGAGCCTTTCACACGGCGCCTATTCAGGCTTGTGACATATCTGTGAGACCTTTCGACAAAATGGCCATTGATATCATTGGCCCACTTTTACCATCAGCCAGAGGACATAGATTTATTCTCACTTGCATCGATTTATGCACACGATGGCCAGAAGCCATCCCATTAAAAACAACCAACACCACAGATGTAGCTGATGCACTACACCTTATCTTTTCTAGAGTAGGTTTTCCTAGAAAACTTTTGTCAGATCATGGTTCTCAATTTATATCTGAGACTATGACAGAGGTAATGAAGACTTGGCAAATAGATAGAAATCTCAGCAGCATTTATCACCCAATGAGTAATGGTGCTGTAGAAAGACTTAACCGCACACTCAAACAAATGTTACATAAAGTTACAGTTAACCATCCACACGACTGGGACAGAGTTCTACCAGCTGTGTTATTCGCTTATCGAGAGGTGCCACATGAACAAACTGGCTTCTCTCCATTTCAACTAGTCTTTGGCGCTCCACCAAGAGGTCCTATGGGACTAATAAAAGACTTATTGATTGACTCCGAGATGACTCAGGATACCCAGTCATCCTATGAGTATGTAATTAATCTCCGGAATAACATTATTGATGCCTGTAAAATGGCAACAGCTTCATCTGAGGCTGCGAAAGAGAAAGCTAGAACTTTCCAAAACAGTAATAGACGATTACGTCAATTATTTCCAGGAGATCAAGCTTATGTGTTATTGCCACATAACAATAATAAACTACTAATCTCGTGGAACGGTCCTTACCAGGTTATCAATAAGATTTCTGATGTTGATTATGTCCTGGACATTAAGGGACATCACAAAATATTTCACATAAATATGCTCAAGCAATTTCATACTCGACCTGAACATCTACAAGCTATTTTTCATGAACTAGATGACACTTTCGTACCTAGATGTCACTATTCTAATTTGTCTGTTATCTAGGAAGAAGAATCATCTTTTCCTGAGGTACAGTTAGCATTACCTGTACCTGTAGTACAGCCTAGTGCATCTTGGCGGGATGTAACCATCTCCTAGTCAGTTACACCGCAACAGCATCAACAGATAGCTGAACTTCTACAATCCTATCAAGATGTGTTAACCGACATTCCAGGTCGCACATCAGTGATTAATCATGACATCACTCTTAATGATGATACTCCAATTCGGGTACATCCATATTCTGTTCCTCTACACTTTCTTACTAAAACTACTAAGGAACTTGAACAGATGTTATCTTTAGGAATTATCGAAACTAGTAATTCCCCATTTTCTTCTCCATTAGTTATTGTCCGAAAGAAGGACAATAACATTAGACTATGCGTCGACTATAGAAAATTAAATGCACAAACGATAGTTGATAGCGAACCACATCCACTTCTCGATGACTTACTGCCACGTCTATCGACAGCAACTATATTCACTAAGATAGACTTAACTAAAGGTTATTGGCAGATACCACTAACCGAAAAAAGCTAAATACTACACAGCGTTTTCAACTCCGCTAGGTCTATACCAGTGGAATGTGATGCCTTTTGGGCTTGTTAACGCTCCAGCTACCTTTGTTCGCATGATGCGACACATTTTTTCAGGTAGACCAGACATTATTACATACATAGATGACATATGCTTATTTAGTTCATCTTTTGAGGAACATGTTTTGGGTCTCGAATACGTTTTGGATACATTAAGAAATAACAATTTAACTGCTAAACCCACAAAATTACAAGTAGCGTTTCACGAAATAACTTTTTTGGGTCACATTATTGGAGCAGGATATATCCGAACACTACCCAGTACAGTTTCAAAAATTTTAAACATTTCCGTTCCTCAAACGAAGAAACAGGTTAGAAGCTTGTTAGGTCTAGTCCAATATTACAGTAGATTCGTACCTAACCTGTCATCCATCACGGCTGTATTGTCCTCATTACTGAGGAAGGACATGCCAGTGAAGGTGACATGGACTAATGAGTGTAATAATGTATACCTTAATATTATTAATATCTTTTCAAACCCACCTATTTTGAGACTTGTTGATGCTTCCAAAAAGTTTATTCTCCGCACAGATGCGAGTAACTACGGAATTGGCGCATGTTTGCTCCAATACCATGACGACATCCTCCATCCAAACTTGTACGTGTCACGAAAACTGAAACCACCAGAAGTGAAATACTCTACCGTTGACCGCGAACTTTTAGCCGTCGTGTGGGCGATAACCAAACTTGAGAAATTTCTACTGGGAGCCCCTTTCGTAGTACAAACTGATCAAAGGGCCGTAGCATCACTACGACGGGCGAATCATAAAAGTCCAAAGCTCACCAGATACTCTATTCTCCTTCAACCATTCAACTTTACGATTGAGTACATCTATGGGACAGACAATATCGTCGCAGACGCACTATCTAGAAATCCTTTGGATGTATAGCAATCAACACTGACACTTTTCTAATACGTCAACCGAAATTACGTGTCACAGAAGAATGAATCCTATCGCGAAATTCTTAACATGGAGATAAACCTTTGCTTACAATTCAACTAAATAACTTGTACAGACGATTGCGAAAATGAAATGAACTAAATCAAATGACACTATGGTCGTATTTACACCAGAACTTTGTGTGAATTTCATTTATGACAAAACTATTGGACACATTTCCTTGCATCAAGTGAAAATAATAGAAAACACTATCAAAGTAACTCAGTATGCGACATGAACAATTGTCAATAGCTTCGATTCTCATGAACTGAAACATTTAAATATTTGTTTGTTAATCGGAATTCACAATGATCAAGCCTACGTATGGATCATCATATCCAACTTTCATTAATTTTAGTTAATTACGTTAAAATAATGGAAAATAAAATAAAAAGGTGAGATAAATATGAAAAAAATGAAATGAAATTTGAAGATGAAAAAAAATTTTGAAAGAAGAAAAAAAAAATAAGATCTCACATGATTCTTAGATAATGTTATTGTATGTAACTATTATGTTTATTAATTAGGTTGATACATTACATACTATATTATTGTTTAAATTAGATAGATAGGTTTTAACAACTTAATACTACACTTATTTAATTTCCAACACACATAATTAAGTTAAATTTATACATTACTGTCTTTCGCTACTTTATTTTTCATTTATTTATTTTTTCTACTTAACATATCCCTTCAGTTCTCTCACATTAGATTTGCAATAACTTTATTTTGATTACACACTCAATATAATTAATTAATTAAATTTTAACTCGTTAAATTAGTCTGACATGACAGTTCATTGCGACATATTTTAATTTAATTATTTAATAGATATCAACATTAGTCATTTATGTATAACACTTATGTATAATATGATTATTAATATATTAGATGACTGTTACTGAGTCGACATGACCACGACACTGTTCTAGACAGAACATCGTAGTCCATATGCCGCATTGTTGGTTAAATTTTTCGATATTGTTAAATTTTTTTTTTTGGTATTCATTCAGATAGGTTTTTGAAAAAAAAAAAAAAAAAAAATCTATCTAATAGATTTTTTTTTTTCCCCAGTGGACAGGGAATTGTTACGGCAGATTTATTGGCATGGTCTGCTAGAGGTTAACAGCATCTGATTTTAGGGGTTACAACGTGTAATGTAATGTAAAAGTATTATTGGTCTAGTGAACGCTGTGACGTTTCAGCGTTAGTTGTCACGCACGGTGACCAAGAGACGAGACCCTTTTCTAGACGACCGTCGAACCGATAAGACGTGTCCTTGGAATGTTTTATTGCCGGGCTTATATTGCCGCACAATTATAGTACATTAAATAATGGACATGGGTCAGTCCAATGTGATAACGAAGAAAGATGAAGGTACAGGTTAGTAATTGACTAAACCTTGTCAACGTGAATATATAGTCCGCCTTAGTTATTCTAATGCCAGACGCATAATCTCACTGTCGGTGTATTGGATTTTCCAACCACGCGTGCATACAGTTATGCGGTTCTGACTACTATGTTTTCAAGCTAGGAGACAAAGGACTGATTTGTAAAGGAATAATATTTGAAGTATGAACTGCAACTTATTATTTATAATTCTTCATGATGACCATGTGTAAACTGTTCTTGTATGGAATCGATATAATAAATGTTTGTGGACTCGAGAAAGGACTTATCAAATCTATAACGTCAGAATTTGACTGTATGATGAAGTTGTCAATATTATATCCCACCTTCGCGTACTTCACCATCAAGAGCACGATCTCATAATTTACTGAGAAAAGACAATGGATAATTATATGTAAACGTAAATAGAAGAGCCAGTATAAACCAGCCCCATTAACAGTGTTAACGGCAACAGTGAGAAGCCAACGGTAACAGTTACCAGGGCCCAAAAGGTGAGCAAAGAATAGTAACTATTCCCTACTATGCATGTCATAAAAAGAGACTAAGGAGGGTTAGGCATGGGACTGGTTACTCTATCCTGAAAAAAATGTTAAACAAGAACTTGAACAAACAATGGACAGATCAAATAAGGAAAATAAAACTCTGGTGTTGCTGACTAACCTTCTTTCTTCTAGGAGAAATCTGGCAATTGGAATGATGGGACATTGAATGAATTAGGGAAAATGGTAGGCTATAGGTAGCAGCAGAAATGAGGAATCATAAGATAGATATCCTGAGACTCTTGTGAGACAAGGTGGAAGGAAAACTTGTTGATATCATTACCAGACAATCCACATTCGCAGTAGACAGGTTGTTCGTGAATAGAATAAGCTGTATAGCGAAGCCCTAGTTTGTTCGGAAATTTACCGAGCTCTAGACTTCAAATAAATATATCAGCGTATAATTCTAAAGTGTGCGATTACCTGTAGTTCTGTGTGTTGAGGTATATATTATAATAATTATCTAATATTTTGTGAAGTGTTTAAAGTGATAATCGCTTATTTCATATTTCACTAGTTAGATTTGGTGCAGAGTGCTTAATTTATATAGTCTGTATTAATTTCTAGGGACGTGTTTCAGTGGAAAGCAGAATAAATTATAATTTCTAGCTTAAACAACAATGTAGCTATAATGAATTTAATTTAACTGCTAAATAATCAGACGGGAACAATTTTTTCTAAACAAACTTATAAATGCTAGATGCCTCATGAGTGTTGACGGAATACGTATGTATTCCTAATTCATGAGGATTGATGATTTTTAAATATAACTTATTGCACAGGAAGTTTTAAATGATAAGTCAAGCTGTACGCTTGCATTTTAAAAACGTAAGTTATATTGAGTACATAATATGTAACATATTTCATATGTGTTTTTTTCTTTATTCAGTGAATACTGGGGTAACCCAAACTTTGCCGGCGTTTTGTACAGAGACATACCTAATAAATGCTTATACTGGGCCTTTGAGCCAGTGCATATTTCTACACTAACTCTAATGTACATGCTGCCTTGTGGCGAGAAAAATTACAGAAATCTAAAACATTAACTTTCCGTCATTATTTGACCAAGTGTGAGGTGAACCAAGATTATCTGTTGAGAGAAGTTGTCCACCGGTCATCTTCCTAATTAAGGGAAACCTCGTGTTCTGACATTGTGTGCTCGTTTAAGCCTAATTCTTACCTCGTGAGTCAAGTGACACTAACTTTAGTCTGAAATAACTATCGCATGAAGCAGACGCTCCCCAGATCCATTTTGATGAAACCAACAAACAAATCTGCAGAGCTGGGATCCGCTTCATTGAACGACAGTAACAGATAAAAAGTGTGTGTGTCCCCCAAAGTTTGCGCCAGATGGCGAACAACAGCACGATTGTAAGTATATCAGGGCCGAGTGAAAGTAGACTGAAGGATGTTCTTTGTTTGAGTCACCCACGTTGTAACTTTCTTTATGCAAGTTATTGCTAACTATATTTTCCCTTAGAATAAAGCAGAGTATCAAGTCTGTCCATACCTTAAAAGGGGGAAACCATAGACTCAATCATATGCATCTGTAACTCCTTGGGGTTATCACTTTTCTCTAACGGGACTGTGAGCTATATATCCAGGGGAGGACCATACAAACGGGTCTATCACTTTTGTAGCATTCCTTGATTTTTATGACTATGTGTATGCTTTTGATGTATGTTATATGTTGTGATGTAAGTTTACTATGATAATTAAACTATACCTACATTTATTTCAGTGTGGTGGTCAGTTCGTTCCCATAATATCTATATAATCATTGTTATAGTTTTCCCACGTCTGTGTGTCTAACTGTTGTCACTTGTATGTGCGTGCACGTGAGTGGATAGAGATATATTAATATATAAATATATGTATTTCTTATAGACTGTCTGACTCCTCTGGATCTGTTGTAGAAGATAGGCGGAAAGAGAGAAGATTCTCGATTTTCGGGACAGCCTCTATAAATTTCTACCATCTCACTCATGGAACTCTATTTCTATTATCACATCTCACTGTGGCTATCACTCATTCTAACCTATTCAGAAGGGACCAACCCAAGTCTTAATTTTCCTATCGAAAATCTACGACAGGGCCATACAATAGAACTGCCTTGCCATTTGAAATGAAAGTTCTTATTTGTATGTTGGTTTTTATTTCTGTATATTTCCAAGTGCAGTGAAAGCCCCTCTAAATCTTCTGTGTTCTTATTGTGATGAAAAACCCTGAGGGTAAGACAAGTAGAGGAAGATGAAAGAACACATGGAGAAGAGAACTGGAGACAGACATGAAGGGGATGAAGAAGACGTGGAAAGACCTTGAGCAGACGGCGGGATAAGCAGACGGCATTTGTTTGCTGAAGGCCTATGCTCCTTTGGGAGTAGAAAGGTGTCAGTATCAGTTCCTCCAACCTTGTCTGTGTTCTTTTTTTTTTCACCTTGACATTTGAGTAAACATTTCTTATCTTCTGTGTTCTTATTGTGATGTCAGTATTAGTTCCTCCAACGTTGTCTGAGTTCTTCTTTTTTTCATCACAATAAGAACACAGAAGATTTAGAGGGGCTTTCACTGCACTTGGAAATATACAGAAATAAAAACCAACATACAAATAAGAACTTTCATTTCAAATGGCAAGGCAGTTCTATTGTATGGCCCTGTCGTAGATTTTCGATAGGGAAATTAAGACTTGGGTTGGTCCCTTCTGAATAGGTTAGAATGAGTGATAGCCACAGTGAGATGTGATAATAGAAATAGAGTTCCACGAGTGAGATGGTAGAAATTTATAGAGGCTGTCCCGAAAATCGAGAATCTTCTCTCTTTCCGCCTATCTTCTACAACAGATCCAGAGGAGTCAGACAGTCTATAAGAAATACATATATTTATATATTAATATATCTCTATCCACTCACGTGCACGCACATACAAGTGACAACAGTTAGACACACAGACGTGGGAAAACTATAACAATGATTATATAGATATTATGGGAACGAACTGACCACCACACTGAAATAAATGTAGGTATAGTTTAATTATCATAGTAAACTTACATCACAACATATAACATACATCAAAAGCATACACATAGTCATAAAAATCAAGGAATGCTACAAAAGTGATAGACCCGTTTGTATGGTCCTCCCATGGATATATAGCTCACAGTCCCGTTAGAGAAAAGTGATAACCCCAAGGAGTTACAGATGCATATGATTGAGTCTATGGTTTCCCCCTTTTAAGGTATGGACAGACTTGATACTCTGCTTTATTCTAAGGGAAAATATAGTTAGCAATAACTTGCATAAAGAAAGTTACAACGTGGGTGACTCAAACAAAGAACATCCTTCAGTCTACTTTCACTCGGCCCTGATATACTTACAATCGTGCTGTTGTTCGCCGTCTGGCGCAAACTTTGGGACACTCACACACTTTTTATCTGTTACTGTCGTTCAATGAAGCGGATCCCAGCTCTGCAGATTTGTTTGTTGGTTTCATCAAAATGGATCCGGGGAGCGTCTGCTTCATGCGATAGTTATTTCAGACTAAAGTTAGTGTCACTTGACTCACGAGGTAAGAATTAGGCTTAAACGAGCACACAATGTCAGAACACGAGGTTTCCCTTAATTAGGAAGATGACCGGTGGACAACTTCTCTCAACAGATAATCTTGGTTCACCTCACACTTGGTCAAATAATGACGGAAAGTTAATGTTTTAGATTTCTGTAATTTTTCTCGCCACAAGGCAGCATGTACATTAGAGTTAGTGTAGAAATATGCACTGGCTCAAAGGCCCAGTATAAGCATTTATTAGGTATGTCTCTGTACAAAACGCCGGCAAAGTTTGGGTTACCCCAGTATTCACTGAATAAAGAAAAAAAACACATATGAAATATGTTACATATTATGTACTCAATATAACTTACGTTTTTAAAATGCAAGCGTACAGCTTGACTTATCATTTAAAACTTCCTGTGCAATAAGTTATATTTAAAAATCATCAATCCTCATGAATTAGGAATACATACGTATTCCGTCAACACTCATGAGGCATCTAGCATTTATAAGTTTGTTTAGAAAAAATTGTTCCCGTCTGATTATTTAGCAGTTAAATTAAATTCATTATAGCTACATTGTTGTTTAAGCTAGAAATTATAATTTATTCTGCTTTCCACTGAAACACGTCCCTAGAAATTAATACAGACTATATAAATTAAGCACTCTGCACCAAATCTAACTAGTGAAATATGAAATAAGCGATTATTACTTTAAACACTTCACAAAATATTAGATAATTATTATAATATATACCTCAACACACAGAACTACAGGTAATCGCACACTTTAGAATTATACGCTGATATATTTATTTGAAGTCTAGAGCTCGGTAAATTTCCGAACAAACTAGGGCTTCGCTATACAGCTTATTCTATTCACGAACAACCTGTCTACTGCGAATTTTGAGGACTGAATGAAAATAAAGTTTAACATTCTGGTTATATCTATTTCCAGACAAAGGGTCCCACTTTATTTCACCAAACAAAATAATCTCTCCTTTCCGTCTAAAACACCTTACATCAACTAGAAGACTACCATGAACTGACACTCGTGCGTTTTCACACCTCACGCTGACCAGGCCAACAGTAAGTGCCTTGTCAGCTGAGATTTCCAGACAAATGTCTCAAACTGCGCCGAGGAGATGTCGGCTATCGCGCCTCACCTAAGCGCTCAGCCGATGCAACTCGTTGTGGCAGGTGAAAATGCAGACAAATTTGTCGCCTATAGGTCTGGCGAAAGCAAATATTCACAGTGTATTTCGTCTGGTGCAGGGAATGCTGTAGACATATGTCTGCTCCTATGTCTGGCCAGACGAATATATTCACAGTTTCGTCCACTGACACCTAATGCAATAGAATGCATTTTAACTCTCTCTCTCTGACACGTTATGTCATAAATGCGTTTACCAGTATGAGAAAGAAAACGGTAAAGTTGAGAATGGGGAAGAAAATATTTTTCGCAAACAAATGGATGCGAAAAATACAGGAAAAAGGTAAAGAGTGATAATAAAATAGAGGACACGGGTGAAAGAAAAAGAAGAGGATATAGGCAATTTAAGATCAATAAACTCTCTGTGACAGGCCCTAACACTGGAGAACAGTAAAAGCAACCACCATGAACTTAAAAAATTTCATAAATGAGTGTTAGCTCAGGAAAGAAAGATTATAATGGTACAACAAAATCTTCTTTTCTTCTTTGATCCTTAGCCGCCGACCGTCAAAGCAGTCAGTGGCCATCACGCCTGGTGGCATCTTGTAGGGCAACAACAAATTGATTCCACTTTGCTCGGTCGGTGGCCATTCTTCGTACAGTGCCCCAACTCTGGTTCATTCTTTGCATCTCAGCCTCCACAGTCCTCCACCAAGTTGTTTTTGGTCGGCCTCTCTTTCGTTTTCCTTCAGGGGTCCATAGCATAGCTGTTCTTGTGATGGCATCGGGGTCTCTTCTGAGGACATGGACAACCCAGCTCCAGCGTCTGCCAGCTCTGATGGTGTGCATGTCCTCTTGCTTGCTCCGAGTAAGCAGATCGTGGTTGGTGATGGTATTCGGCCAAAAGATTCGGAGAAATTTTCTTAGGCATGTTGTGTGAAAAGAGGATAATTTCGACATTTCCTTCTCTGTAACTCTCCAGCATTCCGCACAATAGAGAAGCACAGAAAGCACAAAGCTCTGATATAATCTTAATTTTGTGCTTGTGCTGTACTGAGAGGACTTCCAGATGTTGTTTAGACAAAAAAGGCTGTTCTTGCTTTGTTCATTCTGTTGTTGATGTCTTTGCTTGCTCCGCCGGCTGGTGTTACTATGCATCCTAGGTATGTGAAGGTGTCTGTCTGTTCCAGTTGCTGATTCCTTACTGATATGAGCTCAGGGTTGCTCACATTGAGCGTCATGACCTCTGTCTTCTTTAGATTGATGTTCAAGCCCACCTGCTGGCTATACTTATTAAGTCTATCCGTTTTTTCCTGGATGTGTTGATGTGAATGTGCTAGTAGTGCAATGTCATCTGCATATTCCAGATCTTCCAATGTAGAAAATGTAGTCCATGTTATTCCTCTTGGACTACCCTCTGTTTGTCTGGCGCATCACCCAGTCTATGACTGTTAAAAATAGAGTGGTTGATAAGGGGCATCCCTGTCGTACTCCTGTCTTCACCTCAAAGGTTAGGTTGCTCTGCCCAACATTACACGTAAAGTTGGCATAGAAGCTTTTTATGATTGACACTATGCAGCTTGGAATTCCATAAGCCCTCAGTATTTTCCATAAACTGTCCCTATGTATACTGTCAAAAGCCTTTTCAAAATCAACACAATTAATGTACAGCTGTCTTTGCCATTCTGAGCACTGCTCTATAATGTTCCTGAGAGTGAATATATGATCTACACATCTTCTGTTCTTTCTAAATCCTGCTTGTTCTGTCCTCAGTTTGTGGTCTACTGCTTTTGAAATTCTCTGTATAATTATCCTGCCTAGTATTTTGCTGGGAACTGAGAGAAGAGTGATTCCTCTCAAATTATTGCAGTTGGCAAGATCTCCCTTCTTGGGCAATTTGACAATTATTCATTTGTTCCACTCAGTTGGTGTTGTCCCTGTTTTCCAGACTTGTGCAAATAGTGGTTTTAATAGTTCTGCTGCTAGCTCAGGGTCTGTCTTAAATAGCTCTGCATTTAAGTTATCATGGCCAGGAGTTTTTCCATTCTTTAACCCTTTGATTGCTGTGATGATTTCATCTTTTTGTGGAATGTCTGTATTAACATCTAGATCAACAAAATCACCAGTGTGAAATTATTGGAAAGAAAAAATACCAGTGGAAGGGAAAAAAAAGGTAGTCCCATAGCACATACTGCTGTAGGGGAATGAAGTGTTACAGACTTCACTAAACTAAGTCCAGCATCGAGGTGAAGTGACCTATTCACTTCCTCGCTGGCTCTTTCTTCTCTTAACTCAAGAGCAGGCAGGTACCCATTTACAGCTGGGTACACTGGAGTGTGATGCCACTGTATTTCCACCCCGGCACCTCTCCCGCGAAAACATCACTCTAACCACCCTCCTACAAAACTGAAGGATAATGATGACAGTACTATATCCAATTATGTTTACAGGAACTACATATTTTCTTTGCTTTAACTAAAGCAAGTAGGTCATGTTTACAGCTACTGACTATCCCCCTGATATCTACTAGTAGCACGATGGCGTTGAGTACATCTCTGTAATACACAAACCAAACAGTGAGTAAAGAAAACAAGAAAACAAAGAGAGATTATTCCACATGTACTTACAAAGTGAGCATTTAGGTAACTCATTTTTTCCTTCAACTCTGGAGAATTTATGTTCGGATATGGTAATCCTACCATCACAACGCACCTGAAACATATAAAGTCAGTTTATACTTTTTTTTTCCCCCTCTGAACGGCTGTTCACAAGATGAATATTTACAGGTTGGTAACCCAGAATTCTAAATGCTCAGGGAAAGCCGTGTTTTGGAATTCTGATTTTTTTTAGGGTTTTGGATTTCACCCAAATCGGTTTGAAAATAAGCCAAACGTCGGCCAAAAACACTTTTTGATTTTCAGAATATTTTGGTTTTTGGAGATTCTGGTTTACCAATCTGTATTTGGAAGTTCTTTTACCTTGTGGTATTTAACTAATGCTATATTACTTAACTAGGTGCTTTCCTTGAATACAACGATTTAAATGATATATTAGGATCACTAATGTGGAACTGATAACATGAACCAGGCAAGTACCAGTGTAACAAGAGACGAGAAAAAAGACACTGGCAATGGGTAGGACACATGCTCAGGAAACCTGCTGATAGTATTACAAGGCAGGTTTTATTCTGGAATCCCTAGGGAAAGAGATGAAGAGGGAGACTGAAGAACACATGGGAAAGAGAACTGGAGACAGACATGAAAGGAATGAAGAAGACATAGAAAGACCTTGACGTGATGGCACGGGACAGGAAGAAAATTAGTTTTGGACAGACCAAAATAATAAAAGTGTTAGCTAAAATTAGTTCTGGACAGATTAAAATTACAAAAGTATTGGCTAAAATTAGTTCTGGACAGACCAAAATAATAAGTGTTGGCTAAAATTAGTTCTGGGCAGACCTAAATAATAAAAGTGTTGGTTAAAATAGGTCTGGACAGATTAAAATAATAAAAGTGTTGGCTAAAATTAGTTCTGGACAGATTAAAATTACAAAAGTCTTGACTAAAATTAGTTCTGGACAGATTAAAATTACAAAAGTCTTGGCTAAAATTAGTTCTGGACAGACCAAAATAATAAGTGTTGGCTAAAATTAGTTCTGGGCAGACCTAAATAATAAAAGTGTTGGCTAAAATAGGTCTGGACAGATTAAAATAATAAAAGTGTTGGCTAAAATTAGTTCGGAAAGATCAAACTAATAAAAGTGTTGGCTAAAATGAGTTCTGGACAGATTTAAATTACAAAAGTCTTGGCTAACATTAGTTGTGGACAGAATAAAATAATAAAAGTGTGGCTAAAATTAGTTGTGGACAGACCAAGATAATAAGTGTTGTCTAAAATTAGTGCTGGACAGATCAAAATAATAAAAGTGTTGGTTAAAATTAGTTCAGGAAAGATCAAACTAATAAAAGTGTTGGCTAAAATTAGTTCTGGACAGATTAAAATAATACAAATGTTGGCTAAAATTAGTTCTGGACAGATTAAAATAATAAAAGTGTTGGCTAAAATTAGTTCTGAACAGATTAAAATAATAAAAGTGTTGGCTAAAATTAGTTCTGGACAGATTAAAATAATAAACGAGATGAATGAAGTTAGCACTGGACAAACATGCTTACATTTTAAATAAAATAGAGTTAGAATTTACTCAATTTACAACATAAGAGGTTATCTAAATTATTATTTTCTGAACATAAATAACAAATTTAAACCAAATGCGGTGTGTGTCCTGTGGAGGCAAAGAATAGAACTACTGTTTCTTCAAGTGAGAAAGGGTAGTGAAGTGTTAGAGACTTACTATACTAGGTCCAGCATCGAGAGGTGGGATAGATGTACAGTTGTCACTGGATTAATCCGAGAATTAATCGTGAAGGGTTGGTCCTGGTTGCTCAGATGTTCTGCAACCAGGTGATATATTAAAAGTTCATTTATTTTTTTTTTTTAACTCGGGCAACGCTGGGTATATCTGCTAGTTACAAATTAAATTTTAAAAACTAGGCAGTATTACATTAAATAATTGAGGTAATTTTCAATAAGTGAGGCTGTGAAAAATAATTTTACCAACTATTAAACTATACATTCTGATATCACCTACCTGCCCAAATCATCGGAGAAATTGATGCCTTCACTCATCTTGCCACCTACAACAGACATCAACACAGCCCCTGTCAAATTGCCTTGCAAGGTTGCACAGCGCTGCCAAAAGCCAAATTATGATACTGCTTTAGTTCAATATGTCCTACTCAAAACTGAAGTGTGTGTGCTGACAGTTTGTAAAGACCATCAATTTTCATATGAAAAGAATGAAAAGGTGTCTGCTATAACCGTGTGAGGTCAAGCACATGTAGGTCTCTGACTCTATAGATGATGATGATGAATTATGTGCAGAGAACCTAACGCTACCTCCCTAGGTCTCACACGGTCAATCTTCTGGCTCTAGTGTATGGTGTACCTAGTGTCTAGGGGAGAAATGAATGATGGTACACAACAATCAAACACTTTAAGTTTCTATTAAAGAAGTTAATAACTAGCAGTTAAGTTTTTCTTTGAACAAATATTTACAATTTATTTTGCCTGTCCATTCATAGCTTGTGGACAGGTCTTTGAAAATAAGGACAAGATAGTTTACAGAAAAGAACAATTAAAAATGTTGGGACAATCTGCCCAATAACTAAAAGTTATTATGTAGTTATAAATGTCCTTCCTGTATGAAATATTAAATTAGTTCACTTTAGTTATCTAATTTATAAATGTCCTTCCTGGATGAAATATTACAGAGTTCACTTTAGTTATCTACCGGGAGAGTCACTGTATATGAGGGCTGTAGTTCATCCTACCCCCATAAAATTCCTGTGTAATATTTTGAAACACAAGA
The DNA here is from genome assembly GCA_024509875.1 of Oreohelix idahoensis. Taxonomy (NCBI): domain Eukaryota; kingdom Metazoa; phylum Mollusca; class Gastropoda; order Stylommatophora; family Oreohelicidae; genus Oreohelix; species Oreohelix idahoensis. Next base: position 61,707 of record JAMPIV010017310.1, read on the forward strand.
AAATGTCAGAGATGCCCCAGATGTTTTACTCTTCACCTGGGAGTCCTTGTTGTAAGATAATTCAATGGGTAGGTGCAGAAATTTCAAGTTCAACACTCGCCAAAGCTCCTACTGGATATTCAACAGCATATAAGTCTGGTTGGAGACTGGTTGGCGTTTATAAGCACTCAGCAGGTTTCCTGTCACCAGCCGGCAACAGGAACATAGACCCTCTGCAACAAAAGGACACCCTGGCCTTTTATCTCTGATCATTTATTCTAACACTTAATTTCCTACGTGGGTATGGGGTCAGCCTCGCGTGCCTTACAAATGCACTCGCCCCGAATTGTACAGGACTCCCACCTGGTTGTGACCACACCTCAAGTCCTTATAGTAGATACGCCACTGTACGTTCACATACTTTTCCTCCATACAATAATGTGGAGTAACCACATTTCCTGTGATATGATCTTCTCTTCTTTTCTTTACACTTATATTTGCTTCAGGCATGTTAAACAGTGTTCATTGAACACAGAGGCTTGCTAAACTATTTTAATACAATAATATGTCAACATAATCATAACAACATACATCAGTCAGATACCGTTTAATGTGTGGACTCAACAATGTCTGCTTCCGACATGTCCTTCACTTTTTCCCCAATAGCAGTATCTAACTTTTGTAGTTGGACCAAACATATTAAATTTCATAAAATATCCTTACCACAATCAAGAAATATATATAAACAAATGACGCTGATTTTGTGAAGAAATGGCCTCAGCTTCCTCCGAACTGCACAGACTGTGAATTTATTCTTTATTTAAGTTTAAAATTAACACAGCTGTTTTTCAGCGTATCTGTATACAAATTTTAGTTCAACTGGCAATGAATAATCAAAGCCTTTTGCTAATATCTACCAGCCTAGCCAATCGTAACGTTCTACTACTTGAATTCAAATGCAGTTTGAATGAAAAACCCAAAATAATTTTGAATAACTGGTGGTCGATTGGCCCGTCTGCTCTAGTCATGCCCAATACAAAAGATATCACGTTTAGGATTACATTTCTCCTACCGTTCCCCTTTCCCATTCATACTCTGTTCACCCCAAGCGAATTTGAATGTACCTCCCTGCCTCTTTTTCCAGCTCGCGTCCCCCTAACGTTACCAAAAAAACATGAGCAGGAACGCCAGTGTGTCTGGTCGTGTGTTCTTAGATATTAGTATTTCTTCAATAACTTCTCTAATACTGGGACTATCATATTATTTAAAGTACATTCTTACTCAGCTAACTCTACGTCATACTATCATATAATTCTTATGGGGAACTTCATAATGGTTCAAAATTTCCAATTTATGTCATCGTCCATCGTCAAATAAAATTTTACACAAGTCCGCCATCTTTCCTCTCCTTCGTCTTGCGAGCATGTATTTTTCAAATAACTAACTTGTTTTAGTTACGTCAGAAATGCTACCACTAGGAGGAAATAAAATTGTCTGCGTGGTGATGCCTTGGCTGGCTTTTTCGCAGTGTGTATATATGCGTTGCAGACTGTGTCATCGAAGCGGGGTGTAGACGGGGCGGGTTAATAATTTGCGTTACTAGTTAGCATTGTATCGTGTAATATTACCAAAAAATGTAAGGATTACTACGGATTTTGCTACAAAGTTGACAGAAAGTGTTACTTCAGATAGCTATATTGCGGCATGCTTCCGCCAATAGTTAATTGTAAGGCTAGACTACAAAGTGTAATCAGCAGATTGGGCAAAAGTTAAATATAGTAGTGTTTGTCGAAAACGAAACTAAAGCGTGTCAGACTTTTTCCGTGAAATCATTCTGTAGGCTTAGCACTGTACAAAAAGCAGCCTGCTGGCGTCGAAGAGGCCAACCGTCAGACACATGCGGGCAAATGTATTTATTATCGTTTTATGCCTAAATCGTACTGAATTGAGCGTTTATTCTCGCATATTTTGCTACAATCTTCCATCTTTCATGACTCTCACAGAAAAATTCAACCATCATAACAGGAAGACACTGGTATTGTGCTGGTCATGTCCACAGAAAAGACCCCCAGACACTATCACCAGAAGGAAGACAAAAGAGAGGTCAACCAAAGACAACATGGTGGAGAACTGTGGAAGCTGAGATGAGAAGCATGATTAAGGGTTAGGGTACAGTGCAAAAGATAGTCACGAACTGAGCAAAGTGGAGTTTATTACCAGTGGCGTATTCTGGTAATGCGAGCTAGGCGTGCTGCTACTTAAAATGAATATGTACGCCTACTATTTAACTTCTTCCCCTCTTAATTTAAAAACCAACTATATTCAATTACGCAACGATAGTTATTAGGGGTATATGTCAATTATCTCCGAAATACTAATTAACTTACAACTTGAAACTCACTGTCACTGTAATAATCTGCATTCCTGGCAACTAACAAAAATTAATCACAAAAAATACTGGACGTAAACAGCCGATTTTTACAACTCGAGAGCTGCAAGACCACCGCACGCATGTTCGTATTGTATTGACGTATCTGGCCATGACCCCGATCCACACAAACCAGTCTTCAAACGTAAAACTGAAAGGTGCAGCACGCATAGTGACAGAATTACCCGAGAAACTTCGGGCGATTGCTACCAACCAAAAAAAACTGCACTATAAAACGCATCTGGGAAACTGAAACTAGATATACTCGTAGATTCTATGTGGGAAAATCCGTTATCCTGATGTGTGCGGTCCGAAAGCAGAACATTATAAGAGAAATATTTTATAGAATAATACATTAAATTTTTATTTTCCTTCGGGCATAGGTATGCGCAGCACGCACAACACACATAGAGAATACGCCACTGTTTATTACCACCCTACATGATGCAACTAGGCGCGATGGTAACTGACTGCTTTGTCAGTCAGAGGCCATGGATCCAAGAAGAAGATGGTATCTTTACTCTGAGGATTTATTAATCTTCTTTCTTTTTCCCCTGTTGGTTCCACATAATTGCCTAATTAGTTGTGCTAGCAGTCAGTTTCTTCGGGATATGTCTAATTCCTTCAGATTTTCTTACTGTTGTAAGTTTAATATTGTACCTGATTCTCAAGCTTTTAGTTGTTTCTTTGTGTCAATGATGCTGTCTCTAAAGTCTCTTCAGAACATTCAGTTGGATCTATGACAATGTGTGATATGGGGAATTGAGCAATATTATGCAGAAATGGACTGGATATTCACAAAGGAGTGTGAGTTCTTGCGTAGCATGTTAGTTACTTAAACATTACCCATTGAGGAAATAGGAAGAGAGAAATCCAAGGAAAAAAACATGGAGGAAAGACATTTCAACAGCCGTCAGAGATGAAGGATACACCTGCAGTGATGAACAAAATGGTAGACAAGTGAGATATTTGATGTTCTTGGCTTAATGTAATGCACCAAATGGAGCTATGGGGATTGACTGAATACTTATTTTGAAGGTGGCTGCTAAATAACAGTCTTTGGCTTGGGTGTCGGGTCAATCCTATTGTGTGTGGAGAACGGCAGGGACAACAGCAGGAAGGCTGCGTACTTTCGTGGATGGGTGCTTGTGTGGAATAGAAGGAATGAAATGGTGTAAAGGGGTCACAGATGTGGAGCTGATGACGGGAGCCGAACGGGTGCTGGTAGAGTGGGAGGTGGGAGGACGACGCAGGCGATGGGTGGGGCACACATTGGGGAAACCTGTTGATGGAATTACAAGGCAGTCCTTGTTCTGGAATCCCCAGGGAATGAGAGGCAGAGGTAGACCAAAAAATACACGGAGAAGAGAACTAGATACAGAAGTGAAAATGAGGAGGAAAACATGGAAAGAACTTGAGTGGATGGCATGTGACAGGAGAACTTGGCATGTGTTTGTTGAAGGCCTATGCTCCCTGGAGAGCTGAAGGGTACTGACTGCTACACAGAAATTTTGTAAATTTACAAAATGATGTTTTCATGACCTAATACTGACATGCTGCTGCCACATTCCATACTTACAGTTGAGACATTTTATTCATACAAACAAGTTAAAAGACCTGTTCTTACCTTTATGCAGCTACAATACTCAGCTAACACTTGGTCTGCGAGTCCACTCCTCTTGGGCTCTCGAAATATCTGCACAGAATAAAATGAAGAAAAAAATTATCAAGTATGTATTATATAAACACCCCCAATACTGACAGATAATCATGATTTTAATTTCTTTCTTTTTAAAAATTAGTTCATCTCTGCTCCCACAAGGCATGACATAAGAAATGAAAAAGGTGAGAATGTGCCTGAAGCTAGCAAAAGTCATTGTGCTAAAAATAAATTGCTACAAAAATCACCATTGCTAGAGCATTTAAAATGCAGACATTCAAATAAGCTAGCCCCCATGCATCAGTTCTGCATGTGGACCAACTCCTTAAGAAGTCACAAATGAACATTCATGAACTCCATAATAGGGCAACCTATTTTTCTTTTCAAATCAGCCAGATATATACAAGTTACAGAAAAAATTGGCTCAATATTTGATGCAAAATCTGGCGAACTCAAATTAGGCTAGGGTGACCATGTCATTTTTAACAAAAAAGAGGACATTTTCTTACTTTCTGGCGTGAAAGAAAGAGGACGCTACATGCCAAAAAGTAGGACAAAAAAGAAGGACTGATTAATTTCAATCTATTAATGCATGATTGTGATGACAGTGCTTGTTTTATAAAAGTTAGAAACAAATAGAAATAAAATGTTCTTTAAAGTGTATGTTTTAAAACCATTTTGATCTCAGAAATTAACTTTAATCTGTTAATCAGTTTTGATAAAATTATTATTATTATTATGTTGTTATTAAATTATTCATTTATTTTGTTGTGGACATTGACTTCTTCAACAATTCAGTAGTCACATCCCATTGTAACCTTTCAACCAACAGGACTGGGACGAACACTAACTTTCGCAGATGACATACTCATGTACAGAACTGGCTCAGGCAGACAGGAAATCGTCCAAGACATACAAGAGACACTACAGGCGGTTTCTAAATGGTGTGAGGAAAGCGGATCAAAGGTCAATCCCAACAAGGCCTGTGTGATGTGGTGCTCTTTGAACAACTCCATAGTGAAAGCAGACCTTCCAGACATCACTTTCAATGGGCAGAACATTGTATCTGGGAGTAACGTTTGATCGTGGGCTATCATTCAAGTATGTCGAACTGATCATACAGAAGTGCAAGCAAGGACTGGCAGCCTTAAAGACAATGGCTGCTGCGCGATTGGAACAGAGACTATTGTTTCTCCTGTATCATCAGCTCGTGATTTCAGTAATCGAGTACTGGCTAGGAATACTCACGCTGTCAGTGTCACAATGTGAACGACTGGAATGCATTCAAAATGAAGGGATGCGACTAGTTTTGGGCTGTACGCGTGGAACCCCCTTTGTGACAATGAGATACATGCTCGGATTGCTGTCAATTAGATCCAGATATGTGTACATGGCTGTTTTGTGCTGATATTCTTTTTTTGTACAAGCAACAGTTGTAGCTTTGAAATATACTCTCCTTGTTACATCCCTTGACAAAAGTTTTAGTTTCCTTACTGTTTGTTCTGTCTGCCTTGTCCTGACACAGACATACAGGAATGTCATTTTTCGCTCCCTTAGGAGCATAGTGGCAAAGTGGTTATAGCAAAGGGACCTGGTTTGAATCCAGGTTGTGTCATGCTTCCATTTACCCTGCTATTGTTGTTGTTGTTGGGATTCCCTCTGTGGTAAAACATGTTGAGAACCCAGCATTGCACACTAAGCTTGGAGAATTCACATGAGCCCTAGATATAACTCTTTGGCTTTGACCTGCTAGAGCATCTGAATTTTTAAAAATTTCGGTTTTCGAAACATTTTCCTCTCAAAGCATTTCGGATAACAGTTTACGGACCTATAACAATATTTTTTGCACTTTTCCTAGCTAGTGTTATTTCAAATTCATGTAACTTGGGATCACATAAATTGTTATCGCACTGTGCCTGACGGAAGGTCCTGGGTTTGATTCCCAGTAAGCCTATCACTTTTGTTGTTTTTCAGTTGTCTAGCCTTCTACTTCTTTATTTCTCACGAGTGCCTGAAACATTCCTTTGTGTTATTATTTATTTATCATTTATTGTTTACAGGTCTTAGATTTCCCCTCTTTAATTGTTTAATAAATGTTTATACAATACCAAGCCTACCCTCTGTCCTTTACTATTCTCATTCATCTATCATTTACTAGACACAGCATTAAGGTCTTGGTCTTGCGTAATCTGGTCTATACTGTTAAATAGGAAAACTGCAGAAGTGAGATTGCCTTATTAGTACTTAATGAATTTTGGCAGATTTCAATATAGTAATTTATTTTATATATATCCATATACAGTATATGGGGGGGGGGGGGGGGTAATGCTGTGGGGGTTATTTCATAATTTAATATTGTAATTATGACAGGAGAATTATTTAAAGTTTTCCGATAATTGTAAAAGTGCCGTTAATTTTTTCAGGGGTCATAATCAAGGGAAGGAGAAAGTCAAGAGAAATCAAGGGGCTTAACAAAAATGTTAAAACTATTATTTTATGTTTGTATTTAATAACCATAAATGTTTAACTACACACTTTTAATTTAAGAGGAAATAGAAAAAAGCCTAGTTTTATGTAGCACTTCCGATTTTATTAACTATGTAATTTTAATGGAACTGATTTTGCCACTTGGATTCTAATTGCATCGGAGCTTTATCGATAAATATATTAAAAAACCAGTGAATGTTCCATGTGGATCAACATTCGAAGTAAACATCATCCACTGTGTGTGTTTACTTTGAATGAAAATCTAACAAGATTTTGAGTATTTTAAAAACAATTTTTACAAGCACTTTTAAAATACTGTGTAATGCAAATTTAAATTGTAAAATAACTGTATCCACATATATAAAAACAAAACTCACTCGACAGCTATTAGTTTTAAGTCATTTTATAGCAAAAATTTAGTTTTTGCAGAAAACAAAATTATTAAAAATATAATAATTGCAATCGTTGAAGGACCGCTAAAAGAGAAGTAATTTTGTCGCATATTGCTGGGTAATGGCACTGATTTTGCCACGCTGATTCTAATTGTAGCAGAACTGTATCGATATATATATATATTAAAACCAGTGAATGTTCCATGTGGATCAGCATTCAAAGTAAGCACCATCCACTATACATGTTTAATTTGAAAGAAAATCTAACAAGATTTAGATTTATTTTTTTTTTAACAGCATTTTTACAATACTGCGTCAAGCGAATTTAAATTGTATAATAATTTTGTTTCTACTGCTTTGGTTTAAAAAAAAAAAGAATAAGCTGGTGCCTTATATACAAAAGTGAGAATCTGTGAATTCTTGCCTCAAAGGATTACACTCTGGAGACACATTCAGAAAATTTGACTGACCACCAATAGAGCAGCCCCATCACCATGCAAAGGCACAACAGGCCAATCACCTGTTTGCTTTAAATCATGATTACGCGAACTACAAGAGAGAAAACTGGACTGATTCTAAAGGCGACGAACTGGAACGGACTACGGACTACGACTTATGGAACTTGCAACACAAGAAGTATAAATGGGAAAGAAGAGGAGCTTGTGGAAGAGATGAGGAAAGCAAAACTATAAATCCTGGCTATAACGGAAACAAAGAAAAAGGGACAAGGAGTCATGGATCTCGATGGCAACACGCTGCTCTACAGTGGTGTACCCACATCTGAAAGAGCTAGGTGGGTTGCATTGAGGCCAAAAACCAAAAAGATAGTATCAAGGGATGGAACTTTGCCTCGGAGCGCATTATGGTTGTAAAACTAAAAGAAGGAGAAACCATTGTCAACCTGGTCATAATGTATGGGCCAAATGAGGATGAGAGAGCAGAGGTCAAGGAGGAATTCTTCGAGCTGCTTCAAAGGACAGTGGATGACTGCCTAGATGAAATTATCATGCTTGGAGATTTCAATGCCAGAGTTGGAAATGACCATGCTAGATGGGGTGGAGTTATCGGAAGTTATGGAGAAGATACTCTCAATGACAATGGAAAGTGACTCCTTAGATTCTGCAGTGAGCAGAATCTGATCATTACAAACACAAAGTTCCCCCATAAGCGCATACATGCATAAACTAGATGTGAACCAACAAAGAATGAGAAGTCAGTGATCGACTATGCCACTGTTAGGAGGAGCTCATTCAAATATGTCCGAGATGCTAGAGTCTGGAGGGGGCCAGAGATTGGAAGTGATCACTACTTGCTTACAATCAAAAGAACAACTGAAAGAGTTGCTCAGCCTAGGAACTGCCCAACATCACACAAGAAACCAATTAAACGAACGGGAGAAATAAGCATTAAGACCTACAAGCTGAGAGAGCCAGAAATTAAGACCAGATATCAGGGGCATTGTTACAGCAGTGAGAAACACAGAAGAACAACCTGATGACTTGGAAACCCTCTGGCTTAAATTCAAGGACATCATAAAGACAGCTGCTGCAGAAGCATGTGGTGAAGTCCGACTTGGGAACAAGAGAAAGAGGACACCTTGGTGGACAGAGGAAGTCAAAGAGAAAATAAGAGAGAAGAAAATGGCATGGAAACAATACTTAGGAGCTAAAAACACAGCACGACAAATAGAGAAATATAGAGAACATGTGATACTCAGAACAGAAGCAAAGAACAAGGTGCTAGCAGCAAAAAAGAAGTCCTGGGAAGAATTTGGAGAAAAGCTAGAAAAAGATGCGCAAGAAAATCAGAAATTGTTCTATAAGACCCTAAAGAACATGAGGAAGGAAAAACAATGCCCTCTCAAATTTATAAAGGACAAGCAAGGCAAACTGCTTACTGCCCCGAAGGAAGTAATGGAAAGATGGAAAGAATATTTCTCAGAACTCCTTGATGGTGAGCAAGGTCAAGCATCAGAAATGATAACCACTAGCACAGAAGAGGAAACCAATGGTGATGAAGATGACATAAAGATGGAAGAACTGAAGGCAGCACTGGAGAAAATCAAGATGGGCAAAGCAGCAGGGCATGATGGTACAACACCAGAAATAGTTAAGTACATGGGCGCATCAGGCGACCTATTACTCTTAAGGGTCCTACAGGCAGCATGGTGCAACAAGACCATACCAAAGGATTGGGAGATTGCCATCATAACGCCAATTTTCAAAAAGGGTGACAATCGACAATGTGGAAACCATAGAGGCATATCCCTTCTCAGTGTCCCTGGTAAAATCTACTCTAGAATCCTAGAGCAGAGACTCCGACACCTAGCTGAGCCACAATTGGATGAGGTCCAGCGCGGATTCTGAGCTAACCGAAGTACTCAAGACTTAATCTTCACACTCAGGCAGCTGAGGCCCTTGAGTATAAGAGTGAGATCCATCTTTGTTTCATAGATCTGGAAAAGGCATTTGACAGGGTCCCCTGAAGCAAACTTTGGGACTGTTTGGCAAGGAAGAACATTCCAGCACCTCTGATTCATGCTATACAGAGCTTCTACAAGTCTTGCAGAAATTATGTGAGGACAGCAAACCATAAGTCAGAAGAATTCAGGACCACCACTGGTGTAAGACAAGGTGATATCCTGTCACCTTATCTTTTCATACTCCTCATGGACGATGTCATCAAAGCATGTAAGGAGAGAACAAGAAAGTATTCAGTATGGTACTGGAAGATAAGACAGGTCTGTATTTCAGAGCTGGCATTTGCTGATGATGTTGCCCTGATTGCTAAATCAGAGGCACATCTCCAATCCAACCTGCAAGTCTGGAAGGAAGAGCTGGAGAAGAGAGGGATGGTCATAAGCAGCTCTAAAACAAAATCCATGGTGATATCACGAGAAGAAAGAAGACATCAGATTAAGCTGGGAGAACAGGTCCTGGAGCAAGTAGACCACTTTAAATACCTCGGAGCTATTATAGACAAAAAGGGAGGCATCAGAGAAGAGTTGGCCACTCGAAAAAAGCAGCAGATGGGAGACTTTTTCAGGCCATAAATCGAGGATTCCTCAGCAAGCGAGAGGTTGGTAAGAAAACGAAGATGGCTGTATACCGCTCCACCTATGTCCCAGTCTTGACATATGGATGAGAGTCATGGGTAATGACTACAGCCCACAAAAGCCAGATCCAAACCTCAGAAATGAGGTATCTGAGGAAGGTGGTTGAAGTAACAAGAAGAGACATGGTCTGCAACCAGACGATAAATCAAGGCCTAAAATCCCACCCCCTGCAGACCCAAGTAGAATAGTCCCAACTAAGATAGTTTGGCCATGTCTGCAGAATGGGAGAAGATCGGCTACCACGACAAGCATGGGAAACAAAGAGCCAGGGATCCAGACCCCCAGAGTCCGCTGGGAGGACAACATTAGACAATCTGTGAAAGACCGAGGACTAGAATGGAACCAGGCCAGGAAGAAGACAGCCGATAGGATAGTCTGGCGCTCTCTCTTCCAAACCTCTACACCTCACGGTAGAAGTGGAGCGACTAAGTAAGTAAGTAAGTAATTTTAAAAGGCCTATGATATTCATGATGGATATTATACAAAGAAACCGACCGCAAGGTTTCAACCACAAATACTCACAAGCTCGGGCGTTGGCGTAGCTGGAGAAAAATTGAGTCCTTTTTAGGGCTTTATGCTAGCAGATAGATAATGTTTGTACTTTTCAGTACTTAGTATCTATCAACGCTAATCCGCATCAACAGAGTTGTCTTCTTTTTTTTTGGGATGGTAAATGCGCTCTGATATAACAAAATAGGTTGAAAGGAACACGCCTCGCCAGATGACGGCAAAAACCGAACCAAAAAAAAAAATTTCTTTTTGAACATGCGCCTTAAAGAAGCTGGCGCCTCGCCAAAAAAATGGCCAAAATGAGGCAAAGATTTTTTTTTAATTTAAAAAAAAAGAAAAGAATCTGGCTCAAACCTAAACAATACACCAAACGACATGACTTCTTTATTTGGCCATGTGTCCTAATATAAACGACGTCATCCATGTCTAGGTTGAATGGGTCGTGTCTCACCAAAATGAGAGACTGTTATTTAAAAAATGCAGCTCAACACAACCACTAGGTCTTTTATATTAGAAGTATGTATCACAGAAAATAGTGTTTTTTTTTTCTTTTTCTTGCAAGTAACAATGTATATATGTTTGAAAAGAACCATGCTACGAAAAACAATAGTAAACACGTTAAAAAAGGATGAGTTGGACTATTCTTTCTTGGTGCACCAGGTCGGAAAGGGAAAATGTGTCCTATTAATTTGCTTCTTACTAAAACTCAGAAGCAGAATAAAATTGCTTTGCGGTTCCATCATAAGAAATAAGAGTATTTTGTGTGGAATACAGCTAAACACATTGACTCTGTCTTTTATAATAGGAGTATTTTAATTTTATACGCGCGTTAATATAACTGACAAGTTGTGTCTTTGATGAACAAAATGTCCCATGACAAATTGATGAAAATATTTAAAAATAACGAAACTTTACAGAGTCATTTGCTTGCCTTTCCAATATTTCTACTGTAGCAGACTTGCCTAGAAAGATACAGATTGAAATAAACAAACCTCCAACCAATATGAAATGCGTGCAAGTATAAACAGAGCGTCAGAACAACAAAACAATCTGAATAACAACTAAAACATCAAGAAATCATCAAGAGCAATATTTCAGTGCAGCAACAAGAATATAAACAATCAAGGAACATATCAAAGAAAATAATAAGCGTCTTGGTTTACGAAACAATGTGTGATGTGTTTGAAAAGGGTGTGCTACAAAGATAAGTAGTCAACACGTTTAAAAAAGGAAATGGTGGACTATTCTTTCTTGGTGAGCCAGATTGAACGTGAAAATTTGCCTTATTACTTTGCTTCTTGCAAAAACTCGGAAGCAAAATGAAATCATTCTTCCGGTGGAACCATAAGGAATAACAGTATTTTGTGCAGCTTGCATTAGCAATTACTGTAAACAATTCACGAGGATAGTCACTTAAAGGAGTGGTCACTAACTTAAATGAAAATTCATTTTCACTCAATTATCAAAATATTATAGTTTGATTTTTACATTTCCTAAACAGTTACTAGGAAACCCGGGCAACGCCGGGTACTTACAGCTAGTGTATATATATATATATATATATATATATATATATATATATATATATATATATATATATATATATATATATATATATATATATATATATATATATATATATATATATATATTGAAATGCTAGAGACTTCAAATAAACTAGGTCCCAGCTTTATGAGGTGGGGTACTGACTGGTTTCCTTACTGCCTTTGCCTTCCTTAACTCAAGACCAGAATCTGGTTGTCATTTACAACTAGGTAGGCTGAAGCGTGACTCTACCAGATTTCAAACTTGGTAACTTTGTCTGGAGAAGCAGGCACTATAACATGTCTGCCACTCTACACTCCCTTGTTAATGACTTAATGCACAAATATATTACCCTCTTCTTGAGCTGTATCTTCTGCAGCACTCCACTTTTCTCCCAGGCTGAGTACACTGTTTTCTCGTACTCATAAGAAGGGAAAAAAAACACCAGCCCACCTGGTACCACATTACATACATTAGTCAAGACGCGACCTAGTTCTTCTATCTGAAATATACAAAACAAGATTATAAATTGTTTTATTAGGGGGAAAAAAACGTATATACAAACTCCAGTGCGTTACCAGGGCTGAAAAGGGGGAGCTAAGAATAATAACACTGCACCTACCAAGCATGTCATAAGAAGCAACTAAGAAGGGTTGGGCATGGGACTAGCTACTCCATCCAGTGGAAAATTAAAACCACCCCAAAAGAAAAGAAAAAATTCGACAAAACAATACGGACAAGTCAGAAAGAAAATAATTCAACAGAGAATTCATATCCAACACAAAAATCAGAATCTTCAACTCAAATGTTAAGATAGTCCTAATGGAAGACAAATGTGCAAGAGGAAGACAGCGCTATAAGTGGGAAGATAATATCAAGAGATGGACAGGAAAGAGTCTTTAAGAGTACGTGCTTCTCCAGGCAAAGTTACCAAGACAAGAAACAGAAGGCGTTGGAGATCCATTGCAGCCGATCTTCGATGTGGAAATGGCAGCTTATGATGATGATTGAATAGTTCTGAAACATACAGAACAACAACAACAACAAAAACCAAAAAATATTACAGACTTCATAAACAAGTGTTTGCGTTGAACAGAAGCACTGAAGTGGTATGACAAGATCACAAGTGTGGAACTGATGGCAAGAGCCAGTGGAACAAGACATGATAATAAGACCTGCTGATATCATTACAAGACAGTTCTGGAATCCAAAAGGGTAAAACACGTAGAGGTAGATCGACAAACACATGGAGAAGAAAACTGGAGAGAGAAATGAAAACGTGAGTAAGATATGGAAATACCCAGAGCTGATGGCACGGGACAAGAAGACTTGACATAAGTTTGTTGAAGGCCTATGCTCCTTGGGGAGCAAAAGGATGATGATGATACCATACGCCACACCCAAAAGTGTTGGGACAACGTATATGCCACATGATAAGAAACTCTATATAAAGCATTACAACAGGCGGGGAAATCTTATGACCAGAGGAGGTTCTCACTGTCGGACAAGTACACTTGTATTTCAGCCCTTTTATCTCCTTTACGCTCTAAAGCAGGTGTCGTCAACCCAAGAGCGTTTGAGATCTACTTTAAAACGCCTAGCCCTCTAAAGATCTACTATATATATATATATGTATGTGTGTGTGCGTCTAGCGTGCGTGCGTGTGTGTGTAGATTTTAAAGGGGTGGGGGAGGGGAGATGATGAACCTTACAAAGAAAAGATCGCATTCCTATCTCATACAGTTCACGAATATATTTAATTACCTAGCTCGAGAGTTTTCATTGGGAATCCGGAGACCGCGATAATAACTGCCGGTGGGAGAAGTCTAGTCCAAAATTTCCCTAGTTTAAAAATTATATTTTTTTTGCACCCCCGCAGCCGCCTAAACATCTACCAAATCATTCACTGGGATCTACTGGTAGTTTGGGATCGACTGGTTTCCGACCCTTGTTCTAAAGGGACGGAACCCACTTGGATCATGACTCCCAAGTGTCAGTCTTCCATGAGCGCATCTATTTCTCTCATAAAGCTGGAGATCTGTCTCAGGCTTCTCTCGTTCCTATACAAAGACGTTGGAAGGAAATACTGTCCGTCTGTTACTCTTCTGCTGCCAACATTAAGAACATGTTCCACTGTTTGCCGGTCTTTCCCCAGGTTTTGAACTCAGTAAATTTGCCGCGAGAGGCAAGGATCTATAACCGATGCTAATTGGACGCGTCCATTAAACATAATCCATAATTTATCAACAGACCGCCTCTTTGTCGGTATTCTCGTCGAACTTAATATGAAAACATGATTACACACATATGCATGCACGCGCACGTACACACATATACGTGGAATAAACAGTTGTGTACAATACTTCAGCACACTATGAATCCTACCACCCCTCCACAAGCCAAAGGACTAATCCGCTAATAAAAGACCTATCCGCAACAAGGAATCGATACAGGGACACAGAATAATGAGCATCGTTTGACAGCAAAACATACGAAAGAGATGACACGAGTGTTCATTAAATATATGTCCATAAAAGTATTTTATTATTATTATTTGCAATTTTCAGTGACGACTGCTATTACACGTGTCCTTCTTATTACGTCAAGTTGTTAAATATAAACTCGTGTCCTTGACCCTCGCCAAAGGCCCTTTCAAATACAGCCAATGGCTTTTGCGGTCAAAAGTCCTTGGAAGTGAGTTATTTTACTGGATGGTTACTCTGACCTTGTGGTCGCACGGCAACCCGCATTATGATTCCACAACCTGGCCCGACAACCCAGAGCCCTACAAAGCCCATTTGAACCACTGGCTTCCGTATCTGACACGGAAACCCAAATTACGCCCTTCGGAATAAAGATTAATTTCATGGATGTGTCCGCCGGCAGGGAAGATATGAGTGGAAAGTGAAAAAGAAAAAAAATATTTACAACAGATACTTTAGCATGTGTTCCTTATTTCGCGTCTCCGTGTAGAAAACTTGCGTTATAGTACTTTAACTGTTGTTTCTGAAGCAATTTTTACACACACATAATACATACATATCATAATGTATATTCTCAATAAAAATACATTGACATTTACAGATGTTATATAATAAAAATACATACATATCAGAATCTTTATTCTCCATAAAGTACAGCAATACCTCGCTCTTTCGACGGGTTAGGGACCAGAGCACCGACGAAAGTCGAAAATCGACGAAAGTCGAAGCATAGCCTTTATTTAGCTTGCAAATGCACTAGGGCCGCCAAAAAACGTAAATAACTATCTACATAACACTTGCGAATGCGTGCAACTCCTAAATAAACAGAAATAAACATAAGAGATTCAATGCGGACAATTTAAAAGAAAAACAGCGCACACGGAACGAATTCTATTCAAAGACTGAACGAAAGAAACAAGATGGCGAGGGGTAGTGACGAAATGCGACGAAAGAGCGAAGCAAGCGACGAAATTTGAAAACGTGGTTATAACTGAAAACCGATGAAAGAGCGAAGCGACGAAACTCGAAGCGGCGAAAGTGGAGGTATTGCTGTACATTTACAAGTAATGATATGATATAAAATACAACATACCATATAGAAGAATCAACAGACTTTACAATAGTGTAGAAGTCGTCTGAAGTAGTTCACCTCTTCTTCGTCCCCCCCCCCCCCCCCCGAATGTTTTCCTATAATGTACATACTTACATACCAGAAACTATTTTCTCCATAAAATACAACAGTTGTGTAATATATTAAACAACATACCAAATCAGAGATTATGATTAAACAAATAAATATAGGTAGCGTCCGATTGACACAGTGGTTAGAGCGCTGGTCTCTCGAAGCATAGGTGCCGAGTTCGATTCACGGTGTCAACACGCTCCAGTCTACCCAGCTGTAAATGGGTACCTAACTTTGCTCTTGGGTTAGGGAAGGAAAAGACAGAGGAAGGGAAATGGTCACTCCCACCTCTCGATGCTGGACCCAGTATAGTAAAGTCTCTAACATTTCACTTGTCTACGGTAGTATCTGATATGTGACTACCTTGACCTTTTAAACGGAGGACACCAGACAATAGAAAAGAAATATACGTGATAGGCTTACCGGGAATCGAACCAAGGACCATACAAACGGCGCCATCGCCTTGCTGTGAAAGTAAATCGTGAAAGAACGCTTAGCCTATTTAGTAACACACCCCCCTCAGCGTCACTGGCCGAGGTCATTCTCACGATGCCTACACAACTACGGTATATAGGACTTGTGAACGACCCAGACAGTTTGAAGATGCAATCACTAATATAACTTTCCTATCAACAAGTATAAACCAACCAAAGACCTTGTGTCCAGTAATGTGTAGAGGAAGATGAACAACACAGGATAGACTGGTAGGTTAAAGTCGTGGATGGGTGAACACTTAAATAATTAGATTTGAATGAACAAAGGTGCGAAAAACGTCTCTAGTAATTTAATATGGGTTGTTTTTTTTACAACGAAGCTTCCATATCCTGTATGAGTCTATAATTGCACTGGTGCTGGCATATTTACATTAAAATGCTGGCTTCAAATTTCCTCAGCCTCAATGACATCAACCCACTTACAAATTTTGCATGTACATATCCCTAACTACCAATGATCAGTACAACGACATGTGTAAGACGGCGTAATTAGTTAATTTAAAACATACATGCATTCATCTGTACGTCCAGAATACACATGCATACATACACATATATACGTCCAGATTACATATACATAAATGCGCTGAGTCAGGATGTGGATGTTGCACCAGTTGTCACTATCGATAACTTTGAATTAGCAGTGGTGCACCACTTCACATACCTAGGGTCTACCATCAAAAACAAACTCTCTCTGGATACAGAAATTGACAGCCGCATTGGCAAAGCTGCAGCTACCTTTGCCCGCATCACGACGCGTGTTTGGGGAAACTCCAAATCTACAACGAAGACCAAAGCTGCGGCATATAACGCCTGCGTCACTGGCACATTTCTATATGGCAGCGAGACATGGACAACCTATGTTAAGCAAGAACGACGGCTCAATACCTTCCATCTACGGTGTCTACGCCACATCTTCGGTATTTCGTGGAACGACAAAGTGACAAATGTCGAGGTGTTGTCACCTGCTGGCCTTCAAAGGATGTATACACTGCTTAGACAGCGCAGACTACGCTGGCTTGGCCATGTCCGCCGCATGGAAGATGGTCGCATCCCGAAAGATATCTTCTACGGACAAATGGCAGAAGAACAGTTGGGCGACCGCAGATGAGGTTCAAAGATGTGTGCAAGAGAGCAGTGTCGGATTAAAGCAACCGGTGGCGCTGGGCTAGAAGACTTGGGAGGCCCAAACTTAATAGCATCTGATTATGAGGGAAAAAACCTCGTTTTCTTTATCCACACAATGAAAGTAGAACATTTTTTAAATGTTAACATTAATAAAAAGATTGTTTATAAATTTATAACCTTTCATAAGTTTACAAAAGTATGGAACTAATGAAGACGTTCACACACAACATTCATAGATATGTATAAAAATTACACTATATACAAACTCAAAACAGTTTCTTTTGAGTTTTTTTGGATGCAAATTTATCAATTATGTCATTAAAATCAGTAAGTCGCAGTTTATCATTTTCTATGCAGAGAATGCTAAGATCAGACAACCGATCTTGGTACATTGTTGACCGCAGATCATTCTTAATCCTTATTAGTCTAGAAAATGATCTTTCACCACTACAATTAGTAACCATTAAACACAGGAACAATCTGAAAATGGTTTCCCCATTTGGAAAAGCTGTCTGAATTTTTTCGTGGAATATTATTTGATGCATATCCTGGTGGCTGAAATTTTCTTTTTCAGGGTGAGCTTGTTTGACGCACAGGGAAGTGCAAGAGGTTATCGACTAGACTGAGGTCAACATCCTTTGGATACTCTTGCATCAACATCTCGACACCATTATGAATTTGTTCCTTGGTTGCTTGCATGTTCACCAAAAGAAAAATTGCCAGCTACACTCCTATACACTGTTGCTCTTCTGTCTAGGTTAGCTTCAAGAGCATCAATGACAGAAATAAATGAATTTATTCTAAAACTGTCTCTTGGAGAAAGTTCGTCCAAAGCTTCGGGCGCTGCCCCATCATTGCTTTGTTTTTTTTTTTTCGTACTCTCTGCCTTCTTTTGACAGTTTTGTACTCTATAGCTGGTAGAGTAATTTTTGCTTGCTGTTCAATTTCATCAAAATTAGCCCAAGTGTTTGATACGAACTGCAATAGTGAGCTATAAATCTGTGCACATGTGCTCAATGAAATTTGCGAACTTTGGAGGGCCTCGCTAACTTTATGAAATTGGTCTAGCAAATGTGTCCAAATGTGAAGCATGAAAATGAATTCAAATTCTTCCGTTTTTTGTAGAAGATTTTCAGCCTGCCGTCTAGTATCTCATTTTTCAGTTTCATCACAGTAAATATGACTGAGGGCTTCAACAATGTTAGCATAACTTTCGCTAATAGCTGCAGTAGCTTTGGCGTGAGCCTCCCATCTTGTGTCTGATAAATGCTTAGGAACTTTTGACTCTGGAGGCAAGAAACATTTTAGCACTGACCATCTTTTTGTAGAAGCTGAGAAAAAACAATAAAGCTCATTTATTGTACCAAACAAATTCACTGCTTCCAGGCACGAGTCAACTGCGGTTCGTCCAACTAGATTTAGGGAATGTCCAGCGCATGGAATAAACTTTGCAAACTTGTTCCTTTCCATAATTTATTGTTGAAAGCCGTTATACTTTCCAGCCATATTAGCTGCATTGTCATATGATTGTCCTCTACATTAACTGAAATCAATTTCAAGTTCACTGAAGTAGTTCAGTATCAGCTCGGCCATACTTTCTCCGATGCGATCTTTCAGTTAAAAAAACCCCAGAAAACGTTCAACTGTTAATCCATCACTAGAAGAAACATATCTAACAATAACAGTAAGTTGATCATCATGGGAAACACAGTAAGTTGATCATCATGAGAAACATCAGGGGTTGGATCAACTGATAAACTAAAATAACCTGCTTGTTTGATGTCGCTAAGTATTGCTTCTCGAACTTTATTAGCCATCAACCGGATAACCTCTTCACATATGGTTTTGGATAAGTACGATGGCTGACCACAGCCTTTACTTCCATACTGATTTATGTGAGCGCAGGAAGAGATCAAATTTGGCAATTAATTCAAGCAATCCAAGAAAATTACTGTGACAAAACGTCTGTACGTGTTCTTTTGGTGGCTCTCTCACACCTTCAGCCACTCCGGCAGTGTCCCTTCTTTTCTTCATTTTTCTCTTTCTCCCATTCAGTTCGCGTATTATTAGGCAATTTTTTTGCCCTTTCATTCATTATTTTGCTCTATGCTGGATCTAATAGGGTGAAGTCTCTAACACTCCACTCCCCTACGGAAGTATCTGCTATGGGATTATCGTTATCTCTTACATTTTTGCTTTACCACTCCTCAAACGTATTTACGTTCCGCCAGGTGAACTGTGGTATTATCGAATTCCTAGTTTACCAGGCCAAGTGTTTCGCAGATTCACCCGTCATAAAAGGGATTCAAAATTTCCAGACCAAGTGGTTCGAGAGCATATAACCTAAATTGCTCGTGTCCATTCTAACCTGCTAGAGGAGATTGTGTATTCCCAAAACGTTGGGGTAAGTGTAACAATTATTTTACAAATGTAAATTTGACATGTTTTCTTGCTAAGTGGTTATATATGAGGCTGGCAACCTCAACATATGAAACTAGTATATTCATAAACCACTACAGCAAGCGCTGGTGATTTCTTCTAGCTAGTCGTGCGGAAAACCGACAGCAGAGGTGACCCCAGACTCCGAATGGAGCAGTGATGAGTGATGATTACATCACATGTGCCTAAAGTGTATAATATTTTGTGAGATATATGCACTTTGTTAATTGTAACTCAGGCATCCCAGTATTCGCGCTGTCCAGATACATTTTCCCAGTTAATACCCAGAGGGATATGGTGAATTTTATTCATCTTCCCTGAGCTACACTGTGTACTCAGGAATTTAATTCTTCTGAGAGATTAACATTGGTGGATGCACAGCGAGAATGCGCCTGCTAATTGGCAGCCCACAAATGTACTTAGCAGAGGCATCTGTTTTCTATTTTGTCTAAAAAAGTTCGTGGTACAAGACTACTCGTGGTTACAAGCTATCAGACGGTTCGAAGTACTGAAGTTACTACGCCACTCGTGTGAGAGAAGTACACTCATCACCAAGAAGTGACGAAAACCATTGGCGACAGGACTCACCTACAGTTAAGTTTTCTTGTAAAAAAGGCGAAAGTAACGGACTTTGATAAATCCTCACCTACGTCTCCGTGACGAAAACTTGTATTTACAGCAAAATTCATCATTCCCTCCTTATTTTAACTGTTAAAGACTAATTCATTATTTATTTTTGTTACATGTTGTTTTAAAACTAAACAATCATAGTCGATTCAGTTTTTATATGTATGAAAGCGAACGTTTGAGCAAGATTCTTTAAAACATACATCTATGTATACTATAGATATATTTACATCTATAGAGCCATTACTTAGAAGAGGAATTTCGTTGGACTACACCAACTGGGTGCTTGAACGGGCTAAAAACCATTGCTTAAATCCTTCACAAAAGGCGACGAACAAATACAAGTTAACCATTGCTCAGCCATAAGCCGCATGTTTCTTGACTTCTGAATTATCTTGTGAACACTCCCTTCGGATAGAAGCGCCATTACACTTCTATCTATATCTCTGCCAAGAGTAATCTTGCGCGAAGATAAACACCTTTGATAACCCAGTTTAGATACTCTTGAGTTTTGGCCATTGTTGGACCACTACTGCAAAGCAGGGGAGGCAATCCGTGAGTTACCATTGTTGGGAGAACCAAATGTTTCATCATCTCCTCTAAATGCCAAGCCACGTTCTGCCAAAAGGGAGATCGCTGAAGTACGAGCTGCCAGTAATCATGCTCTGCTTTGATTTGCTCTTCGAGTTTTGATGTTAACATTTGACCACACTTTCTTGTTAAGTATGTTAGCATGGAGCTCATATGATTTTTAGAGTTTTCGTGGGTTTGAACAAGATAAGCGTGATACCAATCATCGAATCCAGTAGAGGCTAAAGCTGTAGTTGAGGTAATTTGGTTAGAGAAAAGTTTGCACACAAAACAGTAGACTTTTCCTTTTGTGGGGGAGAATACACTAATCATTCTCGAGGGTAGGTTTCTCCATTTACTTTAGTGGAATGGAATAAATTCTGTGAACAGAACCGGGCTTGGTTTTTGTATGTTCGCTTCGAATTGGTAAAAGGCTGGATCCCAGTGCTGATATTCCGATGGGCCTTTTGCAATCCAGAATGATATTTCCTCGTTATTCAATGTTGTCCATAAACCTACGTCATTATTATCTCTGAAATCACTATATAGTAGCATGAACAGTTGGTATTTTTGTGTCTGCAATGCTAGGGTTTTCGCTGAACTTATTTGCTTGTTCATAGTCTTTAAGATGGTAATGAGCTTGGACTGCTTCTTTTAATGTAACTATCTCGTGGGATGCTCCTTCAGCGCCTTGTGTTAATTCTTTGGCTGTAGGTCTTCTCACTTCATTGTCACTTTCTCCAGAAGTTTCCGTATTTGTAGTTGTAGTTACTGACAACAGTTCTCCTTGAAGTTCTTGAGAGGCTGTGTTCTATATATAAACTGGTTGTTCATCAGTCTGCCCAGACTGCTCAGTGTAGTCTATTTTATTTTCTACTGTTTGTAAACATGAATGTTCTGTATCTGAGAGGTTATGCAGGGCGGTTTCTGCCTGCTGTACAAAGCCACATGACGTGATTGGCTTTAAATGCTTCAGTATTTCCTTCTGTTCTTTTTGTCGCTTTCGTTTACTAGCACCACTTACATATCGCTTACTCATTATTTTTAACACTAAAAGTCAAAATTAAATATTATTGTGATTCACAATGGTGTAAAAGAATCCTCACTTGATTTCAAAATGCACGGAACGTTACTCTAGGCTCTACTAATGTTCATAATGTTTTTATTTCGGAATTTAACTTAGGTCTATAATAGATTCGCATTTTGGCGAAGCTGGCAAGAAATGGCCGCAATTCCTCCTTTTGGCTAAATTGAAAAGCAAAGTGTTAAAGCCTCCACAAACTTTACTAAACAGTAAGTGCGTATTTGTGTAACTGTTATCCAGTCATACGTGTTTAATGTTACTAGCAACTATGCCTATATAGTAGAATCAAGAATGTGTGCTTTGGTCACTTCCATAAATGTATTCCTGAATTTTGGATTTGTGTTTACAAATTGTTGGCTTAGGTACGCCCCTGATTTTTATCATTACAAATGGAATAAAATGAATGGTGAATTTTTTAATTTTTTTTTGGCAGGAGGCAGAGGCCCCCCTAGATTATGAGGCCATGGGCTGCAGCCCGCTCAGTCCATATGTAAATCCGGCACTGCAAGAGAGACATGAGGGCACTGGACATAAATTCAGCAACCTGGGAGGGTGAAGCTGCCGATCGCACCATGCGGCGATGCTCTCTACGGCGCAACCTCATATTGGGCAAAATGAAGCTCTCACAGCAAGCAGAAGAGAGGAGAAAAACATCAAAAGGAACACCAGGAAAATAAGCAGCTTGGGCTGTAACCTCGTGGGCGCATTACCATAGTCAGCTATGACTGAAGGGGCTA
Source organism: Oreohelix idahoensis (assembly GCA_024509875.1). Taxonomy (NCBI): domain Eukaryota; kingdom Metazoa; phylum Mollusca; class Gastropoda; order Stylommatophora; family Oreohelicidae; genus Oreohelix; species Oreohelix idahoensis. Next base: position 84,568 of record JAMPIV010017310.1, read on the forward strand.
TTATTATTATTCTTATTATTACATATACCTGTACATACATGCATCCAATACATACGTCCATATAAATATAAACACACATACATACATACATACATATACGTCCATACATACACATGTATATATCCACATATAATACATATGTATATATCCACATATAATACATAATACACATACATCCATGCGTACGGGACCTCAAGACGCAGCAATAGAGACCGCAGTCAGCGACTCATAGCTTGACTGCCTGCGTCAGGACCAGCGAACCAGAGCTGGTCAAGACCGCACTCCACCTCCACGTGGTGGTCCTGGAAACAGTCTGCAGCTGTGCAGGCTGGCTGAGCGAGTGTGGATCGAAATGGGAAGGCAAACCCGGTCCTAAAAAATGCCGTGCAGAAGTCGGATGTGTCGACCGAAAGGTGCAGATATCACAGCTACGTTGTAAACAGACACAACGCAACCACCGTCCTTTTCAGGGCGAACGAAGAAGAAGAAAGAAGAATCCATGCTTACACATACATACATCGAAAGATACGTCCAAAGACACATATGTCCATTCATTCGTACATAAGGGACCGAAGACGCAGCAAGAGATGAATGCAGCCAGCGACTCAATGCTTGACTGCTTGCATCAGGGTCAGCGAACCAGAGCTGACCAAGACCCTACTCCATCTCCAAGTGGTGGTCCTGGAAACAGGCTGCATCACTGCAGTCTGGCTGAGAGAGTAGGGATCGAAGAGGGAAGGCAACCCGGTCCCAAAAAATGCTGTGCTGAAGTCGGATGTGTCGGCCGAAAGGCGCAAATATCGCAGCTTCGCTGTAAACGTACACAATGCAACCAACGTCCTGTTCAGGACGAACGAGGAAGAAGATACATACATAAATATGTCCATAATAAACACATACATAATGCACATACACACACAAACATATATATATATATATATATATATATATATATATATATGTGTGTGTGTGTGTGTGTGTGTGTGTGTGTGTATAATACACACACACATACGCACATGTATACATATTCACCTCCACTAAAGACAACATTTAAATTGCATAATACTTCTGTTCACCAAACGACACAGCCTGACATTTTCAGTTTAAAAAACAACACCAAAAAAAAAAAACTAATATCAGCGAACATCGCACGCAATGTTAGGGTCCGGGTAAGATATTTTTAGTGCACCGAAGCGAGGTCATATGAGGTCGTAACTCCAGTCACTTCAGCCCAGCGACCCCTGTCGACAAGTTAGCCTCGCTTTTATTAGGTCAACGTCCAAAAACCCGGTGCTTGCTCCCGTCGACCGGGCTTGATGTCGTTCTTTCCTCCTCCTACCCAGGTTCAATGTCTGCTACATCTCCTCTGTTGGGCCAAGGCCCGGTCATTGCTTTTGATCAGTGTCTGGAGTTCATTTGCCCTACTTTCGATCTCAGAGAAATACAGGTTGATTGTGAAACCACTTCCTTCTTTTAAACTATTATTTCTGAACTGTTACCCAAATAATTTACACGGAAGAAACGTCAAGATAAAGATAATTGAATGTCATTTTATTGTAATGCTATATGACATTAACATTACAGCTCAATTTAAAAAAAAAAAATACAGTATCCCATTCAACCCATGATGGGTTATAATTAAGACATATAGTGTACTAATTCAAGAAAATAAAGTCAGATTTCCAATACACAAATATACTTCTTCCCCCCTCCACTCAGTTCAAATAGAGTAAATCAAAACTAAATTTGTGTGAATGTTTTTTTGCGTGTGACCTCCTCTTTCCAAGAAACAAACAAACAATTAAAAAAAAAACATACGAATTAAAAAAAAAAAACAATACTAAAATGGAGTCTCTCATAACTGAACTGTTGTTAACAAGGTGACAAGGGGTGAGAAAGCCCGAGGGTGTCCGAGATTACATCAAATCCACGAATTACACTGACAAACAACATTTTTCTTTCTTATATAAGAATAAGTGTTCTTAGGTCAGTTTCTTGCGCTGATTTCAAATCTGAAATCCGTTTATCTCTATCACGTCGGGTTCTTAAGATATTTGTGAATAAATATATTTTTGGGAAACCGTTATTTGCTCCGTTTCATTTTTACTATATAACTTATTAAAAATTAATAAAAAGCAACATAATTCTACTTTTTATACTGCTAAAAGATGCATGACATATGTTACGCGATTTTTCAAATAGTTACTGTATTTTGAAATAATTCTGAGCAAAAATATGGCTTCTAGAAGTTGTAGAAATTCGGCTGATCTGTTCTGTTACGTGTGCGGATATTTTACCGATCGTGTTGACCAGAAAAACTTTACACCATTACTAAAGATAGCATGTGAACTTTATTTCGATTCGAAAGTTGATGATGCAAATAAATCTTGGAAGCCAAATGCTTTTTGTTCGATACATTGGCAGGTTGGTTGCGAAAATCGCCGAAGCATAAGTCGATGCCTTTTGGCGTGCCAGTAATATGGCGTGAACATACAAATCACACTACTGATTGTTACTTCTGCTTGACAAATATCCATGGTTTCACTTTTAAAACTAGAAAGTCTGTGGTTTATCCAAATATTGAATCGGTTTCGAAACCAGTGCCTCATGATCCAATCACGTGTCCGATCCAAGTACCACCAGAACAGTATCCGTTGGACGTAAATGAACCATCAGAAAGTGATAGTTTACCTGCTTTAGAAACTAATTCTGACTCAGATTACATACCGGTGAATGATGGTGTTTACTTAATTAACCATTCAGAACTTTCAGATCTAATACTGATCTCGCTCTTACCAAAGGACAACCGGAATTACTCGGTTCGCGACTCAAAGAATGGAATCTTTTAGCGCCCAATACTCCGATATCTAAATTTCGTCATAGACACAGAGAACTTGTTCAATACTTTGAGATGGATGATGACATTTGCTATTGCAAAGATGTAAACGGTCATCAGCACATAGTCAACGAATGGCGATTTTTCATCGATTCTTCCAAGATAAGTCTAAAAGCCGTGTTATTGCATACATAAATTTTTTTTTCAACAATTCCAGTCGCCTACTCTGTTCATATGAAAGAAACTTATGACAATATGGCTATACGTTTGGAAAAAATAAAGTACAATGACTACCAATGGCGGATTTGTGGAGACCTAAAGGTCATTGCAATTCTCACGGGCATGCAGACTGGGTATACTAAATTTTGTTGCTTCCGATGTGAATGGGACAGCCGCAACAGACAGGAACATTATGCAAGAAAGGTGTGGCCTATCCGGGATCGTATGCAGCTCGGGCATAAAAAATGTAATACGCGAGCCATTAATTAACAAAGACACCTTCATTTTACCACTGTTACATATAAAGTTGGGGCTCATGAAGAATTTTGTAAAAGCGTTAGATAAAACGAGCAAAGCTTTCACTTATCTTCGAGAAAAGTTTCCGCAAGTTAGCGATGCAAAGATAAAGGAAGGTATCTTTGTAGGACCTCATATTAGGAAAGTTATTGCAGACAAACAATTCGAGAACTTGTTACATGGTAGGGAACTTCGCGCATGGATGGCATTCAAATCGATCGTCGATAACTTTCTGGAAAATCACAAATCTGTCAACTATGTTGCATATTGTTAAGCAGTGCATAGATGCATACAGAATTATGGGCTGTAACATGTCCCTCAAAATCCATTTGCTCGATGCGCATCTTGACTTTTTCCCTGACAACCTTGGCGAAGTCAGCGATGAACATGGAGAATGATTCCATCAAGATATCGCCGTAATGGAGTCACGTTATCAAGGACGGTGGAGTGTGACCATGCTTGCCGATTATTGTTGGATGCTTCATCGCGATGTACCACATGCCATTCACCGACGAAAGTCGACTGCAAAGAAATTCAAGCCTACATAACTGTTATACTTCTTGTACGAATGATGTTGTAATACTGTATGCGTTGTTAAAAAACTTCAATTGCGTATTTCTAGAGATCCCGACCTGATAGAGAAAAACGGTTTGCAGATTTAAAAACAGCGCATTAAAATTGACCAGAAAAACATAGAAATGTTAGAGAAAGAAAAAAAAAGTTTTTTTTTGTTAGTCAGTGTTATCTACCATCAGCCATACAAACACACTCATATTATATATATATATGATATTTATATATATATATATATATATATATATATATATATATATATATATATATATATATATATATATATATATATATATATATATATATATATATATATATATATATATGATATTTATGTATGTATGTATGGATATCTTTATATCAGACTTCCCTTTCCCTCACGCCATCATTGATTCTTATATATTAATCTTAGTTCTTGTTATATACTGTTTAACTATATCGTGCAATTCTCTGGGTCTATCTATTCTCAACAACTGTTCCACAATTATAGATGAAATTGCATGCCTGTACATAATCTACTATTGGGTTTCTGTTGTTAACCTTTCCTACATTTTAATAGGAAATGCTCTATATTATTTTTTTCTAGACACTCTGCATAGTAAGGTTCTTCTATTCTAAAATAGCCCATTCCTAGTTGCAATCTAAGGTGAGTAAAACATAGATCAAAAGCTGAATTAAAAGAACAATAACTGAGGAATGGGCAGTAGAGTGGGATGGAAGTCTGAAGGGCAGACGTGCATATAACTTGTTCAAAGCTTCACAAAGAACGTGCAATATATATGGAGCTTTCTTTTCGTCTGCCAATAAACAGTTTCGTTTTGGCACTTTGATTAGGTCTGCTTAATAAATATATAATAAACAAATAATGTTCAGTTCAATATTAACGTAAAATTTTTGGTAATTTGCAATAGATGACGAGGTTTTAATTGACTAAACGTATATAAAAAAGTTAGTTGCTTATCCTTTACAGGACGTGGCAATCAACCCCAGCTTTTATTGGCTGTTTGTGATTTTTCTAGGCAATTTTTTCATTCAGTAGTTTGCCATTGCTTTCTGAACGGTACGGCGCTTATACCATTGTTAAAAATCCACACAAAGCGATCTGCTACCAAACCGCCTGCAGCAGGTTTCGAACCTGGTATATCTGGATTATGAAACTGCGTTCATATCCATTAGGCCACAGACGCCGACAAACGTATATACCGTTCTATCATTCAAAGTAGTTTTTTCCCCTAACAGGTGGCAATAAACAGAGTAAAAAATACAAAAGCTGGGTTAAAATATAATGATAATCTGTTTAAACAATACAACAACGTGAAAAATTACGGGGTTGTTGATAAGTTATTTGCTCGATTGTGTGGAGAGGGCGACTTTAAGTCGGTTGTTGGAACAGAAATTCGAGTGTGGAATTTTCTAAATGGCATCTTTCATGTAATTTATTAAAATCGGGTAAAGCCGGACACTTCAACAAATCCGGCCGGACGAACCGTTCGGTCACACAAATCTGGACGTATGGTAACCCTATCATATATATTAAGAGAACATTAATAGAAAGAACTGGGGGTCTGATTCGCTAAGAGGTATCTAGAGGTACCGGGTTCGATTCCCAGTACAGGGAATACAATTATATAATTTGTGGAATTTTTTTTTCAGAACCAGGAGTCCCAATGATGTCATACACAACCCCCCGCCTCATGGGAAGTGATATCGGATCCCTAGTCTTCTCGGATAAGGGCGAAAAATTGCAAGTTAAAAATCCCACGACAGTTGGAAATCGTAAAGAGTAGGCCGTAGCGGCCTATAGGATTGGCTCTATATAACACTGAAGAACTCTCTTTCTTACTTCCATTAACAAAGAACAGTTGCATAAAGTACTCTTCATTTTCTTCTTCTTCCGTCCTTAGCCACTGACCGTCAAAGCAGTCAGTGGCCATTACGCCTAGTGGCGTCTTAGGGCAACAGCAGATAGGTTTTCTTTGCCATTGTTTCCCATCACGCCTATTGGCGTCTTTAGGGCAACGGCAAATCAATCCATTTGCTGTTGTTTCCGTAATCGAAGTGACTGGCAAACGGGTGATCAGCCCGTTGGTTCTTCATTTTATAGAAAGCTGTTTTTGCCTGAGCTATTCTGCTGGCCAAATTTAAAAATTAGAAACCTACCCACCAAATATATTTATAGAATGAGTGATTCCTACACACTGTGGCGAGAGGTTTTATTTTGGCTCTTGGATCAGTACAGTACTGACAATTACAGAAATAGAATTTCTGCAGAAAATGGTGAAGTCCCAGTGTCTGAGAGGACTACTGGTATCACAAATTAGTTACGGCTGTGAATGATCTGATCTCGAAACAATAGTATAGAGGAGACCGACATAAAGCGCCACCTCTGCTGTGTAACTAATTGTGATATTAAACAAAGCAAGGAAACAGATTTTTACTTAACAATGATAAAATTGACAAGTCGTTCAAAATACAATTTCCTTATATTTTATTTAGTATATATACACTATCTACTCTTGTGCTGAAAGGTGAATGTTGCAAAAAAAATGGAATGAAATGAATTGGTAAGTTTACATATGATTTACAAATATTTATATTTATAAATATTACAACACGTTTTCCAATTATAGGAACAAAAAATTATATCAGCGGTGCTGTTAATTAAGGATATAACGTTTATCAGCTATGCTGTTATTTACGTATAATTAATGCACTATGATCTTATTATTGTCTCTTGCTACGCTAATTCACGTTTTCTTCATTGACAGTTCTATGCTCACAATGCCGACAGAAATGGTACTAATGTGTACTCATCTCTCTTAAGTCTGTTCTTCTTTGTTTGGTTCACACCACCGGCAGAGTATCGTTCCTTTAGCCCACCCAAGACTGAGGGGGACCAAAGATGTAGAGTCTGGTCAACCTCTATGCTCCTGCGGAGTTCCAGGCAGCGGGATTGACTCGAACATACGACCTCAGGTTTTTAGGACACAATTAAACCTGTAACAAAGCAAAAAAAAATAGGGGCTAATTTCTGTCCTCAAGCCCACCTATTTCTAGTGTGAGTGAAATGAGCGTGTCTCCGATGTATGCATGTGGGATGAATGACAACATGGCTCAGTATGATTTAGCAATAGCGAGACAAGACAGGTGTCTACTTGCAAAACATTCTTTCTGATAAACTAATACATGGATACATTCAATAATATAGATTCAATACATGAATACATTTTATACATGAATACATCCCATAATATAAATCAATACATGAATAAATCCAATAATATGTACACCTAGGTGTGATACAACAATGTCCTTCCCCCTATACTATATCACGCCCTCTCTGACAATAGCTGGTAACATATATCCTAACAATATTGTTATATTCTTATGATAGGAGTATATGAGACGAGGACTGGTTGGTGATATATCAGGTTGGAGTTATAGGAGACAATAGATTGGAGTTAGATGCGACAATAGAATGAGTCCTGACAAGGACTGTTTTGGTTATATTGGAGTTGGTCTTATCTGAGACAATAGACTGAAGTTATAGACTGACAATAGATTGAAGTATAGGAGACAATAGGTTGAAGTATGAGTCCTATTAGTCTTCGTCTATTCAATCCTAATAGGAAATACAATCATTATACTTAATTCCCCCCAAGATACAATCAGTAACCTGATAGGTAGTATAAATGACACACAACAAATACCAACGGTTATCGTAAAAATATTTACCCTCCTAAGATTTTAAACTGGCCAGGTTTTGACGCGACTTAGTGAAGTAGGTTGCAGGTCGATGCCCTCAGGTAAGTTACCATAAATCAAGGTGACAGCTTCTCCCTCTTCAGTCTGTATCTCTGGCGTCAAGTTCGGGGTTGCGTGGTTAGCATAAAATCCGCCCGATTATATAGTCAAGTAACTACTTGAGGAAAGCTTTCGGTTGGTTCCTGGCGGAGCAAGTTGATTGGTTTCCTCCGGTTTTGTACCTGGTCTCATACAGCCTAATTTTATTCAGTTTTCATCGGCCATCTTGCGTGAACAAGATGGCCGTTAATTTATTCTGTCTCAGAGACTGGTGAACGTTGATCGTTGATTGGTTGAAGCAAATCTGTATCTCGACATAGTGATTAACAAAGTAGTGGGTTACACTTCGTTTCACGACATAGCCCCCTCCTTTCCTAGCTGTGACTTGTCATAGCTGACGTGTAAACCCCTGCTGTGGTTAATCCTTTTGCGTCTGTCCTTCCAGAGTACTAGGGTGTCGACTTAAAAAATCAGCTCCTACATTGTCTCTTCCCGGAATGTAATTCACGGTAAAGGAATAAGGCGCCAGAAGCAGACTCCACCTTAACAATCTCGAATTTAGCTTTTTAGATGCAGCCAAGAATGTTAAAGGTTGGTGATCGCTTTGGACAATGAAGTGTGTCCCATACAGATAAGGTGAAAATTTGTTGATGGACCAAATTAGAGCTAAACATTCCTTCTCTATGGTCGAGTAGTTCAACTCAGCTGCATTCAGCTTCCTACTGGCGTAGGCGACTGGTAAAAGTTCCTCCGGCTGGGCTTTTGATTTCTGCAAGAGAGTTGCACAATATCCCTATACTGCTAGCGTCCGTCCTTAATACAAATTCCTGTGTGATATCGGGTAGTGTAAGGATTGGTTTGCTGGTGAGTTTTGCTTTTAGCTCTGTGTAAGCTTTTTCACAATCAGCATTCCATTGGATTTTGTCAGGCTGTCCTTTCTTCGTTAAGTTGGTTAATGGTGCACACAGAGAGTTAAAGTGGGGTATGTACTTCTGATAGAACCCACATAAAGACACGAATGATCTCACATCTTTCTTCGTTTGAGGTCTGGGTGCCTTCTTTAGCTTCTCTATATTCTTTGGGTCAGGAGACATATGACCTGTAGAAATAGTGTGACCTAAGAATTCCAACTCCTTACAACCGATATAGCACTTGGTTGGACGTGCAGTCAATCCAGTTTCTCTCAGTCTGTCGAACAACATGGAGAGCGCTACTATATGCTCTTCAAATGTGTTTGTTGCAACAAGAATGTCATCCATAAAGTTAGTGATATGGGGATTTTGTAGAGGTTCCAATAATTTCCTCATCATTCTTGAAAAGATACTTGGAGCATTTTTCAGCCCAAAGGGGAGTACATTAAACTCGTAGTGTCCGTCTGATGTACTGAATGCCAGCATTCTCCTAACTTCTGGTTTCACTGGTATTTGGTAGTATCCCTTGCTTAGATCTACCTTCGATAAATACCTAGCCTTACTCAGTGTAGAGAACAGCTGGTTGGTGTCAGGTAATGGGTCCACCTGAGATTCTGTGATCGCATTTAGCTTCTTGTAGTAAATACATAACCTGTGTTCACCACTAGGCTTCCTTAATAGCACCACACTTGAGCTATAGGGAGATTCAGACTTTGAAATAATTCTCTTTTAAGAGATAGTCAATCTCATCCTTGAGTGTTTGTGCTTGCTATTGTTCAGTCCATGTCCGCAGCAATGCTTCCAGTGGACTGTGTATGGGGACGGCAATACAACAACGTTGCCGGACCCACACCTATTTCTATTGTAAGGGGCAGTATACCGAAGTGGGGCCTGTCTCCATCAACTGTTTGGTACAGCCCTGGTTCCTACCTCCTATGGTTCGGGTTTGTTTCTGCAGCTTTTTTAATACTGGTTGCTGACTTTCCAAATGATCCAGGCCATGGGTGTTCCGACAAATATCTAGTCGGGGTGGGATGTCTCTCGTCCCCTCTCTGTACAATACGGAGAGTTGCCATGGTTACTGGTGTAACAGTAGACTTGTTGTGATTTCGTTTTCTCGTTATCACTGCTTCTACCTGTTTTTTTTCTCTTGTGTATCTTCTTTGTGGGCCTACGTCCGCAACAATGCTTCCCTAGGTCCTGTAACTGGTCTACGCTTCTGAATGAGGTTACCTGGTTACATTCTGAACAGGATTTCATATACCGACTTATGTCTTCAATTATTCCTGGCCAGTAATATCGCAATGCTATATTTTGACCAGTGGCTCCTTTTCCTCTGTGACCACTGTCTGATGTAGCATGCTCTTGCTCCATAATTTCCTCCCTATAGAATTTTGGCACTACCAGCTGTCCATGCCCTTTAGGTCCTTTTCCAGCTTGTCTGTAGAGTAGGCCATTTTCCATATAGTAGTCTCCTTTCTCTGGAGGGTTATGGGCCTTTGGCAATTTGCCAAAACAAGGCTTCAATGTGCTATCTGCTGTTTGAGCCTTTTTCATCTTTGTACGATGAATGTTTATTGGATCTCCCTCTTCCTTTTTGGTGCTCGACCTGGTATGGTTTGCTGCCATGACAACAGGTTTTATTGGGTCACCCAAAAAGACATATTTACATCCTATTACCAGCGGGTATATAGGATCATCACTTACTGCTGCTCTTATCACTCCTTCTACATAGCGAGTTCTCACGTTGATCCTTGCTATGGGAAGTGTCATGGTGCCGGTTCCCTGCATTGCCCCTTGTATGTCCACTGTTTCTGTGGTAAGTTGATCAGGGTGCACTAGGGCTGCACTCACGACTGAGTCGAATTCCAATCCGGAATCATATAAGCACTGAATTTTAGTGCCATTACATGTCACTTCCTCACAGACAGGGGGATGGTGGAGGTCATTCTGACTAACTGCCAGTTCCTTCCTTCCCTTGTTCCCTGTTGTGAGACACGCAGCGTAATAAGGAGGGTTCTTCCTTCTGCAGTCCGCAGTATTGTGGTTACTCATTAGACAAGTTTTACACCACTTTCCTTCCTTCCGGTAAGGTGTCTTATCCGATCTTAGAGGGTTTTTGTCCTTTTGGTCAAATCTTTGTTTGTTCCTTGTGGTATGGTCATTTTGTTCATATTTGGTATAGTTTTGTGATGATTGGAAGTTTTCAGCCTGCTTCTTCTTATTTCCTAATACTTCTGCCTGAGCTGCTTGATATCTCTCAGCAACAGTTACAATATCTCCCAATCTCTCTGCTCCTTGTTCCATGATAAACTTCCTCATTTCTTGAGGCATGGACTCTTTCACTTGCTCCATCATTATCATTTCTTTCAGATCCTGACACTTTCCTAAACTACTCCATTTTTCCAAATAGTTTTCCAATCTAGCAGAGAATTGGTGATAGTTTTCTCCTGGAAGAAGTTTAGCTGTTCGGAATTTCTTTCTATATGATTCTGAGTTTTTTTCATATCTCACAAGCAGTGCCTGCTTCAGGATTTCATAATCTTCCTGGTCATCTCTTGAGAGCTTCAAATACACATCGTAGGCCACACCTCTCAATCCCTGAGATAGTTTAAGACTCCATTTTTCTTTCACTAAGCCATAGGTAGTGGCTAGTCTTTCGTATCTATCCAGGTACGACTCAATGGCGTCTTCTTTCTCAACAAATGGGTCCAGATGAAAATTCATGGCCCCACTTGAGGTGCTCTGGCTGGAGCTACTCTCAGAGTGAGGTGAGCTACCACCATTATTGCCAGTATTTGCCTGAATTTCAAGCTCTTTTAATCTCAACTGATGGTCTCTCTCTGCTTGTAATTTCCTTTCCTCAGCTTCTAACCTTTTAGTTTCTCTTTCAGCTTCCAGTCTTTTGTCTTCTCTCTCAGCTTCCAGTCTTTTGTCTTCTCTCTCAGCTTCCAGTCTTTTGTCTTCTCTCTCAGCTTGCAACCTCCTTTCTTCAGCCTCAAATTTCTTTGCTTCTCTATCAGCCTCTAATTTCTTTGCTTCAGTCTCTAATTGCAACTTTCTTTCTTCCCTATCCATGTGTTTGTCCACTTCTGTTGTGACATACTGAGTGAGAGCATCACCTGTCAAATTTAATTCCTTACCCATCTGCATGATCGCAGTTCTGAACTTCACTAGATCAGCCATGGCGTTGCTTAGAGAGGGTATGTAAATTTACTATAACCAAATTATTGTAATTAAACTTAATTAATTTAAGGTAGAAGTATACCCAGAAAAGCTTAAAAAAAATAAAAATCCAACAATTTTCATTTTCATGCTTTAAATCATCGTCAACATGTTATGATTGTCACAACAACTAAAAATTTAATTTTCATAGAAGCTGACACTCACATACATAAACACTCTACTAGAGATACCCCCCTCTGGTTTGATAGGAATCAGTGTTTTTCTTCACACGCCCCCTTGAGTGATTTGCATAGCAACCAATGTTTATAGTTGGTTACCATGTGAATAATGACCCAACAAGAAGGTGCGTAATTGTAAAACTGCGAAATTATAATTATACATAGGCAACAGGAAACAAGATTTTATTACAACTATTTCCACGGGGAATCACTCAATGATTTCTTGTGACAATTTTTAAAAAAATGTGTGTGTGTCTAGAAAGTAATTTGATCGTAAATTTCAACTGGTTTTTTTGTGTACATGCATAGTGCATTTTCACCAACATCAACTCTATTTATTGGGCTAGTTTTATACTCATTCTGTATAATAGTAAGTTAGCAGAGCTTATTTTTACAAAGTTCACAATGAGAAATAAGAGCTGGCCAAAGATCTTGGGAGGCGTGAAGGACACCAACAAACCGTTGCCTGAAAATGAGACACCTATTGTCGATAGTGACGCTATAAATGGACCTCTGCTGTCCTCTGGCAGCAAAGAAAATCCAGGTCATAAAGGTCCAAGAAAGTGAAGGACAAGCTAAAAATGACAACAAAGGAAATGGGTTTATCCTTATGGATGTAAAACTACTGTTTGGGTTTTTATGCGCTAACTTTAGCATGTTGACAAATTTATCAGTGGTTTCACTGACGCCTGTGAGATCGTCGAAGAGACTAGGAATGGCTTTTGTCATGAAATCAGTACCTTCAAGCGCACAAACAGTGGCGAATAGGACTGCCAATTTCAATACTTTGATGTTTCATCTTCAGCTACTCACAAACAAAGAAGTTTAAATGGTAGGCGAATTCTGGCATCTGTGCGATTCTATTGGAAAGGCCACAGTGCATTGCAGAATTTTTCGATATACATGATTCCACACAAGCATCAACGCATGGCAAATTTAAATTCATACAGGAGAACGCTGCACAGGATCTATTCAGCAAGTAAGGACATTGCAATGGAAAGACCCTGAGAGCACTGAAAATGGGATTCATAGACACTGCAGCTGCAGTAGAAGGAGACCTTTATTCAACAGGAGCTCATTAAACCCATAGAACTTCATTTTGTGAGTTCTTTTTCTGTTTTTCTTTGTTTTCTCGGAATTGTCTTTTTAGCATAATTGATGATCTTTGAAACAAGATATCTCTGGAAGGGTAGTACATTCAATTGACATGAAAAATTAACACAGTTGCGTTATCATATAATCTTACAGATTATGACCTAAAATGGATACAATTGAATTCAATTTTTTAGTTTTATGACCATCATGCATATATCCAATGAGGCACAAATATCAAACATTCAAGAAATATAAATTTTGAAAATTTTCAATTACATAATCAAGGTTTTTCGGTCAACATCTTTATTTTAGGTCAAAACCTCAAGCTTTATATACTGAAATTACAATTTTGCCAAGTTTCAGTCAGATCCTTGTGAAAAATAACATAGTTACCATGTTTTAAAAAAGGTGTATAATTTATTCACTACGGCGGCCATATTGGATAGCTAATTGCATATATGTAATTAGGTCATTATGTGGACACCCATCTTATGTCGCAGTACTGAACACTAGATCACCCATGGTGTTGCTTTGATTCTGAAAGGAAAATTTGAGTTTTTTACCCTACAAGGTAGTCTACTACCTTAAATGAACAAAAAATTTCCGTGCAACTTTGTGAGCATCAACTATTTACTGAGTACTAAATGGTACTCCTCCTAAGAAAATATTGTTTTAAAAATCCTAAAATAGAATTTTTTTTCAAAAAATAAAAATTTATTTTCTTATGTTACCTATGGGTGGCACAAGATAGAGTGTAGATAGATGAATAGACTAAGTATGGCTCAAGATATACAGAAATATCCCAGGAACGAGCCCCCAGTGTGGCGAGAGGTTTTATTTTGCTCTTGGATCAGTATAGTACTGACAATTACAGAAATAGAATTTCTGCAGAAAATGGTGAAGTCCCAGTGTCTGAGAGGACTACTGGTATCACAAATTAGTTACGGCTGTGAATGATCTGATCTCGAAACAATAGTATAGAGGAGACCGACATAAAGCGCCACCTCTGCTGTGTAACTAATTGTGATATTAAACAAAGCAAGGAAACAGATTTTTACTTAACAATGATAAAATTGACAAGTCGTTCAAAATACAATTTCCTTATATTTTATTTAGTATATATACACTATCTACTCTTGTGCTGAAAGGTGAATGTTGCAAAAAAAATGGAATGAAATGAATTGGTAAGTTTACATATGATTTACAAATATTTATATTTATAAATATTACAACACGTTTTCCAATTATAGGAACAAAAAATTATATCAGCGGTGCTGTTAATTAAGGATATAACGTTTATCAGCTATGCTGTTATTTACGTATAATTTATCCACTATGATCTTATTATTGTCTCTTGCTACGCTAATTCACGTTTTCTTCATTGACAGTTCTATGCTCACAATGCCGACAGAAATGGTACTAATGTGTACTCATCTCTCTTAAGTCTGTTCTTCTTTGTTTGGTTCACACCACCGGCAGAGTATCGTTCCTTTAGCCCACCCAAGACTGAGGGGGACCAAAGATGTAGAGTCTGGTCAACCTCTATGCTCCTGCGGAGTTCCAGGCAGCGGGATTGACTCGAACATACGACCTCAGGTTTTTAGGACACAATTAAACCTGTAACAAAGCAAAAATAGGGGCTAATTTCTGTCCTCAAGCCCACCTATTTCTAGTGTGAGTGAAATGAGCGTGTCTCCGATGTATGCATGTGGGATGAATGACAACATGGCTCAGTATGATTTAGCAATAGCGAGACAAGACAGGTGTCTACTTGCAAAACATTCTTTCTGATAAACTAATACATGGATACATTCAATAATATAGATTCAATACATGAATACATTTTATACATGAATACATCCCATAATATAAATCAATACATGAATAAATCCAATAATATGTACACCTAGGTGTGATACAACAATGTCCTTCCCCCTATACTATATCACGCCCTCTCTGACAATAGCTGGTAACATATATCCTAACAATATTGTTATGTTCTTATGATAGGAGTATATGAGACGACAAGGGCAACAACTGCTTGAAATCTATAGTCACTTTTCTCGGTAAGCATTTGTCTTCTCGCGTTAGTATCGAATGCAGTTAACTTTTGAGCTGTGGTCATTTTTGCGCTGGACTGCGCATGACTTGTCTTGTTGTTTGGTCGATCGGTTTCCGCCCACCACTAGTGGGTGTGAGCGATTTGGAATGGCGAAAGAGATGCCTCGTTGAAGAGGGGATCTCCGCTTTTTTTTGTTCTGTCAGGGATGTGTAGTCCTCTTATGGATATTTCGTTTAGTCGAGATAATACCTCTAGTGTTTTCCCACATGTCGGGAGGCGTGATATTTCTGTGTATTTCATGAAAGCAAGGTAAATTGACTTTTTCATTAACTCTATCGATTTTGGGTCGTGAGCGATTTCGATTCATAGCCTGTCTCCGAAAGTCGTCGTCACGAGATGTTCTTTCCCAGCTCACATGTCGCTGCATTGTACTGCATCGGTTGATGCAGGTTCCAAGGACCATTACTTGCTACTTTGTTAAATGAACTAGGTTTAGAAAACCTTTATTATCTAGAGGATATTCTTGAGGACATTATTTATACTTCGGCAGACGTGTCTGTCTTGCTGAAGTCAAACTAAGGAGAGTGAACTGATCTCATACATCTGGTTATCTCCTGGCTGTTATAGAAAAGGATGGAGTTGTTCACCTGACTACATTTACAGCACTTTGAAATATAACATGCATCTGACTCATCATTGTAATGCTGTCTACCGTTTATTGCTGTATTGAATGTTGCTGTGATAATGACTGTTTGATGTGCCTACACATTTGCGTAACCATTTTGTCACTGTGGCGTCCACAATAAATAATGAAGAAAAACGTCAACGGCTGTTTCAAGACTCATTGACTTTATACGTCGTGAGTTTACTGACGTCCTATGTGGATTGCCCTGTTATTGTTGCATGAACATTGTTTTGACTGAACACATCTACACACTACACAAAACCAGACATGCGGATGCCATCCATCATCATATGGCATCACGCATCATTTGGTGGCCATAAGCTGGTTTGATTCTGGTACTAGCAAACACGGGGTCCCTTACCCACTTCATTTTCAACAAGAATTCATCAGCATCCTTCAAGAAATTAACATTCTTCAATACAGTCAACATCTTCAAAATTTTCAAAGTACTCGGCGTTGCCCGGTAAAAGTCAAAATTTCAACTTTTTGACGGAAACAAGAATTTGACAGTACCCGGCGTTGTTACATGTTGCCGGATAACTCGGACTGCTGTTATCTTTTACGCAAGTCAAGCAAGTTGCTGCTGTCAAGGTTCCAGTGCTGTCGTTTTTTGAGAAGGTCAAGTGCCGGTTGAAACGGGTTGTTTTCTGAAGAAGGCCAAGTACCGATTTCCATCAACTTACTTTTGGATTAGAAGGTCAAGTGCCGAAACAACTCAACACACAGTATTTCAGAAGCTCTTGTACCATCGTGTTAGCAGTGGAAGCAGTTCAGATGTGCCATCATCGTTGGAGCTTCGCTCTTTAGGACGTTGATTGACATCCGTTTTTCTGCTGTTCTACGATTGGAAGCCTTTAAGTTAAGTGGCCTGTTTGTATGTAAACTGTGCCCTTATACTTCTGCTGAGTCTTCTGTGTATCATCTCATTCTATATATTATATGTCTATATGTTATTTGTATATTTATATGTTTATATTTCAGCGGGTTCTCGGTTGGGTGGTGTCTCCGTTAGATTATGCCACGTCATAGAGGTCGTCTATTGTGAGCGTTTTCTGTAGGGTTTGCAAATTTCCGATACTGGAATTTGCTAAGCGACTTCTGTTGCTATTTATGTTAGCTGTGATGACATGTTTTAATATTGTTTTCGTTATTATTTCACATTCTTTAGTTTTGTTGTGATTTGTTTGTATTTGTTAGCCTACTCTTGTCTATAATTTAGTTTCATACAACATTTTTGTTTATACACTGTGGTGTCATGTATTTTGTTTAATTCTATCGCAGATATCGTCACATTTTTTTGTGATATTTCATTAATTTCTGCTTTATTTTTAGTTGATTTCTGCGAAAGTTTTTGTATTGTTGCTGATCTTTGTTATTGTTTACATTGTTATTGTTTACATTGTTTGTATTGTTTACATTTTCAATGTTTACATTCTGCATGTGTTTACATAGTCATTGTTTACAGTTATAGTAATTAGTTAATGGGCTATGCTAATGCACTGTTACTACTATACTGATGATAAATGAATGATGAATAGTGTCGTGCACTATTGAATGAGAAGTGCACTTATGATCAAGATTTGAGTGCTGATATTTCATATACAAGTTCTTTGATTGGAGACTTGTTTCCCACAGAGACTGGGATAATATAATGTGATGTGAATATACAAGTGCTTAATTAAGACTTGTTACACTTAGGTTTGAAATAAATTAGTTAATTATTTCAGGTTTTGGACTCATATGTTAGACAACATGTCTACATTTGAGCACTTTATTGAGCAGGGTAAATTGCTTGGGAAGACTGGTGATAAGTTAGAAGAATTTGCAACTGCTCGATATGATAAAGCAATGGAAGCTGAACAAAAGAAACTGCATATGGAAGCTGAACAAAAGAAACTGCAGATGCAGGTGGATGAAAAGAGATTCCAAATGGAAATGGAAAAACAAAAAAGGGAATCAGAAGCTGAGGAAAGAAAGCTACAGCTAGAGGCTGAGAATAAAAGACTTGAAAAAGAAGCTGAGAATAAAAGACTTGAAAAAGAAGCTGAAAATAAAAGACTTGAAAAAGAAGCTGAAAATAAAAGACTTGAAAAAGAAGCTGAAAATGAAAGACTTCAAATGCAGGCTCAAGCTGAAGAAAGGAAGTTACAAAGAGAGTCTGATGAGAGGAAAGCAAAAATGGAACATGAAGAAAAACTCTTAGCTTTAGAGTTGGAGAAATTGAAATTGACGAGCATGAGTAATGGTAATGATTCAAACAAGGGTTCATCTTCTGGGAAGGCTAATAATGATACTTTTAAGATTAAGTTACCAACATTTAGTCCTTCCAGTGATGACATAATGTTCTATCTGGACAGATTTGAACAAGCATGTACAGCTCATAACATAGACAAAGCAAAATATGTTTATCAGTTATCAGGGATACTGACAGGTAAAGCTCTAAGTATATTAAATATGGTGGATGAACCTGACAAGAGCAATTATGAGGTTGTCAGGGCCGCTTTGTTAAAGAAATATCAGCTTAACGAAGACGGCTATCGTCTACAATTTAAAAACATGTTACCTGAAAATGGAGTTGAATTCTCCGAGTTTATTGCAAGAATACGCATTACTTTCTCACGATGGGTTGAACTATCTAAGACGGAAAAAACTTATGAAGGACTTATGGACTTAATACTTAGAGACAAAGTCATGTCGTCTGTCAATGAGTCTTTCCTTGCTTTCCTTCATGAACGTAAACCTAAAACAATAAAAGAAATGGAAGATTTCTGTTGCCAATACGTAACTGCGCACCCACACATAACCATGGGTAACTCTAAGGTGAAAGAAGGTTTACCAGTTGCTTCGGCAGCTCCGTATGGTCAAAACTTTGCTCGTAGATCCCAACAAAATTTTGATAGAAAGGGCAGCGGTAATTTCTGTCAAAATCATGGAAACCAATTTCATGGTGATTCTTCTTCGAAGAATTGGAGACAACCTGATAGTGGTCGTTACTATCACCCTAATAATTATAAGCATTTCAAAAGAGGATATGGTAATAGAGGTTATTCCTGCCGAAGACCTCAGAACCAAACAAATAGATGTTCGCATCAATGTGAACATGATAGTAATCGTGGAAACTGGAATTCGAACCAGCATAACAATTACAATAGAGACAATAATAACTGCAGAGATAATAATAACTCTGATAACTTCAGAGGTAATAATAGTCGGGGTAGATCTCAACACAAAAAAAAGAGATATCAGCAGGCTAATGCTGTACAACAGGAAACTGAGGGAGCCTGTAATCATGTTGTTGATAGTAAAAACTTTGACGCTGTCACTAGTTCTGCTTTTGACTTTGAAAGAGCAAACAAATGCCCCCAATGCAGTACTTTATTCGAACCGGGTACCATAACTACTTTGAGTTGTGGTCACCCACTTCCCGCTCTTCCTGCTGCTGTTGCGCATGACGGGAGGGGTTCTTTAATTCTACATAAGGGTCTTGTTAATGATACTCCGGTCTCACTACTTTTCGATTCCGGATGCACCACTATTGGTGTTAGACAATCGCTTGTAGATCCATCTTGTGCTACAGGAAGGGTTATTAAATGTGTCACATTTGGCGGCACTCTAGAAAAATATCCTACTGCTGTAATTCGCATTGCCACTCCTTTCTTTACTGGAGATGTGCATGCTTGTCTCTTACCTAATCCTATTGCGGACCTTATTATTGGTCGTATTCACGGAGTTAGGGAGTGTACCCCACAGCAGATTGCTGCTTGGGAAGATAATAACATGCAAGCTACAAATGCAGTAGTTACAAGAGCACAAGCTCTACAAACACCCGAAACTTCACTGAATAGTGATAATGAAGTTGATAGCCAAGATAGTCACTTAGTAATTACTCGTGACTCTTTCATAAAATTGCAAGAAGAAGATCCTTCTTTAAAAAAATTCTTCGTTCTTGCGAAGAAAGGTGATCCGAATCAGGATACAAATAGAAAATCTTGGATTGCAATGAGAAACGGCGTACTTGTACGTATGGTACAAGATTCGACTACGTCGGCACATTCGCAAATTCTTGTTCCCAAGAGCATGAGAGTCCAAATATTACAACATGCTCATGACTCGCAATGTGCTGGACATATGGGTTTTGCCCGTACGAAGTCGAGAGTCCTTGCGGCTTTCTTTTGGCCTTTTGTCAATAAGGACATTCGTATTTACTGCCGATCATGCAAGGTATGTCAGGAGGTCAAATCTAGAGGACCACGACATGCTGCGCCTATCCAGGCTGCTGACATTCCTATTCGGCCGTTTCAGAAAATGGCCATAGATATTATTGGCCCTTTTAAGGTCAAGTCGGCCAGAGGACATCAGTTTATCCTTACATGTGTCGATATGTGCACACGTTGGCCAGAGGCTATTCCTCTTAAGAGCATATCTACTACAGATATCGCAGATGCTCTTTGGTTGATATTTTCTCGCTTGGGGTTCCCCAGAGAAATATTGTCAGACCATGGCACTCAACTCATATCTGACACTATGTCACAGAGGTAATGTCTACCTTACATATTGAACGATCTCTCAGTAGTATCTACCATCCTATGTCTAATGGGTTAGTTGAGCGTCTGAATAGAACGCTCAAGACTTTGCTTGGTAAGATAACTGAAGATCATCCTCAAGATTGGGACAGGGTTTTACCCGCGGCTCTCTTTGCCTATAGAGAAGTCCCTAATGAACACACAGGATTTTCTCCCTTCGAACTTGTCTTTGGCGCGCGTCCACGCGGCCCTATGTCTTTATTACACGATCTCATCACTGCCGATGATATTAGCGATGAAACTCAATCCTCATATGAGTATGTCATTGCTCTTAGACAAAAGATCATTGAGGCATGTAAGCTAGCAACTGCTTCATCAGAAATTGCTAAAGAGAAGGCAAGGCAGTTTGCTAACAAGAATAGATGTCTACGACAACTTTGTCCAGGTGACAAAGCATTCGTCCTACTCCCCAGTAGGGAAAATAGACTTCTTATTGCATGGAAAGGTCCGTATGCAATAGTCTCTCGGATTTCCGATGTTGACTATGTGGTCGATATTGATGGAAAGCATAAAACTTTCCACATAAACATGCTTTCGGAATTTCACGAACGTCCGGACTATTTGCTGCCTATTTTCCAGGCAACGGATGATGCTCCTGCACCTCACGGTCATTATTCATCCCTGTCTGTCATTCAGGATGAGGAAGCTACCTTCTCTGATGTCAACCTTCCCCTTCCAGTGGTTCCATTACATTCCACGGAATCTTGGAAAAACGTTTCTGTTTCTCCTAATCTTTCTGGTGACGAACATCGACAAGTCTCGCCGATGTTACAAACATTTCAGGATGTTCTCACTGACATTCCTGGACACACAGATGTCATAGAACATGACATAATTCTTACCGACAATAATCCAATTAGGGTTAGGCCGTATCCTATTCCTATACACTTTCAGTCGCAAGTGGAAAAGGAATTGGATGAAATGATTCAATTAAATATAATTGAACCATCGACTTCACCATATTCTTCTTCCATGGTTATTGTCCGGAAGAAGGATAAGAACATACGAATTTGCGTTGATTATCGCAAATTGAATCAGGTCACAAAGTTCGACGCTGAACCGATGCCTTTGTTAGAAGATCTACTGATTAGACTTTCTAATTCTAGATTCTTCACTAAACTTGACTTGTCTAAAGGTTATTGGCAAGTGCCTTTAGCAGAGCATGCCAAACCTCTTACTGCTTTTTCTACACCTAGGGGTCTATTTCAATGGAATGTTATGCCTTTTGGTCTCATGAACGCCCCTGCCACTTTCGTTCGCATGATGCGTCGAATTCTGTCACATCGTTCGGATGTCATCGCATACTTAGATGACATCTGTCTCTTCAGTGATACCTGGGAAGATCACTATTTAGGGTTATATGACTTACTGTCCACTCTACGTGAGAATAATTTGACAGCAAAACCTTCTAAAGCTTTTGTTGGTTTTGGTGAAATCTCTTTCCTGGGTCATCGTGTTGGTCATGGTCTCTTGAAGACAGAAGACCACAATACTTCCAAAATACTGAACATCTCTGTTCCTAAAACGAAGAAACAAGTTAGGAGTCTCTTAGGTTTAATTCAATTTTATGGGAGATTTATTCCAAATTTATCTTCGATCATGGCACCTCTCTCAACATTGTTGAAGAAAGGTTCGCCTAATCTGGTCCGTTGGTCTGAAGAATGCCAATCTTCACTAGACCAAATCAAGAATATATTTTCTTCTCCTCCCATCTTAAGATTACCTACTCTTGATAGGACTTTTGTTCTTCGGAGTGATGCTTCATCCACTGGGATTGGAGCAGCACTGATGCAAGAATATGCAAATACTCTGCATCCTGTTATGTACATTTCTAGAAAACTAAATGCGGCAGAGAGGAACTACTCGGTTTTAGACCGTGAGTTGTTAGCGATGGTTTGGTCAATTCTAAAGCTACAAAGATTCCTCCTGGGCGCACATTTCATTCTAGAGACTGATCAGAAAGCTCTTACAGCTATTCAGACTAAGAATTTGAAGAGTTCGAGATCCACTCGATATGCTATAGCTCTTCAACCTTTTCACTTCACGGTACGAGCTATCCGTGGTGCGGATAATGTGATGGCTGACATTTTGTCTAGATGCCCACATGACTCCAACTAATACTTCTGTCCTATATTTCTATATATTACAGAGTCATAACACACCTATATTTCTACAATAGATTAGCACATCTGTACTTACTTTATATGTACACACTATCGTGCTTTGTTGTCATCTTCTTCTGTTCGTTTTTTAAAATGATAGAGGAGGACTGAGTAGTTAATATAAGGGCCGTTAGTTTACTAAACAGCCACAATTATTAATAATGTATTGTACCTTATGAAGCATATTAGTTATTAATTAGCATTATATTGCTTGTACTTTCTCAGAATGTCATTGTTGAGCTGAGGACTTACCTTACGAGTTCTAGATTGTGTACTTACCCTCGGAATACCAGAGCATATGTCCTGGATCGTCATGTAGTTTAACTTTACTATGTACTTATGTCATTACATGTCAAAGAATGTACTATTTAAATTTTCCTATCAGATTTGTACATCCATTTTTAAAGACAATATTAGAGTATGCTGTTTAATGATGATTATAGTAACTTGCATACGTATATTGTGTTTACATGCTAACGTGATGTGTGTTGGTGACACCTCCCCGATGTGAATATTTTTTGAGACATATTTATTTTTCTGTTGAGGTATATCCTCACCAGACACTCTATAATTAGCCTATTGTTTGGCAATTTAATTAATTATCAGCGCATAATTCGTGCGTTTTGAGCCGCTTATCGCTTGCTCTTTGATATTGAAAAAAAAAATATGTTCCACATTTTTTTTTTATCGGGAGGAGGTGGTGATATGTTGCGTGATAAATTCTCGCAACATCGTTTTATTTCAATATCTGTTTTATAACGCAAGGGCAACAACTGCTTGAAATCTATAGTCACTTTTCTCGGTAAGCATTTGTCTTCTCGCGTTAGTATCGAATGCAGTTAACTTTTGAGCTGTGGTCATTTTTGCGCTGGACTGCGCATGACTTGTCTTGTTGTTTGGTCGATCGGTTTCCGCCCACCACTAGTGGGAGTGAGCGATTTGGAATGGCGAAAGAGATGCCTCGTTGAAGAGGGGATCTCCGCTTTTTTTTGTTCTGTCAGGGATGTGTAGTCCTCTTATGGATATTTCGTTTAGTCGAGATAATACCTCTAGTGTTTTCCCACATGTCGGGAGGCGTGATATTTCTGTGTATTTCATGAAAGCAAGGTAAATTGACTTTTTCATTAACTCTATCGATTTTGGGTCGTGAGCGATTTCGATTCATAGCCTGTCTCCGAAAGTCGTCGTCACGAGATGTTCTTTCCCAGCTCACATGTCGCTGCATTGTACTGCATCGGTTGATGCAGGTTCCAAGGACCATTACTTGCTACTTTGTTAAATGAACTAGGTTTAGAAAACCTTTATTATCTAGAGGATATTCTTGAGGACATTATTTATACTTCGGCAGACGTGTCTGTCTTGCTGAAGTCAAACTAAGGAGAGTGAACTGATCTCATACATCTGGTTATCTCCTGGCTGTTATAGAAAGGATGGAGTTGTTCATCTGACTACATTTACAGCACTTTGAAATATAACATGCATCTGACTCATCATTGTAATGCTGTCTACCGTTTATTGCTGTATTGAATGTTGCTGTGATAATGACTGTTTGATGTGCCTACACATTTGCGTAACCATTTTGTCACTGTGGCGTCCACAATAAATAATGAAGAAAAACGTCAACGGCTGTTTCAAGACTCATTGACTTTATACGTCGTGAGTTTACTGACGTCCTATGTGGATTGCCCTGTTATTGTTGCATGAACATTGTTTTGACTGAACACATCTACACACTACACAAAACCAGACATGCGGATGCCATCCATCATCATATGGCATCACGCATCAATGAGTCCTATTAGTCTTCGTCTAAGATTTTAAACTGGCCAGTTTTGACGCGACTTAGTGAAGTAGGTTGCAGGTCGATGCCCTCAGGTAAGTTACCATAAATCAAGGTGACAGCTTCTCCCTCTTCAGTCTGTATCTCTGGCGTCAAGTTCGGGGTTGCGTGGTTAGCATAAAATCCGCCCGATTATATAGTCAAGTAACTACTTGAGGAAAGCTTTCGGTTGGTTCCTGGCGGAGCAAGTTGATTGGTTTCCTCCGGTTTTGTACCTGGTCTCATACAGCCTAATTTTATTCAGTTTTCATCGGCCATCTTGCGTGAACAAGATGGCCGTTAATTTATTCTGTCTCAGAGACTGGTGAACGTTGATCGTTGATTGGTTGAAGCAAATCTGTATCTCGACATAGTGATTAACAAAGTAGTGGGTTACACTTCGTTTCACGACAGATGCAGAAATTATCACTGGCAGTAATAAGGGAGAACGAGTCTTAATTCCTCGCATTGACTTAGAACCGAGCGAGCGCAGTTTGCCCTTTAGGATGCGACGTCGTCAATTCCCAGTGATTTTAGCATTTGCAATGACGATCAATAAGGCGCAAGGACAATCTTTTGATCACGTAGGAGTTTTCATTCCTGAACCTGTTTTCGGACACGGCCAGCTCTATGTCGCCCTCACCCGAGGAACAAATCATGAAAACTTGAAAGTTTATGTTAAAAACACTTTTTATCAGGGAACATTGTTTGAAACAAATCCACGCACTTTCACAAAAAATGTTGTCATCAAATAACTTTTATATTGAATTTGGACCCAAAGATGCAGTAATAGAATATGCAGTCAGCGACTCATAGCTTGATGAAAACAGCTGACTTGATAGCATAAAGTGGAAAGGAGGTGCAAGAAATGGTTGATACATTAGCGACAGAAAGTGAAAATAAAGGCCTTAGCCTTAAAAGCAAACATACAGAAGTAATGATCATCTGGTACAATAAATGCCTTCTCCAGTGTTCACTTTCAAAGTAAATGGAACCGGAACGCAAAACCGGTCTCAAAAAATTCTTCTGAAGTCGATGTGCCGGCCGAAAGGCGCAGACATCGCAGCTCCACCGCAATCAGACACAACGCAACAACGTCCCTTTTCAGGACGAATGGAGGAAGAAGAAGAATATGAACTTTTAAAATTATATTACAGTTTTTGATTTACTTCCGTCATTATTGACGGGTTATTGCTAGTTTTTACATAATGTAGGAAAATTTTAGCTGCTTCTGATCATACATAAAGTTTTTATGACAATAGGAAATTTTTGGCACATTTAGAAAAAGCACACAAGAAATGAAAATAAACTATATAGACTGTCAATTTTCCCCTCATTGTTAAAATTAAACAATTTTGCTTCATGAGTTTGGCAAAGCATTTTGATGAAATTTCAGTCATTTGTGTGCAGGTGTGGATGATTTGTTATTTTCTATTACTGTATGAATGAATGAATTGTTTAAAATGTAGTCTACGAAAGCTACGTATTAATTTATTTACACACACACCATACTTATACATATAACTCCATGTAAGTGCATAATGTTATATCACATCATTAGTTAGATAAACTGTAGTCGGAGTCCTCTTCTTCTTCTCTGATCCTTAGCCGCTGACTGTCAGTGGCCATCACGCCTGGTTGCGTCTTATAGGGTATCAACAAACTGCTTCCACTTTCTTCGTTCGGTGGTCATCCTTCGTACAGTGCCCCAGCTCTGGTTCATTCTTTGCATCTAGGCCTCCACACTTCTCCTCCGTTGTTTTTGGTCGGCCTTTCTTTCGTTTTCCTTCGGGGGTCCATAGCATTGGTTACTCCGGGTAAGCAGTTCTTGGTTGGTGATGGTATTCGGCGAAAATATTCGGAGAATTTTTCTCAGGCAGATTGTGTGGAAAGAGGACAATTTCAACATTTCCTTCTCTGTTACTCTCCAGCATTCCGCACAGTAAGGAATCAGAAACTTGAACAGACAGACAACTTCACATACCTAGGATGCATAGTAACAACAGACGGCGGAGCAAGCAAAGACATCAATAACAGAATGAACAAAGCAAGAACAGACTTTGTTAGTCTAAACAACATCTGGAAGTCCTCTAAGTACAGCACAAACACAATATTAAGATTATATGAGAATTGTGTACTTTCTGTGCTAGTCGACTCTTATGTTTGATGCCAAAATCCAATAGCCTTAACCTTGTTGATTCATCTATTGCAGTGTTATTTTCTAACAGGCGATCATTAAACCTCAGTATCTATCCCTTAGGGACAGACAGTGATATCAAAATAAGAATACAAAAAGCAAGAGGAGCTTTAATTGCATTGGGAAATATATGGAGATCAAGAGAAATCGGCTATAACACGAAAATAAGAATCTTCAACTCAAATGTGAAGTCAGTACTTTTTGTATGGCTCTGAAACATGGAGAACAACAAAGGCAACAACCAAAAAGCTACAGACTTTCATAAATGGGTGCTTGCGTAGAATAGAAGGATTGAAATGGTATGACAAAGTCACAAATGTGGAACTGATAACAAGAACCAGACAAGTGCCAGTGGAACAAGAGATGAGAAGAAGACGATGGCGATGGATAGGATACACACTGAGGAAACCTGTTGATAGCATTACAAGGCAGTCCTTGTTCTGGAACCCCCAGGGCAAGAGAGGCAGAGGTAGACCAAGAAGCACACGGAGAAGAGAGCTGGAAACAGAGGTGAAAATGATGAGGACAACGTGGAAAGAACTTGAGATGATGGCACGTGACAGGAGGACTTGGCATGTGTTTGTTGAGGGCCTATGCTCCTTTGGGAGTGGAGAGTTATGAATGAATCTCTCCCTTATCCATATCAGGTGTCCCAACTATGGCTGCTCTCGTAGCTAGTCTGTCAGCTCTCTCACTGCCGCGTACCCTGCATGACCAAGGCAGCAGATCCACACCAGCTCCTGAAGATTCGAGGTCTCTATGAATGTTTTCCATTCATGTGGCAGCCATGCATCAAACAGTCAAATGCTCTTGCTGCGGCGAGTTATGTGGCAATTTATTTTACATGATAAGTTTGCCAGCCCAATACAAAAACCTCACACTGGTCGCCTTATACGACATATAAGAAGGAAACAAACAACTTCCGCGTTTTATGAGGAGGAAACTGAAATACATGGTGGCAACAGGAAAGATTGGATGAAAAAGAGATAGAGGGCGATAAAGAGAGACGATACTTGGCAGTTGGCATGAAATAAGACAACAACAGAATTGACAAAACAGTACTGGAAGTTGTGGAGAGACATGATCATCCACGCCACTAGGCATTGTACCTGATGAAGAAGAATGTGACTTCTTTTACTCTTATTATTAATGCAATAATATTAGTATTTCTGTATTATTCTTGCTGTCTGTAAAAGTGCATACAACCTTCATCGATAATAACAGGAAAAGAAAAACAGACACAAGAGTTCGGGTAAATCAACCGAACAAAAGTAACCTGATACCCCCGTTACCATTTTACAATATTTCAGAATCAGGTCAATATAACCGAACGCTTGTGATATTTTCAACATTGTCTTCAAACCCCCCCCCCCCCCCCTTCCTTTTTCCATTAAATGAACTCGCCCAAATACCCACACGAACTGGAATGGGGTTATGGGAAATCCGAGCAAAGAAAAGGTAATCAACGTCTCGGATTTTTCCGAAGATACCATTCACAAGACGGGGGAGGCAGCATGCAAAGAGAGGGGCTAGTGCACTTTTTAGCGACAGTGTAAAGAAGTCACAACTGTTCGAATTAATTATACAGATAAATAGATCTGCACCCGTCATTTAAAGATGCTATTTTTGGCAGACGAAAGCAGCAAATAATGCGTGATGGCCCGTGCGTCAACAAGATAAAAAATGTAAAGGTAGTTCCATCGCAGATGCAGCCGTAGGGGAGAGAGTGTTAAGATAGTAGACTCCTCCAGTCATACCTGACTATGGGGATGATCGAGAAAGTTGAGGGGAACTGCGGTAAGACGTGGAGTACAATGGATGGGTTTGAAAAAAAAATCGAAAAAAGGTGATTCGTCTTACGAGGACAAAAGACAAAGAAAGTAGTCTACGTTACGGCCACAAGGCCTTCGTCAGGAAAAGAAAGAAAGTGAAGGCTAGATAGGAGACATAAGAACTTAAAGAAATATAAAAATAAAACCTAGGTACTTCCCTGAAGGTTTTTCAGCCATGCTTCGCCTCCAGGGAAGTACCTAGGTTTTATTTTTATATTTCTTTAAGTTCTTATGTCTCCTATCTAGCCTTCACTTTCTTTCTTTTCCTGACGAATGCCTTGTGGCCGTAACTTTCTTTGTCTTTTGTCCTCGTAAGACGAATCACCTTTTTTTTCGATTTTTTTTCAAACCCATCCAATGGGGATGATGCGCTCTTGAGGTCATAGCACCAGCTGCTTTTATTATTATTACTAGTGTAAAAGCCCGTCATGAGACGGGAATTAAATTCAAAAGCACCAATACCTAACGGCAATTTTACTTATTCAAAAGTTTTTTTTTTTTTTTAAACTACCTTTGTTTTACATCTGATGTTTAAAGTCTGAACATGACAGAAGAGCATCTTGATTTTCTGTTGTTTTAATCTGGTACAACTTAAATAATGAATCTCCGCATCTTCCTGTCTCCAGTTCATGTACTGTTTATCAGTTGTGTTGTTGACTTCTTTCCGTGCAGTATAATCAAACTGTTGATGCACACCGTCATTTCCGCATTCTTCTTTGGTAAGTGTTACTATTTTCGGGAGAGTACATCTAAGGGAAACAATACAATTAATGTCTAACTTTCAACCAAAGTTGCATCCCTTAGCGTTACGCACTGACAGAAAAAGCTTGGATTTTATATATAGGATATATATATATATATATATATATATATATATATATATATATATATATATATATATATATATATATATATATATACAGTAGAACCCCTATAAGTTGACCACCCAAGGGACTGTAGCAAACCGGTCAACATACGGAGGTGGTCAACATACGGAACGAGGCCTATTGTTCTGATACTTTACTTCCTTGAACAGCTTATATTGGAGAATACAGTATCATACGAAATTATACATAATCACAACATCAAATCAAATCATCGTCTGTTTTATCATGGTTTAATCATTCTTTATGAAAAAAAGGAGTCAATCTTGGTCTGTGTCTTATTCTTATTACAAACATAAGTGGAGAAAGCACTCTCAACGCTGGCTACACCACTCAACATATCTGGGCATTTTTCCACAGCAAATGACTTCAACTGCATTATCAGATGCCTGACAGCCTCTTCTTTTGGAGTCTCTGTAATTTCTGTGTCATCGTCACTTGCTTCTTCAACTTCACCAGCTGCTTCATGCACTGTTATGCTTGTCTGTACTTCGGTCAATATCGCTTGGAAAATTCCTTGTGGGTCAGGTTCATTACAGGTTGCCACCTCATCATCCATTGCAACAAAACCTTCAAAATCTACTTCTTCGAATTCTGCCATTGGCAATGGACTGTCCGATGGGGCTAAAACGTCATGCTCTTGGGTTGTGACAAATCCACATTTCTTGAAACACTTCAGTATCGTTTCCGGCTGAACTTTATTTCAAGCAGAACTGATCCAGAGGACAGCATCCAGAGTGTTAACTGATGCAGCGGATGAAGTTGCTTCCACAGGCGGACCACAGATCTGTGTTTTAGTAATGACCCACTGCAGGAGCTGGGCCCGGTAGTGCATTTTAAATGTTTTGATGATGCCTTGGTCAAGAGGTTGGGTTTTTGAGGTCGTGTTTGGAGGAAGAAATTTCAGTGTCACGTTTGTGAGATGTTCCACTTGTGGGTGGCCAGGATAGTTGTCTACTGTCAGTAGAATAGACCGTTTCTTCTTCTTCATTTCTCGGCGATGCCCCTTACCACTCCTTAAATAGGGCGCTAGTCATCCATGCGGATTTGTTTGATCTCCAAGTGACGGGGAGGTCTTCGGGCTTCAGGTTCTTGAATGCGCGTGGCTTTGCCGATTTACCAATTACCAAGGGCTTTAGTTTCTCTCCGATTGAGCTAGCGCAAAGCAAACTGTGAAACTTTCTTTGGAAAGTTTTCCGCTCTTACATTTGTCACCCTTCATGGCGAGGCTCCTGTCAGGCATCGCCTTGAAAAAGAGTCCGCACTTGTCAGCATTAAAGATGTCGTCGTCTTTGAAGCCTCTGGCGAAGTAAGAAAACTTTTTGATGAACACTTTCTGGGAGATCGCGTGACGCAGTTTAAATTTCTCGAGCCAACCACTTGATGCTTGGAAATCTTCTGCCACCCGAATTCCCTTGCGAATTTTTTAGCAACTTCTTGAATCATCGGCCCGGAGATTCGGGCGTTAACTGCCTTCATTTGTTTGAACCAGTTTAATGTGGCTTCATTGACTTCATCTAGGGGAGTTTTCCCCACTTTTCCGCTGTAGATCTCTGCTTTCCTTACCACATCTCTCCAAGTACTTATGTTTACGTTTTTGGATGTTGCTAACTGTGGTCTTGCTAACCCTAAAATGTTCTGCCGTCTTTCTTTGGCTGCTGCTTTCCAGAAAATGTAGAAGATCAACCTTTTCCTTCATTGTCAGCTCCTTGAGTTCTTTCCTTTGGGCCATCAAAAAGGTTAGTTTAATTTTGTCAACGATAAAGTGTATAAAACACAGTCTGAGAGAGAGAGTTTACAGTTTAGTAGTTGAATTACTATCAACCGGCAGGGCAGTCATAGCAAGAATGAAGATTTTGCTTAGAAGTTGGTCTTGTTATACTGCATGTTTGCGAAAAAATCAAAGAGGTTAGGTTAATTTTTTTTGTCGGCAAGTATCATTCGAAAAGCGGTCAGATAGCCTGTGCCGACAAAATTCAAAGACACTGATTTTTTTAAAACTGGTCAAGTAATAGAGGGTAATTTACTATTGTGTGTCATAGTCCACGTGGTCAAGATACAACTTACAGAGGTGGTCAACTTATAGAGGTCGTCTTCCATTGAGTACATGTGGTGCGTGTCCGGTCTATGAAAATGTGGTCAACTTCGGGAGGTGGTCAATGTAGGGAGGTGGTCAACTATGGAGGTTCTACTGCATTTTTTTTTTTTTTGCATGGTTGTCGTGAAACATTCTAAATCCACATATATAAATTAAAAAGTAAATGTAAAGCCTGACGAATTAATTCAATAAAAGGAAAGAAGAATGGTAAAAGAACAGTGCGGTCACAATAGCGTACGCCTGTATTATAGAACGTCATACTAGTTAAACAAGAAATCCCCTTTTTCTACTTCGTCTGCAAAATTGTAACGCTTTCACGTTTGCTAGTAAAGCCTACTGCATCAAATACACGCGTTTCTAAAAATAAAAACGGTACTGTGTTTCTTAGAAAACCTTGATAGACACTGCGTAATGACCTAGATTAATATTACATTAATGTCATTTTATGCACTACGTAAACGAAAAGACAGACGGGCTTAGAAGAGAGAGAGAGAGAGAGAGATGTTCGGAGGAACGCATGCAATACTACCACGCCGTCTCGCGATTGAAAATTAATGCCACCCCACGCGAAAGGCATGCAGGCTTGCTTTTTTTCAAATAAACAGTAATTAAAAAACACTACCAATACGAGGTAAGGTTTTAAAAAAACATGGTTCATGCTTATTAGGAAACATGACACAATACTGTTTTACGTCTGAAATCCTGACATTAGCCTGACAGTACAGAAGACACCCCATCGTATAGAAGTGAACGGGTGGTAGAAGAAAATACATATTTTGAACGCAGCCACTTAGCTCCATTAAACTTATATATTTGGGTGCCTTAGGACTTGCTGACAAAGAATATGTTAGGTGTTAAGCAAATAGTCTAATAATTAACAAATTATAGCCAAAATACTATAGTGGTGTTGTCTGACAACACAGGATCATATTTGCTCATAATGGCGTGTTTGGACACTGCTTTAGAGGAAATGAGGCCACCACGTTAAATCCGATTTGATTGGCTAGAATAATATGTAAGGCTAAACATGATTAGTCGATTGCAAATACTATTTTTGGTTGTTAATGGAAACGATAGGAAGGGTACTTTTTTTCAAAGGCTTTTGTAAACATGGTCTCATTGGCTAGACCATTTAATATAGTCAATTAGGAGCGTCTGTTCAGTGCCACTTTTTGAAAATAAGTTTTGTACATGCAAGTGCGTTGAGAACCAGCTCATGTTTTTCTAATAAAAGCCTGGGACAGAGGCAGATCGGAATTGTGCCATAACTCATCGCCAGTCAACGTACTTGTTTAATATTTCCTTGAATTGTGGTAAGCTAGACATATTTGATATCTTTTTTGATGAAAATTGAATGTGAATTGATAATTTATGTCTGTATGTGTGTGGTTCAGTAACAAACTTGAGGCAAAGCCTAGATATTGCTCCACCATGAACAAAACTTGTCGGAGAGGAGTATAACTGCATGGGATTACCAAATAGTACTATGACACCTATCTTATTGAATAGCAGGAAATAATGCTGGAATTGCAGAGGCGTTGTAACCATTAGGGAGAGGAATACTGGTGTATATTGATACATGAGAAGCTAGCAGTTGGTCTACAGCGCTGAACTCGGTGTTTGTTATGTATTGTGCTTCAGTGTGGAAATAGATTATAAATTAGTTCTGAAGTAGGAGGTACAACCTTCTTGTTTCAGGGACCGTGGTACTAAAGTATTAAAGCAGCACCTGGTCTGAGTTGTGCTGAATCCAGAGGCTGGTAGCATACTCCTTGGTCAAGATATCGACCAGTGTTGTTTCTCAAGAAAACGGTGAAGCAAGCGAGCAGTGGAGACTGTTTCCTGCCGCCCACACAGAAGTTAAGATTTCGTGGCCAGAGCAGCTCAATCTTGTGTATACCCCCCCTCAAAAATTGACTGTACATTAAATCCAGAGGGACAGTTATTTGGTTCAAATAAAAGAAACTGTGAACCTTTCCAATATTATTTCCACCAGAAACAAACACTTGAAGTCATGATGACAAACAACAACCTAGCTTGAATAGCCAGTATTACCTCATAGTACTACATCACTACTTACACACATATTGTAATAATAATATATGTCAATACAAAGATCCTATCTATAAATTGTGTACATACAACTTGTGATTACATTTGATTGTGATTCCTGGTTCACTCTGTAGTTGAATCAGGATATCTATTATTGAAAGGAATTAATACATATTTTAAAAGTTAACACTTGACTTATTAAGATAGTCTTATAGAGTGTTCTATGTATGTGAGTGTCACAGTGTTGTAAAGTATTGTGGATTAAATTAAATTGTTTATCTGTCTGTTGGTTGTCGTGAACATACACTTCATCACTATCACAACCCTAGACATTCAACGTAGTCATCACAATATTCCAGAATAAGTCTGACTGAGGTCTAAATGTGGTAGCAAAGTAAGGTCATCTGTAATACACTACACTTATTAGATACAGATACCTTCACAGCTGATCTCAGTCAGTACATTAAGTCCCCTATAAATATTTATATCATCCCACTTTACCACAATGGTGTTAATTTCAGCGTGCTCTTTTCTCTTCTGCTTGTCTTGAGAGCTTCTTGTCGCCCAGTCAGGCAATGCTGTGGAATTTCCACTTGGTGCGATCGGTAGCTTCGTCCACTCAGATTGCTGGAGTAATGTGCAGTGCCGTTATACATTTTTATTTTGTTAGTTGGAATTTTGCTTCGTATTGGCGAGGCACGCCCCGTTCAACCTGCACACAAAGTCCGTCGATTATATTAGGACGCATATCCAAATATAAAAGACCTTGTGGCCTAGTTGGATCTCTTGCACACATCTTTGAACCTCTCTCGGCTGTTCTTTTGCCATCTGCCAGTTGTCCGTAGAAAATATCGTTGAGGATGCAACCATTTGCCATGCGGCGGACATGGCCAAGTCAACGTAATATGCGCTAAGCCGTGGATACATGCTTTGAAGGCCAGCGAGTGACAGCAGCAGTATTACTGACTTCACTATACTAAGTCGAGCTTTATGAGGATGCGTGACCAGACCCCTTCCTCGCTGCCTTTGCCTTTCCTATCTGAACAGCTGAGCCAGATACCCATTTATAGTTTGGTAGACTGTAGCGGACATATTCTGAAGAAACCTTCTGACAGTATTTCAAGGCAGGCCTTGGTCTGGAATACTCACAGTAAGACAGATAGAGGAAGACAGAAGAACATGTAGCAATGTGATTTGCTGGAGAGGTTATGATGGTAAATGATACAAAGGATAGATATAGAGGTGTAACCGTGTGAGGTCCAGCTATGTAAGACCTTGAGTCTAGTGGTTGATGATGAGTCTCAAGGGACCTAACGCTACCTCTCAGGATCTCACACGGTGTTGTGATGTTCTAATGTATGGTGTTTGATGTGACTAGTGTCTAGGGGATGCAATGTAATGATTGTACACCAAACCAACACAGTATAACTCTTTAATAAAAGCTTAATAACTCTGAGGTTAAAGTTTCAAATTTAGAATGATTTTTCTTTTTACAATTTTTAATATGCCTGCCCTGCAATCTCTTTTGGGACAGGTCTTTCAAAAAAACTGAAGAAAATGTATGTTACACGAAAGTGAACTGAAATAAGGACTCTGGGTCCAAACACACTATTAATATTATAATGTTCCTTCAGGTGTTTTCACAGAATGTTCACTACTCAATGATTAGGTGAGTCATGTATTAGAATAGCTGGTTTGTGTCATCATATACCCCAGAGAGTTTCTGTTATATAATAGGGAAACCTTTATTCCGATAAGATGTCAGTTTGCCTGGTCTGTGGCACATAACCTGCAATTTCCTTCGTGAAGCTTCAATATAGGATATGGCTCTGCAAAAGCTCCACTTGATAATGATATAGGATAAGCTGGACTAGAGACTTTGTTGTCTTCAAATCGTACCTCAGCTTTCCTGTCACCAGCTGGTAACAGGAGACAAAACATCTGAAATGATTAAAGACACCCTGGCCTTTTCATCTCTGTTTATTTTCCCTTTACTCTCTACCTGACAAGATGGGGTTCAGCCTCGTGTGCAGACAAGTGCACCAGCCCTTAATTTATATGACTCACATCATATCGTGACCACCTCTCAGGTCCATATGGCAGATACGCCCCTGTCATTTCCATATTTTTATTCAACACAAATTACTAGGAGTATGTATATCTCCTTATTCACATATGATGGCTTTTATGCTATTTCAAAATATAAACGCTCCAGGCAATGAATAGTGTTCATCGAACACGGAGGCTTGCTAATCTACTTTAGTAATACAATAATTTTTAATCACAACAAGGCAATATTCAAACATGTATCAAATATATATATATATATACCCAACTGTCTCTTAGGCATGTCATACACTTTCCCAATTTTTGCCTTTGCCAACATACAAAATAATATAAATATTCTTCTTACCAGAATTCAATGAAATAAGCAAAGGTTAGATGGATGGCACAAGTTCAGTAGTGCTGCTGTCTAGACTGTGTCAAACACTTTTAGTTTTAATATTACACACTTCTAGTATCACATCAACCTGCTTCAGGGACTGATTCAGACAAATGGCGTCCTACCCCTCTAAATGGTTACTAATATAGAATGCATTAGCCAATGGTAGCCAGCACATTTGAATTTTGAAAATAAAATCCGAATATTTGCAGCACAAGTCAAAAAACAGACTTGATTCTTGGGTTTTACCAAGTTCTGCCTCTCACTCATTTCAAAATTCCACTGCAAAACCTGTTTGTCTCCCCCTCCCCCTTGCATATACCGATACCCTAGCTGGCTTTTTCCCAAGGACACTTCAAAAGTTACTTTTGTGAATGCAAAAACGGAGCATGCGTTTGTCGGTCTGTCAAAACCGAAACCGTCTTTTGTCACTAACTTTCTTATTCTCTGTCCGATTTAATATTTTAAAGCATATACTTTTTCAGGGGAATCTAAGCTATTAAACCGCTAAGTTTTATTTGTGTAGTATTAAAATTAAAGAATTACATAAAATTTCCATATCAGTGTCCGCTGGTTTCCATTTCATCCTTTCTCATATTATGGAAAACGAGCGTCAAGTAAACACAAATCTTATTGTGTGTGTGTGTGTGTATATATCGTTCACTGTGTGCCTTACAGTTAGACGATAGCATTTGACTTTTGCGGGTATTTTTTAAATTTTCCAATCTTGCGTCTAAGCTTTCGAACACCTCTCCCTATCCGCCGCGCACTGTCGTTTCGAGCGGCAAGCTCGAACATCTAACACTTGGCGAACAAGCAGCCTGCGTCCATTCTCTCACTTTCATACGTCCTTTTTATGCCTCCCCGTGTTTTGAATCGTACTATCTTTCTAGGCAGTACTAAACTTGGGGTTTTCAAAATAGTTTCAGTTAACCCTTGACGTGTCGAATAAAGTCCAATACTTTTTACCACGGCAATACGGTTTTCACAGTACGCTCTTATCTCAATGCTATGAATGGCGTTGATACAGAGGACGCGTTACAACTCAACTATTCCTATTTCTACTTATGTTATTATGACTTTAATAGTTATAATTAACAATTTTAGCGCTGTATCAATGTATTTCACTACAGAACACATAGAGAAGATAACTGAAGACAGACATGAAAAGACCTGGAGCGGATGGCACCGGACTGGAAGCATTGAAAACACGTGTCTTGAACCGCCTATGCTCCTTGGGAAGCTGAAGGGCGACGATGATGATGAGACTGGAGAGAGACGCTACCAGGTTTCGAACCCGGAACCCGGCAATTTTGCCGCGGAGAGGCATATGCTCCAACCACTGAACCAATCGGAAGCTTAGACAGAGAGACAGACAGTTTACGTTCCGGCTCTCATTTGTGCGACACAATTTTTAGAATAAATCGATTATAAACGGTTAGTGATGTGCTGCAAACGTGAGTACTACCTTTTGCTCAATTGTCTAATTGTTTTTCCCGCCTTTATCTGTCAACATTACTGCGTATCAGCCTTGTCGCGGCACATCCAGGGGCGTACTTAAAGTATTTGGTATCAGTGGTGGATCCTTCCTTTGCCCCCCCCTTTCCAAATACAACACATAAAAATATATTATGCTTGGAAGAAGATTTTTAAACTGTACAATAGTGTCATACTAGTGTATTTTGGCACCCCCTCCCCCCCTGTCTGTCACACGGGGCGGACCGCCACCACCCTAGCACCCTCTTAGTACGCCACATCTCCCCTTCCTCGTATTTCAGTCCCCCCGAGGGGGCACAGGTCTTCATCCAGATTTCATTGTCCTTGGAATCATGATCCACTACCTCCTCCCCTTTTTTCCTTATTTATTTATTTTTTTGACTGCCGTCGCGCATTCTCATCTCAGTTTTACAATACCTTCTATTCTTCCATTCAAAAGACAGCCTTGCAATGTTTACTACTGACATCAATGTGATGTCGGACTGACAATCGGACAGACATAGTGTCCATTGTAGGGAGGACAGACAGACATAGTGTCCATTGTAGGGAGGACAGACAGACATAGTGTCCATTGTAGGGAGGACAGACAGACATAGTGTCCATTGTAGGGAGGACAGACAGACATAGTGTCCATTGTAGGGATGACAGACAGACATAGTGTCCATGGTAGGGAGGACAGACAGACATAGTGTCCATTGTATGGAGGACAGACAGACATAGTGTCCATTGTAGGGAGGACAGACAGACATAGTGTCCATTGTAGGGATGACAGACAGACATAGTGTCCATGGTAGGGAGGACAGACAGACATAGTGTCCATTGTATGGAGGACAGACAGACATAGTGTCCATTGTAGGGAGGACAGACAGACATAGTGTCCATTGTAGGGAGGACAGACAGACATAGTGTCCATGGTAGGGAGGACAGACAGACATAGTGTCCATTGTATGGAGGACAGACAGACATAAGTGTCCATGGTAGGGAGGACAGACAGACATAGTGTCCATTGTAGGGAGGACAGACAGACATAGTGTCCATTGTAGGGAGGACAGACAAACAGAAAATGTCCTCCACGATTGTTGTCTCCATGGGACGAGCATACCGACAGCGTGGCCTTCTCCAAACCAGTTGAGGGAGAAACTGTATGGTAACGAGAGACGCCTGAGACGGACTTCTCTTTATAAGAGATATAGATGTGGTTCTTTGAGAGCGAGCGACGAAGAAAGAACAAGAACTGTGCGCCCCATCCAAAAGCAGTCTTTTCACATCTATTTTCCCAGCCGTAGATGTCTGGTCATCTCCCACAGTTCCATCCGGTATGTAATTTACATATCTGGCACACTGTCAAGGAGTTTATAGCTTGCAGTCAAAAAATGTAACATCAAATTGACAAAAAGATAGAGGTAGTCCCAAAGCAGATACTGACGTAGGGGAGTGAAGTGTTAAAGACTTCACTATACTAGGTCCAGCATCGAGGTATGAGTGACCCGTTCCCTACCTCGCTGCTTTTTCCTTCCCTAACTCAAGAGCAAAGTCAGTTACCCATCTACAGCTGGGTAGACGAGCGTCACGTTGTTTATATACAACGCACAGCTGACCTTAAAGAAAAGTGGTTTATAAAAAAGACACTCCTTTCTAACCCGATCTGAAAAATTCTTTGGCATAACTCGTCAAAGATTTTAAACGCGACAAATATACAACGCACAGGTAATCTTAAAGAAAAGTGGTTAATACAAAAAGACATCCCTTTCTAACCCGATCTGAAAATAACTTGAGATTAACTCGTCCATTCTTGCCTTCCCTTAAAAGAGCGAAAGGGTGACGAACGCGGAACTTAAAAGTGCAGCCGGCGGTTTAAGAGTACCGGTGCATGCCGTTTCTATTACAGTGCATTTACTGCAAACTTTAGCCGCCAGAGGTCGCCCCGGGTTAAGCGAGTTCACCAAAATGGCGTGGCATCCCCTTTTTAAGTTTGACTTTACCTTGAACGAAAAAGACTAAACACAATTCGTTAACCTGATAGCTTTAAATGGGTCAGGTTTAGACCAGGGAGAAGAATTTTTAAATATCTGACTGGCAGAGGTTATGTACTGGACTTATTAATAGCGCGAGACTGCATTTATAAATAGCATGAGAATACAATAATGCAGAGGTCGGCAACCAGTGATCGGGATCTACCAATAGTTCCAAGTGAGTAATTTGGTAGATATCTAGGTGATGGAGGATGAAAAGAAATGTTTAACCTAGGTAGATTTCGGACTAGCCATCTCCAGCCAGAGCTTAAAAGTACGGTGCCCCCAGGTTTAAATGTATACTCATGGAAAAAAGTAAGTGTGCAGCACTCAACAGGGCACTGTGCGTGTGTTCTTGGGTGAACTCAAATGCATGTTGGCACACATTTCTGTGTGAGTGTTGTTCACTTACCCGTGCAATTACAATTGGATCGCACTATTCATGGGGAGATAATCACGGTGCAAGATAAATCACGTGAAAAGTGCCGTAGGGGAGAATTTATCACAGATAAAAGGAAGGTAAGTGTATAGCTCTAATCACAAGCATGTGAAAACGTAATCGTTGAAATAGAGAGTACCAAGAGTCCAACAGAAACATCTTTTTTGACAATGCCAAGATTGAACCAACAACAGCGAGCAATAGCTTTAGGGATGTTAGCTGCTGGAGCGACTATATTAGCTGTATCACAACATTTCAATGTTCACAGGAACATTATATCACGCATTCAAGCTCGTTTCCACCAAACTGGATCCACTGCTGATCGCCATAGAAGTGGCCGACCACGAGTTACCACCCCTGCACAAGACCGTTAAATACGCCTTATGCACTTGCGTAACAGGTTTATTCAGGCAACATGGACTGCCAGGAACATTCCAGGTTTAAGACCCGTGTCGTGCAGAACAGTGCGGAATAGGCTCAGAGAGGCAAATCTCTTACCTCACAGACCTGCAGTTAGACTAGCACTGACAGTTCGCCATAGACAAGCGCGCTTGGCCTGGGCCAGACACTTTCACTAAAATCAAAGTGATCACTTGGTCTTTTATTCAATATTCAACCACATTGTGTGCCAACTTTTATTTCATTTCGTCCATGAAATCACGCACAGTGCCCTATAAAGTGTTGCACACTTACTTTGTTCCATGAGTATATTTTCGCCGCATTCCCAATTAAGATCCGAAAGCTAACTTATTTTTTAAAAACTCACTTGATATGTGGACAGCAAAAGATAGATAGCCATGTTTTCTTTTGGAGTGAAGTGATTGTTATTCAGAATCGATCTCACTGCACTCAGGGCAAACTCATAAGTGCTCCGTCTCTCTCAGCAAATGTTGAAGAGTATGAAATGCTAATTGTACTTGTAGCACGCTGGTTGTACATACGACGGATGCATCCTCTCTCACGTCCATATCTGCCAGTCCCACGTTTGATGCCAAACTCCAACAGTCTCAGCCTTGTTGATTCATCCATTGCAGTGTCATTATTTCGCAGGCGATCATCAATTGCCCTTAGTATCTATCCCTTATCCATGTCCAGTGTCCCCACTATGGGTGCTCTCGAGGCCAGTCTGTCAGCTCTCTCATAGCCACGTACTCCTGCATGACCAGGGCAGTAGATCCACACCAGTTCTTGAAGACTTGAGGATTCTATTGATGTTTTCCATTACTGCCGCAGCCATTGTCGTAGATTAGTGATAGGGGAATTAAGACTTGGGTTGGTCCCTTCTGAATAGAAATAGAACAGGTGATAGCTCAGTGGGAGATAATAATAGAAATAGATTTTCACGAGTGAGATGGTGGAAACTAGGTAATTCTGTCCCTGAGACTCGAGGAGATCCTCTCGCTCAGCCTATCTCTACAGAAAAAAGTATTTGTCAGACAGATTACTCAGTTATGTAGATGTACTATATACCAACCACTCACCGACACACACCCATAAATGACGACAGTTTGACGTACAAACGTGAAAACTATAACAATGGAATATAGATATTTTTGGACGAGCTGACCGACATACTTGAATAAGTTTATGTAAATTTTATTTATCGTAAGAAAATTCACCACAAATCATAAATTTGAACATCAATCACATATAAATACACATACACATAAGTTAATGAATTACTAAAAGAATAGACCCATAGGTGTAATCCTTTCCCCCTCTGTTGAGCCCACGATCCCGTTAGCAGAAAAGTTATAGCCCCCAAAGAGTCACATATTTATACGCTATGGTCTAGGATTTCCCTCTACGGTTAAGAACAGAGTTGATATATTAATCTATTCTAAGAGGAAAACATCATTAGCAACAAACTTGCATAAAGAAATTACAACGTGGGTGTATAAATTATACCATAAGGGAATCACTCAGTCCTGCTTTCTCTCTGTTCATTCACCAGTGGCCACTGGCATGCTTTCTTACCTACAAACTTGATGTCTTGCACCTTCAGGCGCAAACTTTAGGGCACACACACCGTGAATCTGTGTTCTCATTGATAAAGAGAACCCCAGCTCTGCAGATACAGGTTTCATCCAATGTTCCGGGGAGTGTTCACTTCACAACTATATTTTAGGATTACTGTTTATGTCACTTGAATCAGTTCAGGTAAGAAATTTTAAATGGGCTCACAAAATGTCAGAATCTCGAGGTTTCCAGTACTTAGAAATGACAGGTTGGTAACTTCTCTCAATATAAAATTATTGGTTACACCACAATTGGTCAAACGTCGGAAATGTTACTGTTTGTAATTTCGCCACAGGGGCTGAATGTACATGAGATTTAAGGAAGAAATATAATCTGGCTCAACAGGCCCAGTTACTTCATTTAGTCTTAAAGTTCGTGAGATGGGTACTATGTCTTCTTCTGGATGCAAACACAATGTCAGACAGGTTGTAACTTGGACCCCTCGTGTTTAAGTACAAAAATGTTTCTTTTAGGTTATTCTCATATATATACTGTAAAACCGCTGGTAGGTTTAGGGTTTGATCCAGATACTTCACACAACTACTTCCAGACTATTCTCCAACGATAAAGTACGAAACTTCACTTAATACAAAGGATTTCTAGAAATCGCCGCTAGACGTCTTAAAAAGCTGAGGAGTACTGAGTAACTTTTTAGTTAGAATACTCTGGTATATATACTTCTGGAATTAAAGGGAAAGTTATAACTAGCAGACTCTTGCCAGATGTTTACACCTACGCCCAGATTTACATATTTCCTTGCTCGTTCTGCGAATCAAACGAATTCTTCACACTGAAACCGAAATAGACTCAGGCAAATCGAGCGAACAGTCTCTCTTTGATCTTGTGTAACATGATTTACCCGACCGTGCGAGATTTTCTTCGCTCGAGAATTCACACTATTCTGCCTGCAGACTATAGTCATAAACGCAATATAAGCGAGCTCGTCTTGGATCTCAAATCTTTCACCGTGAATAATTAACTTATAGGCGAACGGATCAGGGAGCAGTGATAGACAATGGTCTTCCTTATTATCCCTGTCAAGAACGAATTAACACAATTCGATCTCTCATCAATGAACTTAGCTAACCGCAATAAAATGCGTTGCTAAATTAGAAAGGAAATGACAAAGGTTTGAATTGCTAACAATCTAGCGTATGCGAAAGAAAGGTAAAAGAGCGAAAGAAAGGTAAAAGACAAGGGTAGAATAAAGAAAAGATATATGAAATCTATTAATCATAATATCTCTCCCGCAGCCATCCGTTCTGAACTTTCCGAAGCATGGGATGTGAACATTCGGTAAAATATTTTATTTTAATTGTCCACCGTTTTGTTGATGGAACTGCAGGAAGCAGATCATACAGCACATAATAAAGTAACATATACGACTGCACTAATTCCAAATTCCACATACTCTGATACCTGAAAACATACATCATTTTATCACTGTAAAGTTTCAGATCGCTTGGCCATGTCTCCCGAAAGATATCTTTTACGGCCAACTGGCAGATGGCAAAAGAACAGTTGGGCGACGCAGCTGAGTTTCAAAGATGTGTGGGAGAGAGACACAAGGGCACTAGACATAAATCTAGCAACCTGGGACGATGAAGCTGCCGATCGCACTAAATGGTGATGCTCTCTACGGCGCCGCCTCAGACTGGGCGAAAAGAAGCTCTCTCGGCAAGCAGAAGAGAGGAGAAAACGTCGAAAGGAAAACCAGGAAAATAAGCAGCTGAGGTCTATCATCTCAGGGGCGCATTCCCAAAGTCAGTTATGACTGAAGGGGCTATTATTAGATCGTTAAAGAGCTCGGTGTTTCTAAAGTAGATCATTACGGCTCGTGGGCTCCTTATCGCTGTATTTTTGTAATTAATGGCTCGAAAGCAATCAAACTCAAGACCACATTACCATATACCCATTTATAAATACCTCAGGTATAATAGTTCCCAGCTGTGGCTGATATCGGCTAATTTGTACATACTTATTCAAGTACCAAACCTTGTGGCATAGGCGATGATGTCTCTCTAAAACTTCCTGTCTTATGAACTATTTACCAATTCTGTTGCTGACTTCTTTTCTTGCCGTGATGTCAAACTGTCCAGTATCTTATCTCTTTATCGTCCTCTGTCTCTTTTTCCTTCAATACTTACTGATACCCCGATATATTCCACCTTTCCTTTTCTGACAACATGCCCGAAGTGGATTCCTTCCTTCTAATGCGAGGAGTACGCTTCCTTTGCGCGTTGGTCTCTTTCAATTCATCCTAGCCGTCTATGGTATTTTTAACATTCTTCTATAAAACCACATCTACGTGGCCTCTAGTGTTTGTCCTACTTGTTTACTAATTGCCTATGACTTACTCCCGTATGTCAGGGTTGGTTCTATATAATTCTGAAGAACTCCTCTCTCTTACTTCCATTAACAAAGAATTGTTGCGTAAAATACATTTCATTTTATAGAATGCTGCTTTTGCCTGAGTTATTCTATTCTTCACCTCTGAGACGCATCTACCATCCGACGCTATTAACGTGCCTATGTATTTGAATCTGTTTATTTCGTGTAAAACTGCTCCATTTACTATGAAAGTGCATTCTGACAGATTGGCAAAGGAAGGTGGAAAGTTTAACTCAAACTGAAACAAGCATAACGTATGATGAGCCCCAAGCATTTTATCAACAGCAGATACAGGAGCAAGCGGGAAGCAGAGTATCCAAGCCACCGAAAAAAAAAAAAAATGATGCACATTACCAGCCCAGCAGAAGTGTACACGTGGTAATCTTCAGACTTCGCATAGGCCACAACAGAATGGAATACCATCTATTTAAA
This sequence comes from Oreohelix idahoensis, assembly GCA_024509875.1. Lineage (NCBI taxonomy): Eukaryota > Metazoa > Mollusca > Gastropoda > Stylommatophora > Oreohelicidae > Oreohelix > Oreohelix idahoensis. Next base: position 129,314 of record JAMPIV010017310.1, read on the forward strand.
AAGCTTAAGATAGGATCTACTGATGAGTGTAACTGTGGCACCGATAAAATGACAGCTGAACATCAAAGGTGCCTAAAGTATGAGGAAGAGAGAAAGCACATATGATTGTCACCAGTACCGTTCCTGGAAAAAACTCTACGGAGATATCTACAACCTCAAGCTGACCAATGTTTTCTTTGAACATATTCATGTTGACGTCTGAAAGTGAACGAAGAAGAAGGAAAAGAAAGTGCACTCTTCAGAAGTTGTTTTCTTAACAATTTAATTTAATACGATACTTGTCAACAGGCGAGTAGTTTAAGCTGGAGAGAAAAAAGCGTGTTTTTAAAGTAAAAATAAAACCAGAAACAGACGATCAACAGTACGGGTTTCTGCTTCTTGGATACTTAGCCCATGGCTGACAAAGCAATTAGTGGCCAATCACGTCTGGTGGCGTTGTGTAGGGTAGCAACAAAATGTCTTCACTTTGCTCGGTCAGTGGCCATACTCCGTGCAGTGCCCGACTCTGGTTAATGTGCTTTGCATCTCGGCCTCCACGGTTCTCCGCCAAGTGTTTTTGTTCTTGTTGTGGTCTGCCTCTCTTTCGCCTTCCTTCTGGGGTCCATAGCACAGCTATAAACCATCGCTGTAAAAGTATGTGTATGCTTGGCGAAGGCTTCCGGGAAGGGTACCAGACGCGTAATATAAAATGATGATTATGAGAATGACGGTAATAGCTTTCATTTTAAGGACCGGTGATATTTCCAGGAGCCGCTGGCTTTCTGATTAAGCTGGAAACGATGCACGGGTGGAAATTTCCGACGCGTGGGTCTTGGCCAATCAGCATGCGGAATGTCACTTCCACGATCACCTAAAATATTTCCGCTGAAGACTGCCTTTCTTGTTGGTAGGAGTTTAGGAGAGGTTATTTAAAGAAAAAAAAACAACCTAGCTACAATGTTGCTTCCATGCTCCGTAAGAAGCGCAAAGGAAAATGAAGGTACGCAACAAGCCGCAGCTATACAAAAACAGGCAGCAAAATACAACCGGGTGTTTGACAAGAATGTATACCAGAGGTCGGGAACCAGTCAGGCACGGCTGTTTGTGCCCTATACCAGAGCGCTCTTTTAGTTTCGGTGACCGGAATTCTGACACCGGGTATAAAATTTTCGTGTTCACCGTAAAAGACTATTTAAGTTTTTGGCGGGGAAAATCAGCTGTTGTGTGTGTAAAATCTGTAAAATATAAATCATTACACACTCGTTCTGGATAAACACAGCGCTAAATTTCTTTTGTGTACTATAACTTTGTTCTCTGTTCTATTTTTGATGGCATTTTTATTTGTTTGAAATTAGTTTTGACGGAGTTACAGACTTTTGAAAACAGCGTCATCATTTGAGGAAATTCATAAAATAAGTAATCTTTTTATTAATTTAATATCTAAAAATCGGCCCATTCGTTTGAGTTTATAATTATAAAGACTTCTCGAAGGGAAGCTAAAGATTATTTCCACATACTTTTTTTTTTGGTTTCATATCTTGAGAATGTGTGGTAGTCAATTTTGTGAGTTTGGCATTACAAGAACAAGCATATTGTCACCAGATTTTATAGCATTTAAATTACTGTAAACGCATTCCTGATACTCACAAATCTTAAATAAGGTTGTACAAAAATAACTTTTTGTAAAGCACCATCTGTTTTTGCATTTTCATTCATTTATAATGATATTTAGCTACGTATATAAGCGTCAGAAAACATGTAAACCTATAGATAGATTACTTCCACATACTTTGTTCTATCTTTCAAGTCTTGTTAATCTTGTATTTATAATATGAATTTTTTTTTTAATTGTGTGTGAGATAAGGACTGTTCCATTAGTGTTCTTTGGTAGACAATCCTGTGCACACGACGGCTGCCAAAGAATTCTAAGTAACTGTTTGTATATCTTCTTTCACTCACAGATAAAGCATTCTACATCCTGGTGTTAGACTTGATAGTCCCAAATATTCCTCTATCTTTATACATACACAAGTAAACTATACTACATAACAACGAAATGGAACATACTGTTTTGCATCATATGAATTGTGCCAGTGCACTGTGCAGAGCCTGTGGCAAGAGAGCATTAACTTCCAAAACAACACGTTCAATTCAGAAAGCACTGAACTGTTCTAATTACGTTAATGATCTGTTCTTTGTGTTTGGAATTAACGTATCAGATGATAAACCCACACAGCATTCGACTATATTTTGTAAGAAGTGTTACTTACGAATACAAAACTCAAAAAGGAGGCATAATGAGAAGTGTCTTGAAACAGCCAAGTTACTATCGGAAAACAGTCAGCACATCTGGAAAGACTAAAACCATAATTTAACTATAAGTGAATGTCAACTGTGCAATTATGTTGCAAAGACATCTTTTGGTGTTTTAAAAAACAAAAAGCTGCTCTATTCCCTGTGATGTTCTTTCTGACCCCTCCATGTCTAGTCAGTCATTTAGCTGTAGTCAGTCAGTTAGTTTGTAGTCAGTCAATTAGCTGTAGTCAGGATAGCTCTGTACAGTAGGAGGTTGATGTGCCTGCCCACATTAGTTATGATATTGTTCAACTGGAGGTTGATGTGCCAGCTCACATTAAAGGCGATACCATTATTCATTTGGAGGTGGATAACACTACTCACCCTAACATGCCAGTTTTTGTTGCCACATCTACACCTACCAAGTCAGTTATACATACGACAAGTACATCCACCTCGCCTGTCTTCAAAAGCGACATCACAGTACAACAGTTACTTGCTAAGCCACCTTCACAACCACTAACACAAAAGGAAGAACCCCTATTCACATCCATTGTTAGAAAAAAAACTAGAAACAGCAAAAAGTAATATCATAAAATGCAAAACCAGAGGACAGCCTATTGTACTACAAAAACTAATTAAACATAGAAGAGAAACATCAGTCACCAGAACGCCAACAAAACGTAAGCAATCTCAATTGCTCCACACTGTTAGAAAACATATTGCTGGAACATCAACTGATTCATTAGACCTGCAGCAGGCACATGAACTACAACGCTGTTCAGAAACGTCACGTCAGGAAATTTGCAGGAAAGCAGGCATTGAAAGTAGAGTTAGAATCTCCAAATAATTAGCAATAGCCATGAAGGAAACAGTAGGTCTTACGTGGGCACAGGAGAGAAAACAGAGAAGATTGAAAATTGAAAGACGCGCCAGCGGTATTAAAAATATAACTTCACAATTAAAATTTATAATGGAAACTCATTTGTTACAAATTTCTCCATCTGTGAATGTACAGATTCATCCTATAAAAAAAAGGAAGTGTGAATGATAATTGAGCGAAATTTGGGGCTAGAGCAAATTATGGCAGTTGTTGCTTGAGATTGACAGAATTAACAGAGTGTGGAAATCATTTAATAGATGTATTTAATAAATACATCTATTATATAGTTTGAATTTTCCAACGCTCTAATGACGGAATTTCAAGAAGTGGATCGTCAGGTAAATTTACAAGTTATATATAGGCTGCGCGTATTACAAATTGAACAAAGTACTGTAACCTGAAAACATGATTTTGAACAAAGTACCGAAACCAGACATGATTTTTTTAAAGTATTGAAACCTGAAAACACACATGATTTCAACAAAGTACTGAAACCTAAAAACACACATGATTTTAACAAAGTACTGAAACCTGAAACACACATGATTTTAACAAAGTACTGAAACCTGAAAACACACATGATTTTAACAAAGTACTGAAACCTGAAATCACACATGATTTTAACAAAGTACTGAAAACTGAAAACACACATGATTTTAACAAAGTACTGAAACATGCAAACACACATGATTTTAACAAAGTACTGAAACCCAAAAACGCACATGATTTTAACAAAGTACTGAAACCCGAAAACACACATGATTTTAACAAAGTACTGAAACCTGAAAACACATATGATTTTAACAAAGTACTGAAACCTGAAAACACACATGATTTTAACAAAGTACTGAAACCTGAAAACACACATGATTTTAACAAAGTACTGAAACCTGAAAACACACATGATTTTAACAAAGTACTGAAACCTGAAAACACTAAATAAAGAGGAAAACCCGAGCAAATGGGAAAGAGAGCACCCAGGCCATTTAAAAAAAACAAACAAACATGATGCATATCAGCCGCTATCTAGGCCAGACCAGGGTCACCATTTTTCGGCTACGCACTGGACACAACAGATTAAGATACTATCTATACCACAAGTATAGAATTGGTGCAACAGATCTCTGCACCTGGGGCACCAGTCCGATGACAGCCGAACACTTGCTGCAGTCCTGCCCAACACTTGCTGCAATCCTGCCCAACATCCAGCAAAGAACGGAGTAGCTTATGGCAACAACATACCGCACTCCACGAAAAACTGTTCTGAAATGTCAGGAACCTTGAGCTGACTACTGCCTTTATTACAGTCATTAATGTGGAAGTCTGAAGGTGAACGAGGAAGAAGAAGAAGAAGTAGAAGACGAAGAAGAAGAAGAAGGAAGGGTCATACTATAAACCTACTTCACTAACTGAGTTGGTATTACTGGAGGACATGTTTTCCTATTTGCTTTTGTCACCTGGGTAGACACTCATGCTTCCATGCACAGCAGGGCCTCGACTTCCGGCAACACCGACATCCGGTATTCCCAGGAACCGGTTTACCTAACTTCAAGTCTAAGGTTAAATGTTAATATATAGTGTGTTTTTTGTTTTAATTTGTTTTGTTTTTTTAAATAATTTTTAAAAATTAAACACTCATTTTTTTAATGTAACAATAAAGTACAGTACCGTATAAATTGTAAGAACTTTTTTTTTTCTATGGTGCTTGCCAAGGATCTGGAACGACTGCTTCAAAGATGCCAAATATATGTGGAACAGAGAAAGCGCATATGACCCACACCCGTACCATTCGTGGAATAGCTCTACGGAGATTCAAAAAGCCTCAAACTGACTCCTGCTTTCTTTGAAAACATTCAAGTAGACGTCTGCGAGTGTACGAAGAAGAAGAAGAAAAAGAAGAACGAATTAAAAAAAAAATTAATGTATTATTGGTTTCAGTTTACAATATTTTCAACATGCAATGTGATTTGTGGAACGAATTACCATCGAATGTTGGGGGGTCCCGCTGTACATAACATACCTAGTATATTCTACATGACGTCTTTTATATGGTTAAATAAATTCAACCGCCTGGGAACTCCGCCGTGTACTTCAAGCAGGACCTTCATTCTAAAAGTACAATGTCCCTAAAGTGCATCCATTTTCAACTGTAACCATTACTACAAAAGTGCAACGCTTTTTTTTTTTAAACAAAAGTGAAAAGTGCAACCTATTCATTACAATGACACCATGAGTTCGCAAGTCCCATGTGCAATACAAGAACTGTGATCGCTAGATTGAAAGCCGCCGCCATTGTGAAAGAAACTATGTAATCTATTGATTTGCGTTATTTAAAATCTAATTTTTCCTTTAAAAGAAAATAGCCCCAAAGAAAAGTTCGTCGAGTTAAAGTACTAGCAGACAATTGCCACAGTGGATTATAAAAATTCAAGTAAAGAAAGAAGCTGTCAAACTGTCATCAACAGTGCTCTTTCAGCATTGGTTTCTGTAGCAATCTTTTTTATATGACGAGGTTGCCAGCCTTATTTACAATCTATATTAGTCGACTTTTATTATATGACCGAGGGAGAAGCAGTTCTATTCTTTCAGAGACATGTGTCACACTGAAACGTACTACAATTTTTTTTTTAATGTGGTGTGAAAGTTTCTGTCAGAGGCACATCTCCAATCCAACCTGCAAGTCTGGAAGGAAGAGCTGGAGAAGAGAGGGATGGTCATAAGCAGCTCTAAAACAAAATCCATGGTGATATCACGAGAAGAAAGAAGACATCAGATTAAGCTGGGAGAACAGGTCCTGGAGCAGGTCGACCACTTTAAATATCTCGGAGCTATCATAGACCGAAAGGGAGGCATCAAAGAAGAGTTGGCCACTCGAAAAGCAGCAGCTGGGAGACTTTTTCAGGCCATAAATCGAGGATTCCTCAGCAAGAGAGAGGTTGGTAAGAAAACGAAGATGGCTGTATACCGCTCCACCTATGTCCCAGTCTTGACATATGGATGCGAGTCATGGGCAATGACTACAACCCATAAAAGCCAGATCCAAACCTCAGAAATGAGGTATCTGAGGAAGGCAGTTGAAGTAACAAGAAGAGACATGGTACGCAACCAGACGATACGTCATGGCCTTAAATCTTACCCCCTGCAGACCCAAGTAGAACAGTCCCAATTAAGATGGTTTGGCCATGTCTGCAGAATGGGAGAAGATCGGATACCACGACAAGCATGGGAAACAAAGAGCCAAGGATCCAGACCCCGAGGACGACCCAGAGTCCGCTGGGAGGACAACATTAGACAATCTTTGAAGGACCGAGGACTAGAATAGAACCAGGCCAGGAGGAAGACAGCCGATAGGATAGTCTGGCGCTCTCTCTTCCAAACCTCTACACCTCACGGTAGAAGGGGAACGACTAAGTAAGTAAGTGAAAGTTTCTGGATCTACGGATGCGAGTCATGGGCAATGACTACAACCCACAAAAGCCAGATCCAAACCTCAGAAATGAGGTATCTGAGGAAGGTGGTTGAAGTAACAAGAAGAGACATGGTCCGCAACCAGACGATACGGCAAGGTTTCAAAACCCAGCCCCTGCAGACCCGAGTAGAACAGTCCCAACTACGATGGTTTGGCCATGTATGCAGAATGGGAGAAGATCGCCTACCACGACAAGTATGAGAAACTAAGAGGCAGGGATCCAGACCTCCAGGACGACCAAACGTCCGCTGGGAAGACATTAGACAATCTCTGAAGGACCGAGGACTAGATTGGAAACAGGCCAGGAAGAATGCAGCCGATAGGATAGTATGGCACTCTCTGGCTGTCACGAGATGGATTTTGGGGCGACCTATTTCCGATCTCTCTTCCACTACGGCAGTAATCAGTTACATTTGTTGTACTGATTTTATTGCGATTTTCCCGGGTCGCACTCTTTTCTTTCTCTACTAGGCAGCAGATATTTGATATTGTCAAAACATTTGACACTCCTTGTTGCTGTATACCTCACATTTGCTAGGCGCGGCACAGCTTTGCTGAGATTAAGCGCAGGTAAACCCATATTGGTCTGCTTAGTTTTCGTGCAGAGTTGTGTGCTTAAGCGAGAGATAACAAGATTACTCGTCTGTGCACCACATTTTGGACAGACATGTATGACATAATCGCTTACTGTCCGACTTGTTATGACAAGATTACTTTAGATAGTAATAATTTGTTACATCTGAAACACATTGTCGTATGAGTTTACAGATGTGTTGGTGAATTCGCCTGCCAGGGATCGGATATTTTTTATGCCATATACGGAAGACTTGACCTCTACATTATGTTCAAAATTTTTCCATGTCAGGAATATTTTGAAGATGAAAGAAATGATGTACATTTTAATTATAATACTTACAGTTTCAAACCAGTGTAAATGTCGATGTTAACATATTCACTTTTAAATTAATGGAAGTTTCAAACTTTTCAAATCAGTGTAAACATAAGTGAAAACATATTCAATTTATATTGTGAACACTTTTCAATCAGTGGAAATGTAAATGTAAACATATTCTGTCTGCACTATTAACCTTTTCATTTAAATGTAAAGTAACTATAAAAGCTATTCAATTTAAATGTAAAGAAAGTTTTCTCTCGATGGATTAAAGTTAATTCTCATCGAGGGTAAATTCTGAGTAAATGGGATGGTAGAATAAGAGGAAGGGACACATAAGTATGTGTTGGGAAACGCAATACTCAGGAGAGCGTTTAGTTTCTATTCTTTTACCATCGTTGTTGGTGGTGGTACCAGTTGAAGGGTATTATCTCTGGAACAAGACGGGAACAGTGGCCTGAGCTTTAAGACGAGGGAACAACTTTGTAGACTCTCCCTGATACCCCTGGGAACGAGCTGCACCCAACAACCTTGACCAGCGACGAGCGTGTCATCTTACATACCGTAATCCATTAAATTAGACATAATTTGAAACGTAATCAGATTATGGTGGCATATAATAAGAACTCGTGACATATTGGAAATTTGCTACTGAATGACCTGGGACTTCGTGTGTTGTCAGTGCATGCGGAAAATGTTCCCACAGGTGAGCAGCTTTGAGTCCCAAGCAGATACTGCCACAGGGAGTGAATTGTTGACGCCTCCACTATACGAGATCCAGCTTTATGACCTATGCTCCTTAGGGAAGTAAAGGGTATTGACTGATAGATGAGAATCGTGCATATAGGCCCGTCTTGCATTTTGCCCTTCCTCTTACTCATCTTATATTGCTAGTTATCCAGATATTCTCCAACATACTTAAGGTATTAGTTTAATGGCGATGCAACATTATAAGTAGTATAAAAGTATACATTTACAGTATCTGATTACAATTAAGAAGTAAGTTATATTAAAATGAAAAACTAGATCATCAGACAGTATATTAGATAATAATTCTAAACATAATCCCTTAGGGAGGCATATAATCCGCACTCATAATGTATTTGAACAGTCTACGATTATATGAGTAGGGACAGTGCATGTTTTTCAGGTCATGTGGAAGATTGTTCCAAAGATGAGCAGCTGAGTAAGCCAAGCTCTTCTTGTACAAATCTAGCCTGGGCTTGGGTACCTGTAACTGGTTTAAGCGCTGACTAAGTTTTTGTTCGGAGTCAGGGAGGCAAGGTAAAGTAACCCACCGCGAAATAGTAGAAGACAAATTAAAATAGAAGAAATCAGGAAACAGAAGAAGCATGCCCGAAAACTGTTCAAGAACGCAGTTGCCACAGAGAAGGAAGGGTTACGACAGGTTTGGGAGCACCTGAAAGGCCAACATAATGCCCTTTGTAGAGCAGAAATGTTGTGCAGGAAGAGAAGGAAGACTCGAAGGGACAGGGAAAGATTCTTCAGGGAGCCCTTCAAGTTTACCAAAGAACTGTTTGAGCAGCCACGGTCGGGTACGCTAAACATCAGGAAAGAAGACCTGGAAGAACACCTTAGAATGACATATTCAGATGGTCGCAAAGATGAGCCGCTCAGCAGCATGGCAGGCCTTAAATGGCCGAGTAAGCCAGGAGCTGAATTTAACACCAAGCCCCCAACGGTGCAAGAGGTAGAAAGCATTGTCCAGAAAGCTCGGTGCAAGTCAGCTCATTTATTACACGTAAGGGAGGGAAACCCGAGGCCTGTAAACAGTAAATTAGTCGCACGGAAGGTCCAGTGTTCAAATCCTGGGTAAGCCACTAAAAAGGCTCACTACATACCTCCTGGCAAATGAGTACATTGACACTACCATTCAGAAAGGAGGTATCCCAGGTTGTCACAGAGTGTTTTGAGGGTATTTTGCAGGTGTGAATGTTCCCATGCTCCAGCGGGAGTTTATTAGTTATGTGAGTTGTTGTGAGCGGGGAATGCGTGCATTGTAATGATTTAGCTTCAAGCAGGGTTGTGAGCATTGCTTGAGACAAGCTGTTAGCTTTTGTGATGCGTGAATGAAAATCAGTGGAGCGTGAAAGGGTTTCACGGGTTTTAGTGAATACGCATGAAAGGGGCAGTCAGCGGGAGGAGTGTGTTGGTTGGAGACGTGTGTTGGGTCAGTAGAGAGAGAGCAGACAGTAGACAGGAGACAGCGTAGAGCGTAAAGAAGAGAGAGGTGGATGTCTATAGTAGGGCGCGAGTAGAGGGCCGGAGTTGTGTTGTAGAAGTTGCAGTAGTTATTCACGGAGTAGCCTATTTGTGGCTGTAGTTATTCCGAGAAGCAGAGTGTGTGCGGATACTCGGGATTTGTGACGTATCTAATATTTGTAATGGCCCTACGTCCATTGTGACTTATTTGTGAATCTAATACATTGTTGGAGATTGACAGAGCTGTTGGAGTTAGTACTTTATTCCTAGACAGTGAGCTATACGAGCGGTGTATAAGTGTTGTCTAACTTACATCCACCCACATACACCCTACTCGTCACACCAGGATGTCTAGAGCATGCCACAATGATCTGGGAAGCAATCCAAAAGGCAAAGTCTGATGGAACAAACCTCATGTAATCTGGTTGGATCTAGCAAATGTTTATGGATCCGTTCCACACCAGATGTTGTGGCAGGCCCTAGAAATGTATCATGTTGCACAAGAGATTGCAGCAATGCTGAAGCTGTATTTCGCAGGGTTTTGTGTCAGATTTTGAACCAGAGAGTACACAACGAAGTAGATTGGCCTTGAAGTTGGAATTGCGATGGGATGTACCATCTCTCTGATACTATTTGTGATGGCTATGCAGGTAATCCTCAATGCGCCTGAAGGAGTGGCTTTAGGTCCAAAGCTCGGTGGAATGTGTCACATGCCACCGCTCAAAGCATTCATGGATAACACAACAATTCTGACATCAGATGAACATCAGGCCCGGAGGATGTTAGCACGCCTGGATGAGCTAGCCAGCTGGTGCAGATTGAGCTTCAAACCCAAGAAGTCGAGAAGCCTATCGGTCAGGAAAGGAAAGATAGCAGAGGGTTTCCAACTAAAGAATCCCTACTGTCATTGAGGAACCTGTTAAAAGTCTTGGCAGGGTGTACGATGCCTCATTAAAAGACTCGAAGGCAGTGCGACAGACAATAGAAATGGCAGGCAGAGGGCTACAGACCATAGACCAAAGCAGACTCCTAGGAAAATTCAAACTGTGGTGCCTCCAGTTCATGTTGATACCTAAGTTGCTGTGGCCACTGCTTATATATGAAATAAGCACAAGTACAGTGGAAACTTTAGAGCAGAAGGTCAACAAGTTCATGAGGAAATGGCTAGGGGTACCACCAGATCTGTCAGATGTAGCATTGTACTACAAAAAGTCAAAACTTCTGCTTCCCTTCATGTCAGTTGTTGAAGAATACAAAGTTGGAAAGGCAAGGCTTGCAATGATGCTACGCGAGTCAGCAGATGATGTGGTTAAGTCCATTCAGCCCACACTGAAAACAGGAAGGAAGTGGAGAGTGGAAGAAGCTGTTGATGCTGCCCAAGAGTCGCTCAAACTGAGGGAGGTAATCGGATATACACAAACGAATAGACGGAGATTTGGTCATGGAGCCATCCGCTGGTGGTCCAAGGCATCAAGCAGGGAGCGCAGAGACATGGTAGTTCGGGAGATACGAGGAGCTGAGAATGATAAGAGGTTGCAAAAAGCAGTGCAGCAGGCTCAACAAGGCCAATGGACTACATGGGAAGGAGCCCTGCAGAGGTCCTTGACATGGAATGATATATGGCATATGGCACCTCTTAGGCTCAGCTTCGTTGTTAGATCAATGTATGACCTGCTGCCGTCGGCCACAAACCTTGTGAGATGGGGAAAGTCGGATGATGAGCAGTGCCCCCTGTGCCAGGGGAGGCAGACACTTGAACACGTGCTCTCGCAGCGTGTAAGGTGTCATTAGGGCAAGGGCGATACACTTGGCGCCACAACAAAGTGCTAAATGAGCTTGCTGCGACAATAGAACTGGCAAGGATGAAGGCAAAGCCAGGCTGAGCACCGCAAATACATACTTTCTGAGGGCAGGAAAGTCAGCACACCCCAAACCAAGTAAATCAGGTGTCGTGGAATATTCTAATCCACATATATAAATTATCAAGTAAATATGAAGCCTAACAAATAAAATTAATAAAGAAAAGAGCAATGGTAAATAACAGTGCTGTCACAAAGAAGGTACTCGAAATCCCCCTTGTTTTCTGCTTCGTCTGCAAATTGTAACGCTTTCACGTTGATAGTAAAAGCTTACTGTATTATACCCGCTTTCTTCAATGAAACGTGTGCTGTATTTCTTGGAAAAACATTGAGAGGCAGACTGCGTAATGACCTAAATTAATCCTAACATTAATTATACTGCGTTACCAAAACGAACGAACAGATGGACTAAAGGATAAAGAGAGAAGGGAGGGCTGAAAATCAGGAACGCATGCAACACGCTTCGCGCGATACACAAATGCTGCCATCACGCGTGTAAGACTACATGCACTAACTTTTTTTCAGACGGACAGTGATAAATTCACTACCCTTCCCAGAGTTAGGTTTTAAAATCACAAAAAACGCTTATTAGGAAAGATAACAATAGATGGGTTTACGGTTGAAAACATAACAGTACCCAGACAGCACATCTTCGAAACAGGAGGTAGAAAATACATATTTCGAACGCAGCCACGTAGCTCTTTTAAATTTGGATATTTGGGTTCCTTAGGGCTTGCTGACAAAGAATATGTAAAACGTTACGCAAATAGTCCAGGAATTAATAAATTATAACCAAAATAAAATAGTGGGGATGCCTGACAGCATGGAATCATTTCTGCTCATAAAATTTTTTTATAACGTGTTTGAAAAAAATCTTACGTTACAGAATTAGCCTACCATGTAAACTCCAAATTGATTGGAGCGCAACAAATGAAAGACTAACCACGATTGGTCGGGCTATAAATACTATCTCTCGTTGTTGTTGGGAGCCGCGCTGGTGTAATGGCTTCGGCGTTGTACTGGCGACCAGGTGTTCATGGTTCAAACCCGGGCGTCAGCGTTTGAAGAAATGTTTACGGCCGGAAATTTGACTGAATAACCTGAACGGCTCCTGTGATAAACCCTCTGTGGATGGGAAGGAGCGAAGCTCCTGACCGGGTTGGAAGGAAAGTCCTCAGGTTCCCCAGCCTCGCAATGACATGTCATTGGGCCGAAGGGCTGAAAGCCCAAGTGCCGCTGGTTAAGGAAAAAAAAAAAAAAAAAAAAAAAAAAAAAAAAAAAAAAAAAAAAAAAAAAAAAAAAAAAAAAAAAAAAAAAAAAAAAATCTCTCGTTGTTAGGGGAGACGTGAAAAGGTAACATTTTTTCAAACACTTGTCGAAACGTGGCCTCATTGGCTAGACTCGCTGATATACTCACTTAGGAGCGTTAGTTCGAGACCACTAGTGCAAATGATCTTGATAAAGCAACAGTGCGTTGAAGCCAGCTCATATTTGTGTTAAATAAAAGCCTGGAACATAAGCAGATGGGAATTTGTGCCAGTAATTGTGCCAGAATTCATTGCTAATCAACGTATCTGTGTTTATTTCCATGAAATTGTGGTAAGCTTGAACCATTCAGTATCTTTTAATGAAAATTGAATGTAAATTGTTAATTTATGCCTGTATATATATGTGTAGTTCAGTGGCAAACAGGAGATAAAGCCTATAATGCTCCAGCCTGAACAGAGGGTGTCGGAGGGAAGTAAAACGCATGGAATGGCCAAATAGTACACTGACACCTGGATGATTGACTAGAAAGAAATAATGCTGGAAGTGCAGAGGCGTGGTAACCATTAAGGAGGGTAATGCTGGTATAAAGTATTTCAGATGAAGCTGACAGTTGGCCTAACGCTCTGAACTCAATGTTTGTGTTGTATTGTGCTCAGTGTAGAACTAGAGTATCAATTAGTTATGAAGTAGAAGGTACATCCTTCTTGTTTTCAGGGACCGTGGTCTTGATGGTACTGAGCAGCACCTGGTCAGATCTTTGCTGAATCCAGAGTCGGACAGCATACTCCTTGGTCTTTTTAGCTATCAGTGAGGTGTCTCCAGAGCCCAGAGGAGAATTCGAGCAGAGGAGTCCTTTCCTGCCGCCATCACGCAAGATAAGCTGATTTGGCTAGCTGAGCTCAACATTATGTCCCCTCATCTTGAAATGACTTTGTAAAAATAACATTCAGAGGGGAATTTAATTGTCTTAATATCAGGAACTGAGAACATCTCCAATAATAGTCCCAAAAGACAAACTATTGAAGTCATGATGACAAATACCAACAGAGCTTGAACAAAACAAAACCAGTATTACCTCATATTACCACTACACAACTGACACACATAGGATATTTTAATAATATATGTCACTACAATATTCATATTGATAAAGTCTGTACATATACTTGTAATTAAAATTGATTGTGATTCCTGGTTCCTTTGTATTTGAATCAGGACACATATACCTTTATGATAACCATGAATACATATTGTTATTTGAAAAGTTATCAGTGACTCCTTAAGATATTCTCATAGAGTGTTATATGTATGTGAGTGTCACAGTGTTGTCAAGAGTAGTGGATTAAATTAAATTGTTTATCTGTCTGTTGTTGTGACTTACACTTCATCATACACATACCCTAGACACCTAACGTAGTCATCACACTATTCCAGAATAATTCTGACTGAGATATATAGATATGTGGTAGCAAGTAAGGTTATCTATAATACACTACTCTTAATAGATATAGATACCTTCACAGCTGATCTCAGTCAGTACACTAAGTCCCCTATAAATATTTATAACATCCCACTTCACCACATATATTGGGGGCTCGTCCGGGATTTTGAATCTTTCCCTATTAAAAATATTGGGGGGTAATTCACTTCAGGGAATATAAGAATTAAAAGGTATCCTTGGGTGGAATTAAATAAGGTTGAGCTCACGGTGCCTGTGTTGTCCATTAGATATATTTAGAGATTAAATTGTTGGTTAGACATTGTAGAAATTTACCTGATAGACAATGGCGGACCTGGCCAAGTTTCGATCTGCTGCTGTACAGACTGCAAAAGAGTTAGGATTAGATGGGCAAGTTATGGTTGCCTATGTCACTACGGAATGTGACAAATTTATTGAACGCGAAGAAAGAAGATTAGAAAAAGAGGCCGAAAGAAAGTTAGAGGCTGAGACTAAGAGGTTGCAAGCTGAGGCTGAGACTAAGAGGTTGCAGATTGAGGCTGACAAAGAGGCTAAAGCATTGGAAGCCGAGGAAAGAAGACAGGCTGCAGAAAGGGAAGAGAAGAAATTAGCTGCAGAAAGGGAAGAGAAGAAATTAGCTGCAGAAAGGGAAGAGAAGAAATTAGCTGCAGAAAGGGAAGAGAAGAAATTAGCTGCAGAAAGGGAAGAGAGGAAATTAGCTGCAGAAAGGGAAGCAGAAGATAAAAGATTACAAAGGGAACATGAGTTACGACTAAGGGAGTTTGAGTTTCAAGGCCATGCTCCTGAAAATGGTGCCAGTCCCTTTGCCTCTGATGCTACGGTTACTCAGGGAGCCTCAACCTCAGCTATGAACTTTCATTTAGATCATTTTGTTGAGAAAGACGATGATATTGAGAGCTATATAAATAGATATGAACTATTAGCTACCACATATGGGTTAGAGAGAGAAAGGTGGAGCTTAAAGTTATCTCAGGGACTTCGTGGGGCAGCTTATGAAGTTTTTTGCAAAAATGAGCAGAGGTGATCAGGAAAATTATGATATGCTAAAGCAGGCTCTTTTGTTAAGATATGAAAAGAATGCTGAATTTTATAGGAAAAAATTTAGGAATGCTAAACTACTGTCAGGTGAAACCTATCACCAGTTCTCTGCACGAATAGAGACATACTTGGAGAAATGGACTTCTCTGGGGAAAACCCAAGATCTTAAGGAAATGGTCCTTATAGAGCAATTAAGAGAGTCCATGGCTCCAGACCTGAGAAAGTTTCTCATGGAACAAGGTGCAGAGAGGCTGGGTGAGTTGCTAAATGTTGCTGAAAGGTATCAAGCAGCTCAAGCAGAGGTAACAGGTAATAAAAAGAAACAAGTGGATAACTTTAGGGCACCACAGAACTTTAATAAATTTGATCCTAAGGATCAAAATAAAGGTAAGCACCAATTTGATAGGCCACGGTATGACAATAAAAATAAATTCCCACAATTCGATGAAAGGAAATATGATGAAAGAAAATCTTTCAACCAAGGAAAAAGGTGGTGTAAAAATTGTAAGATGAACAATCATGACACTGACCATTGTAGAAGGAAACCTCCTCATTTTGCTGCTATGACATCGGGGAAAAAGGAAAAGAAGGGCAAACCTGAAGAATTACCGGAACCATACCACCCCCCAGTGTGTGAAGATGTCATCTGTAATGGTGTCACTATAAGATGTTTATATGATACCGGTTTAGATTACGATTCCGTTGTGAGTTCTCACCTGGTGCAGGCCGATCAATACACCACGGAAACAGTGGAGATTCAAACTGCAACCAAGGATGTAGCTACCATGACACTTCCCGTCGCCCGAATAAAAGTGAAAACGCGATATGTGGAAGGAATCATAAAAGCAGCAGTGATAAATGAGCCAATCTACCCTCTAATATTGGGGTGTAGATATGTCTTCTTGGGGAATCCCAAGAGACCTGTGATATTGGCAACAGTGCAGACCAGATCACAGACAAAGAAGGAGGAGGATAATCCCATAAATACTCACCCAGATGAGATGAGGAAGGCACAGGCTGAGGACAAAACACTCAAGCCATGTTTCAAGAAGTTGCCCAAATCTCATACACCTCCAGGCAAGGGAGAGTTTTATATGAAGAACAAACTGATATATAGGAAGGCTGGATCTGAATCCAATGGTCACGGACAGCTGGTCCTTCCCACTTCATATAGGACTAAAGTGTTGGAACTAGGGCATGCGATTCCCTTCAGTGGTCATATGGGAATCAGCGCAACAGGACAGCGAATAGCTTGTCACTATTTCTGGCCAGGAATAACTGAAGATATCAAACGATATGTAAAATCCTGTCCAGAGTGCCAACGAGTAGCACCTAAACATTGGACTGCACCAGCAACTCTGGGGAAATGCCCATAGTGGGAACACCCTTTGAGAGAGTTGCCGTGGATCTTGTGGGACCTCTCACCCGAACCAAGAGAAGGAACAGCTACATTCTGACTCTGGTGGACACTTGTTCTATGTGGGGAGAGGCAGTAGCCCTGTCATCGATTGATTCAAAACATGTGGCAGAGGCATTGCTCACAATTTTCACAAGGTTAGGCTTTCCCAATCAAATCTTGACTGATAATGGCTCTCAGTTCAAGGGGAAACTAACTGAAGAAGTTTTCAGGATCTTCCAGGCCAAACACTTCCATTGTAGTGTGTATCATCCCCAAGGGAACGGCCAAGTGGAAAGATTTAACGGCACATTGATGTCGATCCTGAGAAAGTTGGCACACGAAAAACCAGATACATGGGACCAGTACCTGCACGCCGCCCTCTTTGCTTATCGGGAGGTACCCCATAGTTCAACCGGTATGGCCCCGGCAACATTATTGTTTGGAAGGCCAATAAAAGGTCCACTCGAAGCTATGTTAAGAACGTGGACTGATGAAAAGGCAGAGGAAAACATTACATCTTCATACCAATATGTGAATGAGCTGACCACTCGGTTAAAAACTGGCTGGAAACTTGCCAATGAAAATTTGAAACAAGCCAGGAAGAAACATGCTGCCTATTATAACAGGAAGGCGAAAGACAGAAATTTGGCTGTGGGAGAGAAAGTACTGCTTCTTTTGCCTGGGAGTCAGAATAAGTTACAAATTGGATGGCAGGGTCCATATACAGTTTTAGAGAAGGTATCTAGAACAAATTATAAGATAGATAAGAAGGGGAAAGAAAAAATCTATCATGTGAATCTCCTGAAGAAATATTTGGAAAGAGAACATCAGGAAGAGACACACTTGTTGACCTTGTCCATCGCCATGGAGATGAAAAAAGGAACCACTTTCATCATTTGAATATCCATTACACCCCTGTGAGACAGCAGCAGCACAGGTGAAAATCAGTACACATTTAACGAAAACTCAGAAAGAGAGAGTGCAACAGGTTCTAAATAATCATGCAGAGGTGTTAACAGACCGACCAGGGCATACAAACCTATTGGAATATGATATGAAACTAATAGACTCCACACCTGTCTGTATGAAACCATATTCGATTCCGTTTGCTAAGGAGAAAGCTTTGAAGGAAGAGATAGACTATCTGTTGAAGGAAGGAATTATTTCGCACAGTGAGTCTTCGTATAGTTCCGGTGTTGTACTCTTAAGGAAGCCCTCTGGAGAACATAGACTCTGTATAGATTACAGGAGACTGAATGCTATTACAGAAGGACAGGTGGATCCATTGCCGGATACAAATCAGCTGTTTGCCAGGCTAAATAAAGCTAAATATTTCTCAAAAGTGGATCTGAGTAAAGGATACTATCAGATTCCAGTAAAGCCTGAGGTTAGACCATACCTAGCTTTTAGTACCTCAGAAGGACACTATGAGTTTAATAGATTGCCATTTGGATTGAAGAATGCGCCTAGTGTCTTCTCTAGAATGATGAGAAAATTATTGGATCCTCTGAATAATCCCTGTATAAAAAATTTTATGGATGATATCCTTATAGCAACAGAAACATTTGAGGAACACATTGACTCTCTGAACATGCTGTTTGATCGACTTAGGGAGGCAAATTTAACAGCCCGACCAACCAAATGTTGCGTTGGATGTAAAGAATTGGAATTTTTGGGACACACACAGTTTATCAGGGAAACATGACCCCTCACCCAAAGAATTTAGAGAAACTACAGAAAGCCCCGAGACCACAAACCAAGAAGGACGTGAGATCCTTTGTCTCATTATGTGGTTTCTACCAGAAGTATATCAAAAACTTTAATTCCATATGTGCACCGTTAACTGAATTGACACGTAAAGGACATCCAGATCGCATTACATGGACACCACAATGTGAAATGACTTACCAAGAATTGAAGGAAAAGCTCACAAGTAAACCCATTTTGAAATTACCTGACTTAAGTCAAGAATTCATAGTAAGGACGGATGCCAGTAATATTGGGCTAGGAGCAACTCTACTACAGAAATCAGATGCATTGGATGGGGAATTAAGCCCAGTGGCATATGCTAGCAGAAAGTTGAATAAAGCTGAAATCAACTACTCAACTAGCGAAAATGAATGTCTTGCAGTAATATGGGCGATAAAGAAATTCAATATTTATCTATATGGGAAGGCATTTAAGTTGCAAACAGACCACAAACCTTTATCGTTTCTAGCACAGGCTAAGCATGAGAACTCTAGGTTACTCCGATGGTCTTTACTTTTGGCTCCATATAATTTTAGCATTGAGTATATATCTGGAAAAACCAATTTGGGAGCGGATTTTTTAAGCCGCCATCCGTGTGATGAGAATCACCGTAAACCCCAGAAATAATAATAAATTTCTCTATGTGAATATAGAATAAAGGACTGACATATAATGTCTGTTTTAAGAGGGGAGGTGTCGTGGAATATTCTAATCCACATATATAAATTATCAAGTAAATATGAAGCCTAACAAATAAAATTAATAAAGAAAAGAGCAATGGTAAATAACAGTGCTGTCACAAAGAAGGTACTCGAAATCCCCCTTGTTTTCTGCTTCGTCTGCAAATTGTAACGCTTTCACGTTGATAGTAAAAGCTTACTGTATTATGCCCGTTTTCTCAATGAAACGTGTGCTGTATTTCTTGGAAAAACATTGAGAGGCAGACTGCGTAATGACCTAAATTAATCCTAACATTAATTATACTGCGTTACCAAAACGAACGAACAGATGGACTAAAGGATAAAGAGAGAAGGGAGGGCTGAAAATCAGGAACGCATGCAACACGCTTCGCGCGATACACAAATGCTGCCATCACGCGTGTAAGACTACATGCACTAACTTTTTTTCAGACGGACAGTGATAAATTCACTACCCTTCCCAGAGTTAGGTTTTAAAATCACAAAAAACGCTTATTAGGAAAGATAACAATAGATGGGTTTACGGTTGAAAACATAACAGTACCCAGACAGCACATCTTCGAAACAGGAGGTAGAAAATACATATTTTGAACGCAGCCACGTAGCTCTTTTAAATTTGGATATTTGGGTTCCTTAGGGCTTGCTGACAAAGAATATGTAAAACGTTACGCAAATAGTCCAGGAATTAATAAATTATAACCAAAATAAAATAGTGGGGATGCCTGACAGCATGGAATCATTTCTGCTCATAAAATTTTTTTATAACGTGTTTGAAAAAAATCTTACGTTACAGAATTAGCCTACCATGTAAACTCCAAATGGATTGGAGCGCAACAAATGAAAGACTAACCACGATGGGTCGGGCTATAAATACTATCTTTCGTTGTTAGGGGAGACGTGAAAAGGTAACATTTTTTCAAACACTTGTCGAAACGTGGCCTCATTGGCTAGACTCGCTGATATACTCACTTAGGAGCGTTAGTTCGAGACCACTAGTGCAAATAATCTTGATAAAGCAACAGTGCGTTGAAGCCAGCTCATATTTGTGTTAAATAAAAGCCTGGAACATAAGCAGATGGGAATTTGTGCCAGTAATTGTGCCAGAATTCATTGCTAATCAACGTATCTGTGTTTATTTCCATGAAATTGTGGTAAGCTTGAACCATTCAGTATCTTTTAATGATAATTGAATGTAAATTGTTAATTTATGCCTGTATATATATGTGTAGTTCAGTGGCAAACAGGAGATAAAGCCTATAATGCTCCAGCCTGAACAGAGGGTGTCGGAGGGAAGTAAAACGGCATGGAATGGCCAAATAGTACACTGACACCTGGATGATTGACTAGAAAGAAATAATGCTGGAAGTGCAGAGGCGTGGTAACCATTAAGGAGGTAAATACTGGTATAAAGTATTTCAGATGAAGCTGACAGTTGGCCTAACGCTCTGAACTCAATGTTTGTGTTGTATTGTGCTCAGTGTAGAACTAGAGTATCAATTAGTTATGAAGTAGAAGGTACATCCTTCTTGTTTTCAGGGACCGTGGTCTTGATGGTACTGAGCAGCACCTGGTCAGAGCTTTGCTGAATCCAGAGTCGGACAGCATACTCCCTGGTCTTTTTAGCTATCAGTGAGGTGTCTCCAGAGCCCAGAGGAGAATTCGAGCAGAGGAGTCCTTTCCTGCCGCCATCACGCAAGATAAGCTGATTTGGCCAGCTGAGCTCAACATTATGTCCCCTCATCTTGAAATGACTTTGTAAAAATAACATTCAGAGGGGAATTTAATTGTCTTAATATCAGGAACTGAGAACATCTCCAGTACTAGTCCCAAAAGACAAACTATTGAAGTCATGATGACAAATACCAACAGAGCTTGAACAAAACAAAACCAGTATTACCTCATATTACCACTACACAACTGACACACATAGGATATTTTTAATAATATATGTCACTACAATATTCATATTGATAAAGTCTGTACATATACTTGTAATTAAAATTGATTGTGATTCCTGGTTCCTTTGTATTTGAATCAGGACACATATACCATTATGATAACCATGAATACATATTGTTATTTGAAAAGTTATCAGTGACTCCTTAAGATATTCTCATAGAGTGTTATATGTATGTGAGTGTCACAGTGTTGTCAAGAGTAGTGGATTAAATTAAATTGTTTATCTGTCTGTTGTTGTGACTTACACTTCATCATACACATACCCTAGACACCTAACGTAGTCATCACACTATTCCAGAATAATTCTGACTGAGATATATAGATATGTGGTAGCAAGTAAGGTTATCTATAATACACTACTCTTAATAGATATAGATACCTTCACAGCTGATCTCAGTCAGTACACTAAGTCCCCTATAAATATTTATAACATCCCACTTCACCACATCAGGTAGCAGTTTACCATCTCTTCTTGACTGTGCAAACGACTGGGAGATGGCGGTAGACCTACCTGGACGAGGGGCATATCCAGAGAGTATCAGAAAATCGCGGAGACGGCCGGATATAGTGCTTCATTCTTCAGCACCGCTTCAGGTTATACTGATTGAACTGACCATGCCATTTGAATCCAGATTGGACGAGCAACATTCGTTCAAAGCGGCCAAGTATAATGACCTGGCCGTGGATCTGAGACACGATGGATTCACTGCAAGGGTCATGGCTGTTGAGGTGGGCGCAAGAAGGCTCGTGGCTGCATCAGTGTATGATTTATTTAAACTGTTGGGGCTGAGGGGACAGTCGAGAACAAGGGCACTGAAGAGGCTTAGTGAAACTGCCGAAAAGGTATCATGCTGGCTGTGGAACAACCGCAATGGGCTATTGAAATCGTGACAGTAAACTCTGCGGTACAGAAAACACCAGGAATTTTTCTAAGTCCACAATACGTTGAGTTTTTCGGTGTACTGGTGAAAGGGCTGTGACTGACGGGCAACACGCGGCGTATAAGAGGTGTTGGGCACAGAATTTCAGTTGCTAGCGCGCAGTGGCTAGCCTCGCCGGCTTCGCGCAGGTGTGTAAGTGTCTGTCCCTAGTTGTGGTGTGCGACGGAACGAACGGAATAATTTGTCTTCTCTTTGTTACTTTCACAATTGCCTCCACGGCTGGCGGAGTTGTGGATTTTAAACTTGCTACCAAAGTGAAATGGGTTCATTTTCGATACAAGACAACAGGAGGCTGAGACACTTGGGAATCATGACCCAAGTGGGCCCGCCCCTTAGAGTGAAAAGGAGTATATTGGGCCGAAACACTTGTCGGACGGGGGAATCTACTTCTGATGATCAGATTGCCTCCTGTTGTATTGCTCTGTAAAGAGTTTCCTATAAAACAATTCAGCTAATTGAAATACGTCAAAATTAGGTGAAAAATGTAACAAATCAAGCGCTCATATCAGGCAGGCAAACAGTTTGGAAAAAAAAAAATTAAAAAATATATATATATATATATATATATATATATATATATATATATATATAGATATATATATATAGATATATATATATATATATATATATATATATATATATATATATATATATATATATATATATATATATATTTGAGGCCAACAGTCGCTGTTAATATGGAGGAGAAGGTTGTTGAAAATAGAAGTGCGGTGGATTTGGCCGTGATTTTTTTTTTTAAACCAGCAGCACTTGGGCTTTCAGCCCAATGACATGTCATTGCGAGGCTGGGGAACCTGAGGACTTTCCTTCCAACCCGGTCAGGAGCTTCGCTCCTTCCCATCCACAGAGGGTTTATCACAGGAGCCGTTCAGGTTATTCAGTCAAATTTCCGGTCGCAAACATTCCTTCAAACGCTGACGCCCGGGTTTGAACCATGAACACCTGGTCGCCAGTACAACGCCGAAGCCATTACACCAGCGCGGCTCCCCATATATAAACAACAATCAACAGTTGCTGGTGTTACAGAGACAACTAGGTAGGCCAACAGTCGCTGTTAATGTGGAGGAGAGGGTTGTTGAAAATAGAAGTGGGGTGGATTTGGCCGTGATAGATGATGCATTTGGTAGAAAGCGGGATGTTGAGGCACTGTTGTTGAATGAATGGGGTATTCCGGCAAGTACGACCTCCAATTGTAAGGTGCATAGTCCAAGAGTCATTGTTGATGTAGGAAATGATGAAAGGCTGGGTATGTGGGTTGATAGGTAAACCTGTGACGACAGCGATGAGGAGTGAACTCTCATTGGTGTCTGGGACGACAGCGGACATGGTGACATTTCTGTTGATGAAGGCTGAGCAGATTGCATTGGATCACTTACAGACCTTTGGGAATGCAGTGGGTCAAGTCGGTGTTGTCGAGGAGGGTCGTCTGTGGCAGAAGGTTGTTGAAGGCAGACATTGTTGGTTTCCTGCACATCCGTGGTGCTAACAAGAGGTATAACGTGATGATCCTGATTGTCTGATGATTTTGTGCGGCTGGTGTTTAAAGTTGTGGGTAGTGATGGAAAATGAAGGTCATAATTGGCATTAGAGGAGTAGCTATTTATATTCACATGGCGTTTCGTTGGATATATGGATGCTGATGTGCGAGTTGTGCCTTTGAGGGTGCTTTCTGGATATTTTATATTTGTCGCTAACATACTGGTCCCTTGACCGGACAATGTAATGTCGCCGCTGTAAAGATACTTCCTAGGGGCTCCAGATGTGGCAAGGAAGACCGAGCTGTGATCTATGAAAATATGTTCATTCTTGAGGCAGTGTTTTTTAAGTTTAGCATTGTTAGTTTCAACACATTTGTGGTAATAGGCACGGACTGGCGGGATAATAGAGGAAAAATAAATTTTGGCATTATGGAATAGGGACCGAAATATGAATGTGATCTCGTTTAGGTCTGTCTGTGAGAGTTCAATATCTTTTATTGAGTCTGACAGACCTATGTGCACAGTTACTCTAGTTACAGAGAGATCAGGCGAAAACCGTTTAAGGAGGGTCAGTAGGTCGTGAGCTGATGCCCAGTTTTTGAAGCGAACAGACACCGAATCAGTATCACCAGTTACTAGTTTTGATTGTTGAAGCTCCTTCATGGTTTGGTCCCCAAAGATGAAATGTTTTCTTCTGTTCGTGTGGGTGCCAGTGATAACAGCTGTTGCTTCCCTTGTTCCAGTTGTGCTGTGGCTGCTAGAAGTCTTGTGGTGTGTGCTGGCAGCTGCCGGTCGAAGTGGCGGGTGGCGATTTGAAATTTTGACCGGAATTCTGCAGACACTGGCTGCAGGATTTTCCGGAGTGTCCAGGGAATTACGTTCATTAAGGCGTAGTTCTGAATGTAGTATTTGTTGTTGAGGTCGGACGCTGTCTGCACGTTTTTGTTTGTGACCCAATTCGTTTGTGTGCTGTTGTGTAGTCTGCTGCTGAATGTGAGTTTTGCTGTTTTCGTAGCGACTTTTTAGAGACATGTGATCAGCCTGAAGCTGTTCGTAAGATTTTTTAAGACTGCTCAATTCAGCTTTCAGTAGCTCCATCTCAGATGTTATTTTTGTATACACATCATCATGTGGTGATTGTATAGTTTGCTTGCGTGGTGTCCTTTCTAGACTACTATCAAGCAATCCTATGAATGAATTATGCTCTGTCTCTGTAATGGTAGATCTTGAAGTAACGGAAGGCGTTTCTGTAATGAAAGATCTTGATGTAGAGGAAGGCGTGTCTTGTTTGTCATACTCCTGAACGAATGTATCGGAGACAACGGGAAAGGAACAGTAAGTGAGGGCTAATTTCTGGGCATCGGAAGTGGTTGGTGCATTGTTGATAACAGCTGTTGACGTTATAGCCATTCGACTGTCTCCAGCAGTCGTTGCTGTTTCCCATAAATGATTCAAATCTTTCTGGATCCACTCTTTAACTGCAGTCTCTGAGCCTTGAACCATAACTTTGTTCGAAGTATTGTAGAGATGGAGAAAAACGTGTCCAGTAGAAATGACATCTTCGACATGAGCACCATTAGCGTCAGTGCGAGATTCAATAGAGGCGATTGATTTATAGTAGGCCTTGGACAAGCCACGCAATGCTTTGTACTCGAGCAATGTTTGGAATGTTAATATCACACACTGGTTCTGGTTTTTTGTATTGTAGTGTCACTAATGGTGCTGAGGGCGTGTCTGCATTGAGAACCCTGGTCTTCTTTTTCACCGTTTTAGAAGCATTTAAGACGGAGTCCTTTTGTTTCTTTCTGCTCGGTCGAGTGGTGGTGACCGAGTTTACGTTTGGCATTGTCAATGTTTATTGGTGGTATCGCGGAGGAAGAAGGCAATTAGCTTTGTTCATGGCTGATAATCATCGCTCTGGCGTGACGATTTGGGTCGCTGGGTTTCATTTTTATAGTAGATTTTGCATAAAGGCCCCGCGCCGAAGACCTATAATTAAACACCTGGGTGGTTCGGTCATTGTTGGGCGCTCAACTATTCGTGGGTTGTCGGCTACCCATTTAACAATACTACAAGTTTAGATGCAAAACAGCACAGTGTGTTATAATAGTAGATCCTTTTAGAACAAAATCTAACATTTCTGTTCATAATGACACCACAAAAAAGATTTCACGACAAAGCCACAATGGTACCGAACACAATGATATTAAAATCCATCACCAATTATAGCAGGAACACACTTTCGCAAATACGAAAGTACAGCTCTATGAAAACACGTCCACAGATTCTCGTTAAACAACCACTGGCAGCTAAGTGCAATATATAAGCTGCCAAAGTGAACTTATTTTTTCCATAGAACCTACTATCAATCAATGATGAACCTTTTCTGTTAAACTATTCAATTATTTTCAAACTGTTAAAACTTAAGTGATTATTAAAGTTTGTTATTTGTAATTATACAAATTTAACTTCGATTTAATCATTTTAAAGTTACTGCATGTTTATCTCTGTCAATTTACTACACACACTCTCAAAACAGTGCTATAACAGAATAATAAGAATTCCACTGAGTAAATCAGAGGTGGTGGCTTGAACGAGCTAAGATTAATCATTGCTTAATTCTTTACAAAAGATGTCAGCAGATTCTAGAATTAACGTGCTCAGCCAATACAGCATTGTTTTCGCTTATCTGAATATCTTGTAAAAACTCAATGGAGATAGAAGCGTCATTACCCTTCTTTTAACAAATCTGCCAAGAGTAATCTTGTGCGAAGGTAGATACCTTTGAAGTCCATATTAGATACTTTTGAGTTTTGGCTACTGTAGGACCACTACTGCAAAGCAGGGGAGGCAATACCGTCACATTGGCAAACCTCTACACCCCAGGGTAGAAGAAGAATTACTAAATAAGTAGTAAGTGAATGTTACTATGATGTTTAAATAAATCATTATGTATCATTATGTTATACGAGTAAGTCGCCCGCTAAAATATGTCGGGGAAATAATTTCATTGTGCCCTTTCTGCTGCATGCCCTGATGAATGCACTTAATTCCCTTGTTGTCATTTCATTCATTTCCAATTAGCTCAAGAAGTACGGAAACAGTGGCATTAAAGCATAGAAGCTCTCCATCTATGCTCAGTGTTGAGGACTGCTGCATGGTATGCAATCATCTTGTTGAGTTTTCTTTTGGTTGCGATGATTGCACCATTCAGCATCCCAACTAGATATACTTAAACGTTACGCGTAATGAATGATGACGCGAAAGACTTAGTAACCATTACAGTCTGCTTGTGGCCTTAGTGCCTATCGAACGTATTTTTGAAATATGTGGCTTGGCCACTAAGATATGTGTAGCGACTGTCTGTGTACGTGCCTTGCGGCCGGTGGATGTGTAAGACCTTCTAAGTGTGAGTTTTTAAACCACATCGTAGTGTACTGAAGGTTATGTGTGTGTAGACACCGTTGATCATATTTTAAATAAATGTAAGGACCCGAGAGTCCATTGGAAATGTTCTAGGCGGAACTAAAGAAAATGAATAATGTATAAAACGCGGTAATCGCAAAATACTAATGTCGTGGCTTTGGTTGCCTTGTGAAATATTATAAGAAGGTCAAGTAAAAGTTGGCGTGTATAGCTAAAACTAACTTTAATGTGAAGAAGGAACGTGTTCTTTAAAGGTGGACTAGTGAGATAATTTTAGTCATTTTATGAGATATGGAAAAAGGGACATAGTGAAATTAGTAGGAATAATTTCGTCGGTATATTGTTCAAGAAAATTATGAACAGACCAATATTTTAACGGTCGTGGTCGACACATGATGTGGTATGCAAAGAACAGTAAGGGCATATATTAGCTTGATGCTGACTCAGATGTGAACTATAGAATTCCAATGTAATTTATTGGTGGAATGATAATGGCGGTATAATTTGCTAACGTGTTAATTGCATACTGTATTTCTTGTATTATTAAATTTTATACATACTAAGTTATAACCAGAGCGTCCCACTGACAGAGTGGTTACAGCGCTGGTCACTCGCGGCAACGGTGCCAGGTTCGGTTCACGGTATCGACATGCTCCATTCTACCCAACTGTAAATGAGTACCTGTCTTCACTTTTGAGTTAAGGAAGGAAAGGGCAGCGAGGAAAGGAACTTATCACCCCACTTCTCGATGGTGAACTAAATATAGTGAAATCTATAACACTTCAAGGGAGCCGCGTTAGCGCAGTGGTTAGTGCTCTGGCTTCCTAGCTAGGTGGTCCATGGTTCGATCCCCAGTTGAGGTGGGATTTTTTAGACCGCAAACAGCTCCCGGGGTCGACCCAGCCTCATGAATTGGGTACCAGAACAACTCTGAGAAGGTTAGGGCGGCCGGCGTGATGCTGACCACATCACCCCTAGTGTGCCGACGGTCAAGAAAATACTGGCCTAACACCGTATTCCCAATATGCCTCAATGGGCGTGTAACGGGATCCTATAACACTTCACTCCCCTACAGCAATATTTGCTATGGAACTTTAAAAAGAATGCGCAAATGACTAAAAAATATCTTTCAACAAATTCACGTGTACCATGGGCTTTGATGGAATAAACAAATATTTTGGTGCGCACATCAGCTTTAAAAGGAAATGGTGCAAAAGAGTGCAATGAAGTGGAGTGAACAGGAAGCCTGACAGAGAAAGATGTCAGTTTGCCGGCTTTAGAAGCCGTATTGCATTTTATCGTGCTCTCTTTATGGTCGCTGGGTTTTGTACAGCATTGTTGTATATTCCAAGGGTAGTAGGACTTGTTGATCCAGCCATATGGTTATTGCGGACAATGTATTGCTATTGTTAATGAATTCATATGTGTCTCATTGTTATTATTAAAAAGGGAGATTGTCAGCATGCCTTCGTGTACGCTTTGTGAATGGCGTTTACAAGTATGTAGATTGTGTGACCTCTCGCAGTTTGATACGAGCTTAGAGGATCTCATTGTGTAAAACGAACTGCCACACAAACCACTTCAGCAATGAGACCAGCTTCAGCTGTGGTTCCATGCTCCATAAGGAATGAAAAGGCAAAGAAGAAGATACACAAGTGTGCTCCCCAGACCTTTCACTCAATCATCATCATCAGTTGCCATCTCCACAACGAAGGTTGGCTGTAATGGATCTCCAACGTCTTCTGTCTCAATATCCTTTATATCAGTACATATCAATGTATTGAAAAAAGAATAAAGATTATGATGTATATGTAAGTATATATGAGTGTACGCGTGTGTAAGGGGAAAGTTTCTCATTAGCCTTTTTTTCTTTATTATAGCGGCCACAGAAAATGATTATTAGTTACTTCAAAAATAAATATTAGACAAACATAAAGATATGTTTTCAGGCACTCGTAAAAAAATACAGCAGTAGAAAACTAGACAACAGAAAAACAACAGACGTGAGTGGCTTACCCAGGACTCGAACCCAGGACCTTCCGTGCGACAACCCCGCCTAGCTATGCAAGCGAATCACACTATCCTCCCTGCACTCTAGGCATCACCAAAAATGATGCTTCGATGACGGGTCATTAGTGCGACCCGCAACACATAACACCGGAAATTTACCGTAGGCAGTTTAGCCTATTAATGACGCAATCAATTAACTGACCAAGACCTCCAAGGGAAGTACATAACAATCATTTCTGTGCCCGCCATAATAAAAAAGGCTAATGAGAAACTTTATCTTTGTATGTATGCATGCATATATGTATGTGTGTGTGTATATGTATGCCTGTATGGTGTATGCATGTATGTATGTATGTATGCGCGCATGTATGTGTGTGTGTATGTATGTACACTATGTATATATGTGCGTATGTATGTATGTAGGGTATGTGGTAACAGCCCTCATTAACGCTGTATGGATTTATGTAAATTCTAATGATTCTCCTATATTCCATGTTGTATTTTATTATATCATGTCGGCACATTTCAATGTATTTTCTGGAGAACAAAGATTCTGATATGTGCGTGTATGTATGTATGTATATGTATGTATGTGAATGCATGTATGTGTATGCGTGCATGCATGTATGTACGTGTGTATGTATGTATGCATGTGTGTACGCAATTGTGTGTATGCATGTGTGTATGCAATTGTGTATGTAGTTTGGGATATGTATATGCAAGGTGTGAGAGTGGATTGATGTCTTTGGGGACTATGGCATGTGAAGCTAGTGTTATGTACATATGTCAGCACCAGTGAAATTATAGTTGGAAGCTTCGACGTAAAAAAAAAAATAACAACATACACACCCACATCAAATTTGGTATGTTGTATTTCACATTATCACACCACAGTTGATCGCATTGTGTTTAATATATCACACCGCTACAAGTCATAGTATTTTATGGAGAATAAACATTCAGATATGTATGTATGTATATGGTATGAAAACATTCCATGCAAAAAACCTACCCACCACAAAAATATTTATAGAATGTGTGATTCCTGAATACATACATTGGGATTCTCGCTGGTGCTACGGAGTTCGCGGACTGTGCTGAGATCCTCCTTGTATGATCTAAGTGAGGAGATCGGAGCCCTGATGGAGTTATCCGTGTGCAATGAAGATAATCCTTAAAACCAAACCAAACCAAATGTTGAAATTGTCCTTCTTCTACGCAATCTGCCTAAGGAAAATTCTCCGAATCTTTTGGCCATATACTATGACCAATCAAGAACAGCTTACTCGGAACAACCAAAAGGACATGGACACCTTCATAGCTGGCAGGCGCAGGAGTTAGTTTGGCCACGCCCTCAGAAGAGACACTGACGCCATCACAAGAACAGCTATGCTGTGGAACCCTGAAGGAAGGCGAAAGAGAGGCCGACAGAAAACAACTTGGCGGAGAACTGTGGAGGCCGAGATGCACAGAACGAACCAGAGCGGGGACACTGCACGAAGGATGGCCGCAGACCGAGCAAGGTTGGAGCAGTTTGTTGCTGCCCTACAAGACGCCACCAGGCGTGATGGTCACTGACTGCTTTGGCTAGGGATCACAGAAGAAGAAGATGGCATAAAATTCGGAGTCGCGAGTTCGGACATTTTTTTTTACCTATTCCGACTCCATTAAAAAACCACCGACTCCAGAGCCCTACTCAAGAGGTTGAGAAACATTGCTCTAACTAACCATAACAGCAGAACATACAAATTCTTCTATAGGTCAAGAGATTCACAGGTACCTTCATCTCGACATATGAATGAATTATCTACGTAAATACCAACGTAATGCACACGACTTTGTGAACTGAATATCTGACAGGAGCGTAACGTTTGACCCCATACGGAGACAAGTGCCGAGAGCTAGTTAGTGGAGTCCCGGCCTGGTAAAATGACGCGTTGTTAAAACTCGGATCGTACGGCGATAACCGGTGTTCCAGTTACGCGCCATTCGCACCCGCCCTATTCTCGTTCTTGGACAGTGACAATGACGTCTGCTTGAAATTTTGTGCTGCTTTTGCGACACTGCGGTCACGTCACACAAGGTGACAATGACATAATGGGGACTGTTACAAAATCTGGACCAAATTTAGGTATGCAATGAATATCATATAATATATGTCCTCAATGTTAGCTATAAAGAAACTGCTAAAAAAAATATGGCCACAAGATGAACAACAAATACTTCATCAAATTTAACTTTTTAAAATGCAAACCAAACAAGAACAGCAACAACAGAAAATGTTTAGGCGAAGACTCAAGGCAAAATGTTTTCCTACAGTCCTCACAAACTCTGAGTGTGCAGTCTTCAAATTCTAGCCATCACTGTTTTACGCAGTTATAATTATTAGAGCATACTGTGTTCCCTGAAGTTAAAAAGAAGAAAGAAAATTTATTATTTTAGCAAATTGTGTTCTGCTGGTTTGATTTTTAATGACCATCTTCATTGCACACGTACAACTCCATCAGTGCTCCAATTCCCCCCTTAGATCACACACGGAGGATCTCAGCACACTGCACGAACTCCGCAGCACCGGCAAGGATCTAATGTGTGTACACAGAAATTACACATTCTATAAATATTTTTTGCGGTGGGTAGGTTTTCCTAATTTTGTAAACTTTGCCAGGGCAGCGTCCGTACGGCCTACTATTTACGATTTTCAACTGCCAAGGGATTTTTGACGTGTGCAAATTGCACACGGGACCTCCTATTTTTTCGTCCTTATCCGAGGAGGCTAGGCATCTGATCTCACTACACGGGAGATGGGGGGGGGGGACAAGGGGGGGGGGGAATTATGACACCCTTTAAGAACCAATGGTTCAGAAAAACTCTGACCCTCTGT
This sequence comes from Oreohelix idahoensis, assembly GCA_024509875.1. Lineage (NCBI taxonomy): Eukaryota > Metazoa > Mollusca > Gastropoda > Stylommatophora > Oreohelicidae > Oreohelix > Oreohelix idahoensis. Next base: position 161,263 of record JAMPIV010017310.1, read on the forward strand.
GCTGGTTAATCATGACTAATTCTCCCGAGGTGTCAAGATCAAAGAGACGGACTTACCGAGTTTGCTCATAAAAAGAGAAAACATTTGAAGCTTAACATAATCGAAGTACCATGTGAATCGAGAAAAATAATTAAAAGTGAACAGTGTAGGGCTGAGAAGGTGTATATCGCCATCGCCGTAAACCGAGATCGCCTGTTTTAAGATCATGCTCCAGTCCTTCTTAAAAAATGGACTCGCTGTTAATAACTATCACAGACTAGCTCGGGCATTGGCGTAGCTGGCGAGTCCTTTTTAGGGCTTTATGCTAGCAGATAGATACTATTAGTCCTTTTCAGGACTTAGTATCTATCAACGCTGATCGGGTTAGCAGTCAACAGAATTGACTTTTTTAGGGGGATGGTAAATGCGCTCTGATATAACCAAATAGGTTGAAAGGAACACGCGCCTCACCAGAAGAAGGCGAAAAACGAACCAAAAAACAAAAACTGAGGTGTATATCGCCATCGCCGTAAACCGAGATCGCCTGTATTACAAATCATGCTCTAGTCCCTCTTAAAAAAATTGACTCGCCCTAATTAAAAATGGCTCCTTCCCACTTTTGCTCATCTCGCACATACCAGACACTAACTTAAGAAGGAAACGGACGCGGACGGATAAAAAAAGTGGGTGGTGGAGGAAGGGGGGATAAGAAATTAGGTCGCAACCTGTTCTCGTATCAGGACTAACAACACCACGATGCGTGGAAACTGAAATAAGACATTTATACAATAAGTGTAACATTAACAAGACAAAAACGTTTTGATTCTAGACATGACAAATAACTACTGGTATAGACTTAAAAGAAACTGTCATCGTATGCCTGCATGACAGGAATGAGCACTGATATCTCAAGTTTCCATCTGAGATGCCTTCCATTGAAAGATTACCTGTACTGTTCACTTTTTCCCATGTCATAATGTGGGTGCTATGGGGGAATCGTTCACATATGACGTCACGAAAATTTTGCCATTTTAACACACACCCCCCCATAAGCTGTCACACAACCCAGACTCCTCCTCTTATGTGACGTCACTATTCTCCTACACCCGCTCCCAAATTTTTTGGTAATAGTGAAAAGAAAGAATGTAATAGAATGTAAATTAGTTGACAGTGAAGGCAAAATAATAATAATAATAGCCCCTTCAGTCATAACTGACTATGGGAATGCGCCCTGAGGTGACAGCCCTCAGCTGCTTATTTCGACGTTTTCTCCTCTCTTTTGCTTGTTGTGTGAGTTTCCTTTCGCTCAGTCTGAGATGGCGCCGTAGATAGCATCGCCGCTTGGTGCGATCGGCATCTTCATCCTCCCACGTTGCTGGATTTATGCCCAGTGCCCCCATGTCTCTCTTGCACAATTCTCTGAACCTCAGCTGCGGTCGCCCAACTGTTCTTCTACCGTCTGCTAGTTGGCCATAGAAGATATCTTTTGGGATGCGACCATCTTCCATGCGGCGGACATGGCCAAGCCAGCGTAGTCTTCGCTGTCTCAACAGTGTATACATGCTTTGAAGGCCAGCACGTGACAACACCTCGACATTTGTCACTTTATCTTTCCAAGAAATGCCAAGCATGTGGTGTAGATGGAAGGTGTTGAGCCTTCCTTCTTGCTTAGCATAGGTTGTCCACGTCTCACTGCCATATAGGAGTGTGCTGGTGATGCAGGCGTTATATACCGCAGCTTTGGTTTTCATTGTGAGTTTGGAGTGTCCCCAAACACGCGATGTGAGGATGGCAAAAATAGCTGCAACTTTGCCAATTTCTGTATCCAGTGAGAGTTTGTCATTAATGGTAGACCCCAGGTATGTGAAGTGGTGCACCACTGCAAATTCATAGTTATCGATAGTGATAACTGGTGCAGCACCTACATCCTGACTCAGCACATTCGTTTTCTTTAGACTTATTGTGAGGCCAAAGTCCTTGCATGCTTGGATGAAGCGATTCATCAAGCTCTGAAGCTCCTGGTGGCTTTGAGTGACGACTGCAGCGTCATCAGCGAACAACAAGTCTCTTATAGTGACCCTTCTGATTTATGTTTTTGCCTTCAGCCTTAAAAGATTAAACAGACGGCCATCTGACCTAGTGTGAAGGCATATTCCTTCAGTTGCATCTCTGAATGCATGTTTCAAGAGTAAGGTAAAGAAGATCCCGAAGAGGTAAAATAACAATCTATTAAAAAATAAATATATAATTTAAAAAAAAAAAAACAATTTAATATTAAACAATTATCCGACATTTCAGCTGAGATTATACAATTAAAATAAGCCGTCCACGAGAGATAAAAATAGACTTTGAGGATGGAGGTAACAAAATTTTCTCAAGACCCTCGCGTAAACAGACATCATGTAAATGGAACAAGGTTTTCTCATTCAAATACATGTAAAGTAAGGGGAACGTGTTCCACCACTGCCGTACATTATAATAATATAAAAAATTACATGTAAGAAATAAACAGTTTAAATTAACACACACCATTCATATTAAGTTAATGTACAGAAAACAGTAAATGAAAAATTATTCAACCCTGACAGAAACTTCTTCTTCATCATCAACTTCTAATTCAGTGTATTCATATATTTAATGTTAATTAATTGTTGTCTATACCTAAAAATAGTATGATAAGGTGATATAAAATATTTTTTTTTAAAAGAAACATTTCTTCCGTGAACCCCATGAAAAGCTCAGCGGCACGCGTACCACAATTTGGGAAACACTGGCATAAACGAATGAGGTGAAGAAAATGTGCTGATTAAGCAGTTTCAGTTGCAAAATTACAAACGTCATTGTTTGTCTCATGGGACTGCCTCATTCAACGTCCCCTATCAACCCTTAACAACTATCGCCCCTTCATCAAAATGGTTTTGCCCAAATCTAAAATCTATTATCACATACTTACACACAAATTATAACAACACGTGAAATTAGATTAACTTACAAAAGTGAACAAAGAATACAGAATTGGACAGATTTAAAACTACGGATGGAATTGAGTTTTCATTAGAAAGTTAAAAAACAAATTGTGAAATGTGAAACGAGATGAATGCGACTTTCTTTTTTTTTTAAACACAAAATATCATGTTCAACCCTAGATGGGTTATAATTAGGAATGTAGTAAATTCAAGATAGTAAAATTTGTGTCCAATATCTAAATACTGTATATAGTATCTTCTCTTCCCTCTACTCAGAATGAATGCGACACGAACTGGATTTAAGTCTTCACCAAATATTGAACTATGCACCCATATACAATACAAATACTGTATTTGAACTTACGTTCTTTTTGGGGTGGAATGCACCCCCCCCCCCCCCCCCCAAAAAAAAATCAATTTGAGTGTATTACAATGGATACATGAGTTGTGTGTCCTAAAAAAAGGCGCAGACAATCTCATAATTTTAATCTGGCAGGGGGGTGGAAGCTTACATAAGAAAAGCAAAGTTAATCCCGTCCCACACCTAACTTCAGCGTTACTGAACGCATGCAATAACATGCCTGCACGTCACTTTCCCCAACATTTAATATATTGCGAGCTACGTCAGAATGTATCTAACGACTAATCCATTTCCTTCTTTCTATCAACCACCTTCGTCCCAGATCTGATTCCCTGTTCGGGCCGGACAATTTAAATTAAAAATGTATTTTCTAGTGCACTTTAGCGCCACGTCTTCAAGTGTAAGTCACGCAGACCGTGACACTGATGCACTGAGCAAAAGTCAAGCCCATATATCCTCGGAATTTAAGATGAGAAGGCATATTTTAAAATATAGGCTTAATGCCATTCGTATTACGTAATGCAGTGGTTTCCAACAATTTGCCAACCCAGACACACTTTACCAATCGAGGAAGTTGAGGGGAACTGCGGTAAGACGTGGAGTACAATGGATGGGTTTGTCCTCGTAAGACGAATCACCTTTTTTCGATTTTTTTTTCAAACCCATCCATTTTACCAATCGAGCGCGATAAGTTAAGAAAAATATAATAAATACTATAAACACTTCTTTCCAACTGCAAAAAAAATTTTTTTTTTAAATATTAACAATAAGGGTTACATTTTTTTAAACAAGTAGTTAAAAAAAAACAATGCAGGAATTATCATAGGAAAACAGACATGCACTGACTCAACCCTGATGATGATAGGAAACTCTTTACAGAGCGATACAACAGGAGGCAATCTGATCATCAGCCCCTGTTATTTTGTATCGAAAATGAACCCATTTCACTTTGGTAGCAACTTCATTATGTCGCCGAAGATTTCCAGCTTCTTCTCCAAAGTTATCTGCTTCAGGTTGTTATCCAACTCTTTTGCCAAGGCTTCGTCCAGCTGTTCCCAAAGCCCCTTTGCACTGGCAGGTGGAAACTTGATTGCATCTCTCTTCCCGTCCAAGAAGTGTGTGAGATCATCATCAGGCAGATCAACTTGAATATACTCAGCACTGTGGATTGACTCCTGGCTGCATTCTTCTAACGTCTTACCCGTCAAGACAGAGCGCTGTTGATTTCCCCCTGATGAACTCCCACACCCCTTTTTCGTTCTGTGGATTTTCATTCCTTTCTGAGTAGAGAATTTCCTACCACAGGCACATGGAAATTCCAGTCGTTGTTCAGAGCTCGAAGTCCGTGTAACGGGTCTGGTCGATTCCAATGAGGCGCCTGTGGATTCATCATTCTCACCCCCTTTCGGTGAATCCTGGGGGCATCTATACTTTTTCGGTCCTGTAGCAATTGTAATACAGCTTACGGGGTGCTAACCCGGTCAGCCGGTTTCTAGTCTTTCCCAGTGTCATCTGTCTTTCCAGAAGGCCATCGGTCTTTTCCCGATTGTCACTGGTTTGACCATGCAACTATAGTTGCATATAATACCATGAAATTATAGAAACTGAGAAAGAAATTTAGTACATTGATAAGAACACCATATTGTGACAAAATCAGTTGTGTCCTTTTACATCATTTTCGTTCTCTCCTGCATTATCAACTTATTTCTTCATTTTCCCCACTCATCATCCTATTATTTGGCACATTTTATGCACCTATATCTTTGCCTAGTCACTCACAGACTTGTTTATGTTTCACCATGTGAATCGTAGTATTACAAGGCTAATTAAACAGGCTGGCAGATTATAATTTTATTGCCCAGTGTCGTGTAATGCAGACGGTCACAGGAAATCATTGTTGACACAAGGTGGTGGTCTCGAACGATCGATGGAAAGAAAGCCAGATTGTCTGTCTAGGAAATGCGCCTGGGAGATGTACGAAAACACAGGCGATAATAAGGTAATCGCTTCCGATGGTCCGTCTCTGTATCAATAGTACAGATAACCTGTCAGAGAAGACAATATGGGCAGAAGGTATTAGTCAGGAAATGAGTTCACAGATTTGTTTGTAAGTTTGTACAAATGCAACCGGAAGTATTACGGCCTTATTTTGAAAGAATAGGTCATGAGTTTAAATTTTAAAGGATAATTTTAAATACGTGGGGGAAATTAATACTCTACCACACCCATTTCCAAGCTTACCATTGGCTCCATTTGAGAGCAGAACATAAACATTAGCTCTCATTGGCAAGTTTGTCGAAAATACCATATGGGACTTGGAGCGGAAGATGAGAGATATGAACTAGCAAATCAGACTGCATTTTCAACAACGTCAAGTAACAACTTCCCGGAGCCAGAGAAAAGGATCAGAAAAAGAATTATAAAATTAAAAGGGAGCAGACTGAAGTATTTGGGCGTCTTTATAACTTAAAAGAGAACCCATAATTTTAAATACAAAGACTGGAGACTTAAGGAATCAGAAGCCCAAGTCATAAGAGAAATACTATAAATACCCAGACCAAGTGTTCGAAGCATCGAATCAGCGTTGCTGTGTACATTCTATTGTGCCAGGAGATTGTAGACCATATATTTTACAAAGTGAATGAGACATGTTACTCGCTGAGTGGTTATGCAAGTCATACAAGGCTGGCAACCTCAACATATGAAAACAGTATATTCATAAACCACTACAGCAAGCGCTGATGATTGCTGTTTGCTAATCATACAGAAAACCGACAGCAGAAGTAACCCCAGACTCCGAATGGAGCAGTGAGTAATTGAGTGATGATCACATCACATATGCATAGTGTGTATAGTATCATTTTGTGAGAAATACATAACTTGATAATGTTAATTCAGGCACAAGCCATTGCACTCGCGCTATCCAGACACATTTTCTAATCATATTTCCTGAGTTATACTGTGTAAAATCAGGGAGAATAATTATTCAGAGAGGTTAAAATTGGTGGGTGGACAGCGAGAAAAGGCGCCTGTTTAATCTTCCGACCACAATGTACTTAGCAGAGGCATTTGTTCTTTCGCCGTTTCTAAAGTTTGTGGTACAAGACTACATTACTGTTCATGGAATGAGACTACATTACTGTTTGTGGTACGAGACCCGTTTGAAGTAAGAGTTTTCGCCAATATCTTGTGATTCAAGAGCAGACATTCGACACTACCCACCTACACTGGACGATTTGTGTAGAGAAGTGCCCTCATCACAAAAGACTTGACGAAATACCTGCTGCAATACTCAAGCATTTGAAGAGCTAAGTTCTTATTAAAAGGCGAACACAACAGACTCTTTTCTAGAATTCCACTATCAAGTCTCTATGAAGACAAAACTTTCACTAAATTTCACCCATCTTTTCATATTTTTTTTAAACTGTTAAAGAATAATTGATTATTAAATTTGTTATATGTTATTTTACAAATGGGACCCAAAGATGCAGCAATAGTGAATGCAGTCAGCGACCCATAGCTTGACTGCTTGCATCAGAGTCAGCGAACCAGAGCTGACTAAGACCGTACTCCACCTCCACATGGTGGTCCTGGAAACAGTCTGTAGCAGTGCAGTCTGGCTGAGCGAGTACAGATCGCAGAGGGAAGGCAAACCCGGTTGTTACGCACAGATTCTTTTGTAGGCAATGAATATATATATATATATATATATATATATATATATATATTATATATATATATATATATATATATATATATATATATATATATATATATATATATATATATATATATATATATATATATATATATATAGAAAGATATTTATTTGTCTGTTAACACTTTTCGTTGATAGACAAAGGTACATAATCCTTGATTTAGTTGACGGTACATTTTATTATGTCTGTTATCTTCTCTTGGGTCTTATATGAATACTAAGATTTAAGTCGAATTATTTTTCGTGTATGGTCAGAACAGATCAGTCTTTCTGGGAATGTTTATAACCTAAATTGAGGTTTATTCCTGTCTTTTAAGGCGATTTGGTCTTGTATCTTATTGTCTTTAACGACGTCGGCCCATCTTGAGTTGAACTCTGGGGGTCACGCGCGACTGCGCATGCGTCGTATTGTTGGGTTGTCGAAGAAGACTTCCGTCATATAGGGTCCTTGTTTTTGCTGCCACGGACAGATGTCCGTTGATATGTGCTCTGTGTAATTCTGGGGAAAGACAACGTCTGCTGTGTGACTATTATGTCTATGTTCCTCCCCAGAATATATTCTTAGCGCCAAAGGATGGCGTGTGCTATTTTTCTAGTGTTTTCTAGGATGTCAAGGTAACGAAAGACATTTACTGTACCTTTTTGAATGCCTAGATCTGCAGCCATGGTATGGTCTGCACATGTATATGATTGACTATTTTCGAGGCGACATTTTGCTAGCAGCACCATTATTCATATGATATACATTGCATTGTTATGCATATGATCTACACAGCATTATTATTTAAATGATGAACAAAGCCCTTTACTTATGCTTCATTATGCATCTTCGCAGTGAGCGACGCTCACTGGAGATAGAAGCCATTTTGGATCCCACCTTTGCCTAAGCGGATCATCGTTCGGAGAACAGGAATGCCTTATTATCGGATGATGATATAGAGATCTGTCTACTATGGTAACCCACTACTGTGGTTTAAGATTGTTGTCACATAAGCCTACTGATTTACGGCTTGTAATTCCTCGACAGAAGAGGTTCTGTCAGGAAGCCATTTATAATAAACGTTTACAAACATTAACTGACGCGATCAGTCAGTTAGGCTTGAAAGTTATACAACTAGAACCCTGAGGGACTAGCTACGAATGTTCTGTTGTATCCACATTCTATATGAATGCATATTTGATGTCGTAGACCATTTTGTCAAGCATGTGATGTTCTTGGCCAACCTGTTTCAGTGACTATATATGTGTCGTCAGAGTTTGCGTCCTATTAAATGTGTGAAATTATCAACAGTAGTTCCAGACATCATTGACTTTCATACCTGAGTGAATGAGTGCCTTATTACCTGTCAACTTTGCAGAACAGTACCACCCATTCGCATAACGTACATTTGCACTCTCATTCAACATAAACACTGTCCCTTGTCGGGGCCTCAATACTCTATGGACAAGGTGACCTGTATGCCCAACACTGTGTCGGTTTGAGTTGACCATAATACCTACTCCAATTATTAACACCCTTATCAATGTGGTGGCCAGATTTCTGGGTCTAACCTTCGCAGTGTAGCCAGTTAGAAGTCAACTACTGATTGTTTCCTGACGCCTGATATGACACACGAACACCGACAGTACAAGTCCACAGTCGATGTCAGCATTTTTCTCACGTGACTTGTCCTGGCAAGCATAATGCTGTAATTAGGTCAGACTTTGTTTACTTCATACAGACAGTCTACACATCATTTTTTCAAGCATACATTTAACTTTTTTGCAAGAAGTACAGTGTAAGTAAAGTCAGAAGTCCTACGTGTGATAGCTATAGGAACCATCAACGGTAGATCTTCTTGCACTGATATGTTGTGTTGAACTTTGCAATATTTAAGGCCAGAATTAATTATTGATTTAAATTACAGACCAGAAATGGTTAAGTACATGGGAGCATCAGGCGACCTATTACTCTTAAAGGTCCTACAGGCAGCATGGTGCAACAAGACCATACCAAAGGATTGGGAGATTGCCATCATAACACCAATTTTCAAAAAGGGTGACAATCGACAATGTGGAAACCATAGAGGCATATCCCTTCTCAGTGTCCCTGGTAAAATCTACTCTAGAATCCTAGAGCAGAGACTCCGACGCCTAGCTGAGCCACAATTGGATGAGGTCCAGTGCGGATTCCGAGCAAACCGAAGTACTCAAGACCTAATCTTCACACTCAGACAGCTGAGTGAAAAGGCCCTTGAGTATAAGAGTGAGATCCATCTTTGTTTCATAGATCTGGAAAAGGCGTTTGACAGGGTCCCCTGGAGCAAACTTTGGGAATGTTTGGCAAGGAAGAATATTCCAGCACCTCTGATTCATGCTATACAGAGCTTCTACAAGTCTTGCAGAAATTATGTGAGGACAGCAAACCATAAGTCAGAAGAGTTCAGGACCACCACTGGTGTAAGACAAGGTGATATCCTATCACCTTACCTCTTCATACTCCTTATGGACGATGTCATCAAGGCATGTAAGGAGAGAACAAGAAAGTATTCAGTGGGGTACTGGAAGATGAGACAGGTCTATATTTCGGAGCTGGCATTTGCTGATGATGTTGCCCTGATTGCTAAATCAGAGGCACATCTCCAATCCAACCTGCAAGTCTGGAAGGAAGAGCTGGAGAAGAGAGGGATGGTCATAAGCAGCTCTAAAACAAAATCCATGGTGATATCACGAGAAGAAAGAAAACATCAGATTAAGTTGGGAGAACAGGTCCTGGAGCAGGTCGACCACTTTAAATATCTCGGAGCTATTATAGACCGAAAGGGAGGCATCAAAGAAGAGTTGGCCACTCGGAAAGCAGCGGCTGGGAGACTTTTTCAGGCCATAAATCGTGGATTCCTCAGCAAGAAAGAGGTTGGTGGGAAAACGAAGATGGCTGTATACCGCTCCACCTATGTCCCAGTCTTGACATATGGATGCGAGTCGTGGGCAATGACTACAACCCACAAAAGCCAGATCCAAACCTCAGAAATGAGGTATCTGAGGAAAGTGGTTGAAGTAACAAGAAGAGACATGGTCCGCAACCAGACGATCCGTCAAGGCCTAAAATCCCATCCGCTGCAGACCCAAATAGAACAGTCCCAACTAAGATGGTTTGGCCATGTCTGCAGAATGGGAGAAGATCGGCTACCACGACAAGCATGGGAAACAAAGAGCCAGGGATCCAGACCTCCAGGACGACCCAGAGTCCGCGGGAGGACAACATTAGACAATCTTTGAAGGACCGAGGACTAGAATGGAACCAGGCCAAGAAGAAGACAGCTGATAGAATGGTCTGGCGCTCTCTCTTCCAAACCTCTACACCTCACGGTAGAAGGGGAACGACTAAGTAAGTAAGATTTAAATTACAGTACCATTATATTGTAACAACTGAGCCTTCGTTGCAACACAGTCTATTATTTGCTATATATATATTTATGTTTACATGGTCACATGTGATATTGTTGTGTATATTTCAGCGGGTAGGTTGGGCAGGTGACTAATATAGGGATACCACGTCATAGAGGTCCTATATTAGTGTTCTGTAGGTGCAATTTTCTTGACTGAAAATTTGCTTGCAACATTTGTTGCTATTCTTGTTAGCTGTGACGAGCTGTACTTATCGTTGTTTTGTAATATTTTTCTGTTTTTCAGTTTTGTTTTGATTTGTTTGTATTTGTAGGTCTCCTCTTTCCTTTCATTTAGTTGTATACAACATTTATATTTATACACTGTGACGTCATTTGTTTTGTTTATTTCCTCGCAGTTGTCATCACAGGTTCTGTGATAATTTTCTTTAGTTTTCCTATTTGATTTATTTGATTCCTGCGAATGTTTTCATATTGTCTTTTATGATTGTCCTTGTTTATGTTGTTGGTTGACATATGCTATTATGTTGTTGGTTGACATATGCTATTTATGATGCACTATTAGTTGTGTATTGCACTTGTGGTATAAAATCAACTGGTGGTGGATTATTATTAGTATTATACAGTTGATTATACAAGACCTTAATAAAGGCTTGTCTCCCACAGAGATTGGGATAAAGTGAGCTGATTAATCAAGTTTATTAAGAACTTGTTTCCATTTACTTCGAAATAGATTGCATTATTATTTCAGGTAACTAGTCACATATTATTAAACATTATGGCGACTTTAGACTACTTTATCAAGCAAGGGATAACCTTGGGTAAAACTGAGGAGAGATTAGAAGAGTTTGCACTTGCTCAATATGCCAAAGCACAGAAGAATGAAGAGAAAAAGTTACAACAGGAAAGAGAGGCAGAAGAAAAAAAGATTCAAACACAGCTAGACAGAGAAGCTGAGGCTGAACAAAAGAGATTAGACAGAGAAGCTGAGGCTGAACAAAAGAGATTAGACAGAGAAGCTGAGGCTGAACAAAAGAGATTAGACAGAGAATCAGAAAATAAAAGACTAGAAATAGAATCTAAAGAAAGAAGAGAAAAAGCAAAGATGGAACATGAACAGAAACTCTTAGCTTTTGAGTTAGAGAAATTAAAATTGACAAATGTGAGTGGTGTTAATCAGTCATCTAGTACTAATGAAAAACCTTCTACTTATAAGGTCAAGCTACCAGCGTTCAATCCTTCCAGTGATGACATAACATTCTGGCTGGATAGATTTGAACGTTCTTGTCGAACTCATAATGTGGATAAATCACAATATGCTAATCAGTTATCAGAAACTTTGAAAGGTGATTCGCTGACTAGTTTAAGCTTGGTAGAAGAGGCTGATAGGGATAATTATGATGTTATTAGAGCAGCCTTGATAAAAAAATATCAATTGACAGAGGAAGGTTACCGTCTTTTGTTTAAGACAATGGTACCTGAAACAGGGGTAGAATTCTCAGAATTCATTGCAAAAGCACGTCTTACATTTACACGATGGATTGAGCTATCCAAAACAGAAAAAACATATGAAGCACTTATGAACTTGTTGCTTAGAGACAAGATCATGTCTTGTGTAAATAAACCATTCCTTGAATTCCTACATGAGCGTAAACCCAAAACACTAAAACAAATGGAAGAATATTGTTGCCAATATGTCACTGCACATCCTGACGTAACTGTTGGCAACACTAAGATTAAGGAGAGTATGCCAGTTGCTTCAGCAACACCATACAATCCTAATTACTCAAACAAATTTCAAGGAGCGCAAAATAAGTTTGATAAAAAGGGAACTGGAATAATTATCAAGACCAAGGTAACCAAGGATATCAGGGTTCTTCTTCAAAGAACTGGAGACAAGCTGACAGCCCTAGATACAGGGGTTGTCACAACTATAGACATTTCCGCGGGGGAAGTCATTATAGGAACTATCCAAGTTATCCAACATGGAGACAACAAAACCATACTTACAGAGATTCTCATTATAATGAGCATGATAATTGTAACCATGAAAAATATGATTCAAACCCAAGTAGGGGTTACAATAGAGCAAACAATAATAATTGCAGAGGCAATAATAATCAAGGTAGATCACAATACAAAAGATATAAATCACATTACCAGGCAAACTCTGCACAGCAAGAGACCCATGAAGCCTGTAATCAGACTAATGATAATAAAGGCTCTAATAATATGGCATGTTCTGCTTTTGATTTTGGGAGAGCATCTCAATGCCCCCAATGCAAGACATTATTCGAACCAACTACGGTGTCTACTTTAAGTTGTGGCCACCCTCTTCCCGCTCTTCCTGCGTCAGTCGCGCATGATGGAAGAGGTTCTCTTGTCTTGCATAAAGGTCTAGTAAATGATACTCCAGTCTCAGTTCTTTTTGATTCTGGATGCACCACCATTGGTGTTAGGCAGTCACTCGTAGATCCTTCCTGGGCCACAGGCAAAGTAGTCAAATGTGTAACATTCGGTGGCACTTTGGAGAAGTACTCTACTGCTATCATTAAGATTGCTACTCCTTTCTTTACGGGAGATGTGCACGCATGTCTTCTGCCGAATCCGATCGCTGATCTTATCATCGGTCGTATTCACGGAGTCAAAGAATGCACTCCGCAACAAATTGCTGTTTGGGAAAATCAAAATATGCAAACTGCTAATGCAGTAGTCACAAGAGCTTAAGCTCTTAATATGCCTCAAACTTCATCTATTGAAGATAATGAAGTGCATAACCAAGATGATTCCTTGGTAAGTTCTCGTGACTCGTTTATAAAACAGCAAGAAGATGATCCATCCTTAAAGAAATTCTTCACTCTTGCAACAAAAGGTGATCCAAATAAAGATACAAATCGTAAATCTTGGATTACAATGAAGAATGGCGTACTTGTACGTATGGTTCAAGACTCCACTAAGTCCATGCATTCTCAGATTCTTGTACACAAGAATATGAGAGTTAAAATTTTGCAGCACGCTCATGACTCTCAGTGTGCTGGACATATGGGTTTTTCCCGTACTAAGTCAAGAGTTCTTGCGGCTTTCTTTTGGCCTTTCGTAAAGAAAGACATACAGATTTATTGTCGATCTTGCAAAGTATGTCAAGAAGTCAAATCTAAAGGTCCACGACATGCTGCACCTGTTCAGGCTGCAGATATTCCTATTCGGCCGTTTCAGAAAATGGCAATAGACATTATTGGTCCGTAATATAGGATGAGGAAACAAGTTTCTCAGATGTTAATCTTACTCTTCCGATGATTCCACTTCATTCTAGTGAATCATGGGAAAATGTCACTGTTTCTCCTAATTTATCTATGGAGGAACAGCGACAAGTCTCCTCTATGTTACAAACATTTCAGGATGTCCTTACTGACATTCCTGGACATACCCATGTCATTGAACATGACATTATTCTAACTGACCATAATCCTATTAGGGTCAGACCTTATCCTATCCCTATACATTTTCAAGCACAGGTCGAGAAAGAGTTGGATGAGATGATAGAATTAAAAATAGTCGAACCATCCAGTTCAGCATATTCTTCGCCGATGGTTATTGTTCGGAAAAAAAAGACAATAACATACGTCTTTGCGTTGATTATCGCAAATTGAATCAAGTTACGAAATTCGATGCTGAACCTATGCCTTTACTAGAAGAGCTACTTACTAGGCTTTCTAAATCTCATTTCTTCACTAAACTTGATTTGTCTAAGGGATATTGGCAAGTTCCTTTATCTGAACACGCCAAACCTCTTACTGCTTTTTCTACACCTAGGGGTTTGTTTCAATGGAATTTCATGCCTTTCGGCCTTATGAACGCCCCAGCTACATTTGTACGCATGATGCGTCGAATCCTATCTTATCGTTCAAATGTCATTGCATACCTAGACGACATCTGTCTTTTCAGTGATACTTGGGAAGATCACTATTTGGGGTTAAATGAATTACTGTCTACTTTACGTGGGCATAAGTTGACAGCGAAACCCTCTAAAGCCTGTATTGGTTTTAGCGAAATTTCTTTCCTAGGTCACCGTGTCGGTCATGGTTTCCTAAAGACAGAGGACCATAACACCAGTAAAATACTTAACATCTCTATTCCTAAGACTAAAAAGCAAGTGAGAAGTCTCTTAGGTCTTATACAATTTTATGGACGATTCATTCAGAATCTATCCTCTATAATGGCACCTCTTTCTTCGTTACTAACGAAAGGGTCTCCTAATATGGTCCACTGGTCTCAGGAATGCCAATCCTCTTTGGATAAGATTAAAACTTTGTTTTCAACTCCACCTATCTTGATGTTACCTACTACAGATAAGACATTTGTTCTTCGTAGTGACGCTTCATCCACTGGGATCGGAGCGGCACTAATGCAAGAGTACTCAGAAACTCTGCATCCTGTAATGTATATCTCGCGAAAACTTAATGCGGCAGAAAGGAATTACTCGGTTTTAGACCGTGAATTATTGGCTATGGTTTGGTCAATTCTCAAACTTCAAAGATTCCTTCTTGGCGCGCATTTCATTGTGGAAACTGACCAGAAAGCTCTTACAGCTATTCAAAGTAAAAATTTGAAGAGCTCGAGATCAACTCGATACGCGATTGCTCTTCAACCTTTTCATTTTTCGGTGCGAGCTATCCGTGGCTCAGAAAATGTGATGGCAGACATTTTGTCTAGATGCCCACATGATTCCACCTAACTGTTATGTCTTAGACTACCTAATACGTCTAACTCTACAATAATTCTTTTCTATATCAAAATATGTACACATTTGTAATATATGATATATTGATTGTATCACCACTTAGCGGTTCATTAATGTATATTTACCGCTGGTCTTTTGATGATTTTTTCTTCCTTTATAATCATGAACTCATAGTACCTAATATGCAATTATTGTATGAATTTTTTGTATGGGTTTGGATATTGCCAGTATTGTATTATAAGATGGTGACACCTCTCTGGAAATATTTATACTTAGAGAAATACTTTCTCTGAGATGTTGAGATATATTCTCACTTGTCGATCTATTCGTCGACTTAGCCCATTTGGCATTATATAAATTACTGATATTTCTCATCTGCGCATTATTCGTGCGTTGTGAGCCTATTGTATGTTGCTCTTAGATGGAAAAAAAAAAGATTTTCATTTTTTTCCCCGGGGGGCGTGGTAGTCTGTTACGCACAGATTCTTTTGTAGGCAATGAATATAGATATATATATATATATAGAAAGATATTTATTTGTCTGTTAACACTTTTCGTTGATAGACAAAGGTACATAATCCATGATTTAGTTGACGGTACATTTTATTATGTCTGTTATCTTCTCTTGGGTCTTATATGAATACTAAGATTTAAGTCGAATTATTTTTCGTGTATGGTCAGAACAGATCAGTCTTTCTGGGAATGTTTATAACCTAAGTTGAGGTTTATTCCTGTCTTTTAAGGTGATTTGGTCTTGTATCTTATTGTCTTTAACGACGTCGGCCCATCTTGAGTTGAACTCTGGGGGTCACGCGCGACTGCGCATGCGTCGTATTGTTGGGTTGTCGAAGAAGACTTCCGTCATATAGGGTCCTTGTTTTTGCTGCCACGGCACAGATGTCCGTTGATATGTGCTCTGTGTAATTCTGGGGAAAGACGACGTCTGATGTGTGACTATTATATCTATGTTCCTCCCCAGAATATATTCTTTGCGCCAAAGGATGGCGTGTGCTATTTTTTTCTAGTGTTTTCTAGGATGTCAAGGTAATGAAAGACATTTACTGTACCTTTTCGAATGCCTAGATCTGCAGCCATGGTATGGTCTGCACATGTATATGTTTGACTATTTCCGAGACGACATTTTGCTAGCAGCACCATTATTCATATGATATACATTGCATTGTTATGCATATGATCTACACAGCATTATTATTTAAATGATGAACAGAGCCCTTTACTTATGCTTCATTATGCATCTTCGCAGTGAGCGACGCTCACTGGAGATAGAAGCCATTTTGGATCCCACCTTTGCCTAAGCGGATCATCGTTCGGAGAACAGGAATGCCTTATTATCGGATGATGATATAGAGATCTGTCTACTATGGTAACCCACTACTGTGGTTTAAGATTGTCGTCACATAAGCCTACTGATTTACGGCTTGTAATTCCTCGACAGAAGAGGTTCTGTCAGGAAGCCATTTATAATAAATGTTTACAAACATTAACTGACGCGATCAGTCAGTTAGGCTTGAAAGTTATACAACTAGAACCCTGAGGGACTAGCTACGAATGTTCTGTTGTATCCACATTCTATATGAATGCATATTTGATGTCGTAGACCATTTTGTCAAGCATGTGATGTTCTTTGCCAACCTGTTCCAGTGACTATATATGTGTCGTCAGAGTTTGCGTCCTATTAAATGTGTGAAATTATCAACAGTAGTTCCAGACATCATTGACTTTCATACCTGAGTGAATGAGTGCCTTATTACCTGTCAACTTTGCAGAACAGTACCACCCATTCGCATAACGTACATTTGCACTCTCATTCAACATAAACACTGTCCCTTGTCGGGGCCTCAATACTCTATGGACAAGGTGACCTGTATGCCCAACACTGTGTCGGTTTGAGTTGACCATAACACCTCCTCCAATTATTCACACCTTATCACCGGTCCCAAAAAATGCCGTGCTGAAGTCGGATGTGTCGACCGAAAGGTGCAGATATCACAGCTACGGCGTAAACAGACACAACGCAACACCGTCCTTTTCAGGGCGAACGAGGAAGGAAGAAGAAGAAGGAAGGAATTTTACAAATTCATAGATGATTCAGTTCTTATAGATAAGAGAGCGCAGGTATGATCTAAAATCTTTAATATATATACATATAGTCACATCTATAGAGCGAAATAAATAATAAGAGGAATTAAATCAGCTGGGGGCTTAAACGAGCTAACATTAAGTATTGCATAACCATCTTCATAAAAGGCGGCAGGTAAGATACTAAAGTTAACATTGCTCCGCCTCATGCAACATTGTTCTTGACATCTGAAATATCTTGTGAAGACTCCCTCAAAGTAGAGGCAATATTATCCTTCTATCCACAACTCTGCCAAGAGTAATCTTGTGCAAAGGTAGACACCTTTGAAGACCCACATTAGTTATTCTTGAGTTTTGGCAACTGGGGGGCCCACTACTGCAGAGCAAAGGGGAGGCAACCCATGACACATATAAATAAATTTAGGAAATCAGGACTATGGAACATAGCAGAATGTTATATTCCTATTTTGATATCTTTCCTCCATTGTAGCGCACGGTTTTTATTGTATATAGGATCAGTATAGTACTGACAATACAGAAATATAATTTCTGCAGGAAAATGGTGAAGTCCCAGTGTATGAGAGAACCACTGGTATCACAACTTAGTTACGGCTGTGAATGATCTGATCTAAAAAAATTTCTAAAGTGGAGACAGTCATAAAATGCCACCCCGCTGGGTAACAAACTGCGATATTAAAACAAGGAAATAGATTTTATTTAACAATTAGAAACTTGACAAGTCGTTCAAATACAATTTCCTTATTTATTAAGTATATACACTATCTACTCTTGTGCTGGATGTTGGAAGATGGAATGCAATTGATTTGTAAGTTTACAGATGATATAAATGTTTATATATATATATTACAAGTCCTTCTTCCAAGTAAAGGAAAAAATTATATCAGCGGTGCTGTTAATCAATTATAGAAAAATCATATCAGCGGTGCTGTTAATCAATTATAGGAAAATTATATCAGCTGTGCT
Organism: Oreohelix idahoensis; assembly: GCA_024509875.1. Lineage (NCBI taxonomy): Eukaryota > Metazoa > Mollusca > Gastropoda > Stylommatophora > Oreohelicidae > Oreohelix > Oreohelix idahoensis. The sequence goes on from JAMPIV010017310.1 coordinate 179,498, forward strand.
GTTAATCTTGTCTCTCACTATGCTAAATCACTTTTTCTTCATGGACAGTTAATTGCTCACACTTGCCGACGGAAATGATACTAATGTGTACTCATCTCTTAAAACAGTTCGGTCATTCTTAATTGATGCACACAACACTTTGTCGCTGATGATCGTTCCTTTAGCCCACCCAAGACTGAGGGGGACTAAGGATGTAGCTCCGATACAACCACTATGCTCCTTGTCGTGTGGTGAGTCACTGGGGCAACTACGACAGTAGTTTTTGCCAGGAATAGTCTATGAGATATTAGATATAAGGTCTCTAGAAATTGGCTCGTTAAGAAAGAAAAAAAGACCTATTCGAGATAGGGACAAGAAGACAGGAATGCGAATGCTTTCCACTAGACAGTGTTTTCTAATAAATTATGGAAAGAGTTCTGTTTCCCCACGACCTTAGCTTCTGCCCTTAGATCCCGTAAAGAAAAAGCCCCCAACCTCATCTGAGTAGAGAAAGGTTCCTATAGGTGAATATGTAACACCGACAGCACGAGTGATACATTAACAAACTCTTGATAATGATCAACTGATCGTTGGGTTTATTAATGAAATATCCACACATATAGGGTTAGTAATGGTTAGAACGTGATGATGGTGAAAGACGATTCACACAAAACACACAGATGAGATAATAAAATTACAGTTAATTAAGTAATAGTTAATTAAGGATGAACTGGTGTAGAGTGAAATGATGATGTGATATGATACGTGTTACCAAAATGGTGAGTACTCTACACAGTCCATGTGTCTCTAAATGCTTCTCCTAGATATGAGGATTCACATGTATGCATAAAATGTCCCAAGTTGTTATACGTTATGTCGAATGGGGTATCTCTAAGTCGAGGACGTTCTGATGAATACTGTTGTCGTACGGAGAACGCTGACGAGATATTTATGTATATTCCTTCACTGTTTGAGTATATCTCTGTAGTGTGGATCAACAGTTAATAGTTGTCATATGAACAAAAGGTCTGTGGTCTAATCTCCCGACGGTACTGGTCAGACTGGATATCTTCACGAAATGTTAGTGATATGTAGACTCATAATCTTGCGTATGTAGTCGTGATTCATATACTTTCGAGTCTGCTTCATAAAATGCGCTTAAGAGTGTGTTGCACGTGGTATAAATATGCGATTCCTCTTTTGAGCTCTTTTGCTTGACTTCAGATAATAATGATCTTTCGAGTGATTAGAGTTTATGATGACTCTGTATTGAACTTGTGATAACGATGTATTGAACTTGTGATAACTCTGTATTGAACTTGTGAGCAAGCAGTATATGGTGACGAAAAATGCTGCGTCCACCTTATGACTTGTGGGTGAGACAATATTCCTTTTAAATTGAGGAATGAAAGATGTCCTATGGCGAATTCTGCTAGCCAAATGTCCGTTTTAGATAACTTATTTCTGGTTAGACGTCAGACACGTTGCGTGTAGACTCAGACTTCTGATGAACTGAAGACACACAAAAGTCTTCGTAAGTTTTTCACATTTAACATCACTGGTTGACTTTCATTTAAACTACTGCTCATTATTCATCTCCCTCTCTCTGAGTTCAATTCTAATGATGTTAAATATCTTGTGCATGAGAGTGTGTGCATATGGGAGACTGTGATGATGATAAAGGTGAAATATGAACTATTAATTACCTTCTATCATCCTATCATCTTCTATAAAAATCTTCTGATTTTATTAATCAGTTATGCCAAGAATTATTTGAAACTTTATCTTCCGCACATTTTAGCTGTGAGGTTAAAATAAACAAAATTAAGAAAATGTATTAATAAGTATAAGATCTACTAACCTTCTTTTCCCTTCGCAAAATCCTTTAAGAACACAATTAATCACGGAACTGAATTATCATCCACTCTGAATAAACACGTGTATTAGGCTATGCGTTTTTGGGTTTGATCTCTTCCTCACAAGGTAAAAACCTGGACTGCCTCACTCTAGTAGATTATGCGGTATTATATATTTCTGGAAGTCACCCTGCCCAAGCTGGGCGTCCAATGTGGTCAACCCACGCTTGTCTGAACCGCAGCCACGTTTTCCCCTGGCCAATCTGGGCGTCCAATGTGGTGTCACAGAAATTACAGTTTGATTAGGATGACCATATGTGTTTTTACCAGATTTCACGATACAATGTGGGCTTCAAATGATAATGTCAGGCATGTGGACTCAATCAAAGGACTTTATTTCCCCCGATGAAAGAACAAATGTGGTTCTCTAGATACCGGTCGCGAGTAATCACAACAATGAAATAGCAAATGTGGATCGCAAATATGAGATGAGAGAGCAAATGTCGGAGAAAATACAGTATGAAGAATGTAGGAAAAGATGGAGCAATAAGGCCTTTGCGCTCGTTTATCACAATAGCCCCTCCTCAAGTGTGATGTCAATCGTACTCAGGAGAGCTTAGACTTCTTGCTCGGGATTCTTTAATCCTTTTCCTCATCTTCGTTTTTCTCTCCGGTTTCCACCCTTTCCTCTACTTGTCCGTGCTCTTCGTCCTGCCTCATAGGATGACGGCTTAAAAAATCCGCTCCTACGTTATGTTTTCCTTGGATATAGTCCACTTGGAACGTGTAAGGTTGTAGAACAAGCGACCACCTCATCAGTCTAGCATTCAAATTCTTTGAATTGGCGAGGAAGGTCAGAGGTTGGTGATCACTCTGGATTGTAAATTTCCTTCCGTACAGGTATGCTTGAAATTTTTGTATTCCCCAGACGAGGGACAAACATTCCTTTTCGATTGTGGAATAGTTTTGTTCTGCTCGGTTTAACTTCCGACTCGCATATGCGACCGGAAATAGATTTGGGGGGCTTCTGTCATCTGGCTGTAGTAATGTAGCCCCGATTCCAATGTTACTGGCATCTGTGCGCAAGATGAATTTTCTAGTTAAATCCGGAAGCCGTAAAATAGGTTTTGTGGTGAGTTTCTCTTTTAAGAGTGCATATGCATGTTCACATTCTGCTGACCATGTCACTTTATCTGGGTTTCCTTTCTTGGTTAGTGACGTAAGCGGCGCACAGAGGCTATTAAAATCCTTTATATATCTCTGGTAGAATCCACAGAGAGATACAAATGACCGGACATCCCTTTTAGTGGACGGTCTCGGTGCATTTCTCAGCTTCTCAACGTTTCGAGTCTCGGGAAACATGGTCCCATGGGATATAGTATGTCCTAGGAATTCTAGCTGTTCACACCCAATTTGACATTTGGTTGGGCGGGCGGTTAGTCCCGCTTCTCTGAGTCTGTTAAACAGCAAGGATAGCGCTGATATATGTTCTTCAAACGATTCAGTAGCTACTAGGATATCATCCATAAAATTGCTGATGGCGGGATGATTCAAAGGATCCAATAACTTTCGCATCATCCTTGTGAAGACACTAGGAGCATTGTTCAGTCCAAATGGCATCACATTAAATTCGAAGTGTCCATCTGGAGTACTGAAGGCTAACAGATTCCTCACCTCAGCTTTTACCGGTATTTGATAGTACCCTTTACTGAGGTCGATCTTTGAAAAATAGCGAGCCCTGCTCAGCTTAGTAAATAGCTGGTTCTGGTCCGGTAACGGTTCTGGCTGGAACTGTGTTAACGCATTCAGCTGTCGGTAGTCGATGCACAGGCGGTGTTCTCCACTGGGTTTGCGTAACAGCACCACTCCCACACTGTAAGGGGACTCCGACTTCGAAATTATGCCTTCCTTAAGTAAGTAATCAATTTCTTGCTTTAATGCCGTCGCCTTGGCATACGGAATCGGCTAGGTTCTCATTCGGACGGGCGTAGGATCCGTGACTTCCATGTCAAACTCCATCAGGTTTGTCCGGCCCGGTTTGTCTGTCAGAGAGTCGGCGTGGTTTTCCATCAATCTCCTCACACTTTCTTGCTGGGCTTCCGTTAGGGTGGAGCTTATTTTCACATCTAAATGTGATTCCTCCTGTTTCACCGGGTACTCTACGGATGATAATGGCTCTTCTTCCATTTGCATAGCAATGGCCATAGTCATGAGGTGCGCTGGTTCGGCAGGGGCTCGCTCGTAAAACTTCTTAAGCAGATTTAAGTGATAAATTTTCTGCTTTCCGTTCACGGCGATTTTATAGTTGGTGCGAGAAATCTTTTCCGCCACTTTGTAGGGTCCCCTCCAGCAAATCTGCAATTTATTACTGCTACTTGGCAGAAGAAGTAGCACCTTCTCTCCTACTGCTAGTTCTCGGTCCTTCGCATTGCGATTGTAATATTTGGCATGTTTCCGCCTAGCCTCCCGTACTTTCGCTGTGGCTAATTCCCAGCCAGTCTTCAGGCGTTGTTTCAAGTCTGTGACGTACTGGAAGGCTGATGTGACAGTGTCGTCTGCCTTGGCATCTGTCCATGTTCTTAGTAATGCTTCTAATGGACCTTTAATAGGTCTTCCGAAGAGTAATGTGGCCGGAGGAACTCCAGTTGACGCATGCGGTACTTCCCTATAAGCAAATAATGCGGCAGGAAGATACTGATCCCAAGTTTCTGGCTTCTCCTGTGCCAACTTCCGAAGAATAGAGGTGAGCGTCCCATTAAACCGCTCTACTTGCCCGTTACTTTGGGGGTGATAGGGCGAAGTATGGATATGCCTAGTCTTGAATATTCTAAGCACCTCCTCTGTCAATTTGCCTCTAAATTGTGACCCGTTGTCTGTGAGAATTTCATGCGGGAAGCCCAATCTAGTAAAGATATCCAGTAAAGCGTCAGCTACATGCACTGAGTCGCATGCTGGCATGGCTATGGCTTCGCCCCACATGGAACAGGTGTCCACTAAGGTAAGGATATGGGAGTTCCTCTTCTTAGTTCTCAGCAGAGGTCCAATTATATCCACGGCCACTCTTTCAAATGGGGTGCCCAAGATTGGCATCTCCCCAAGGGTCGCGGGTGCCATCCAGTGTTTTGGTGCAACTTTCTGGCACTGAGGACAAGACTTGACGAAACGTTCAATGTCGCCGGTGATCCCTGGCCAATAATAGTGGCAGGCAATCCTTTGAGTCGTGGCGCTCATTCCCATGTGTCCACTAAATGGGATAGAGTGGCCCATCTCAAGCACCTGGTTCCTATAGGTTGCAGGAACTACTAATTGGTTGTGTTCCTGTCCTTCATTTCCAGCTCGGCGATACATCAATCCATTTTTCATAAAGAAGTCTCCCTTGGTAGGTGGGTTGTGTGTTCTAGGTAATTTTTTAAAACACGGCGCCAGTGTGGAATCTTCCATTTGGGCCCTCTTCAATTCCTCGGGGAGGATATTGGTAGGAGGTTCCTGCTCTGCGTCTTTTCTTGACTGTCCTCTAGTCTGTACGGCCGCCATGACTAGTGGTTGAGTAGGTTCTCCAAGGAACACATATCTACATCCCAAGATTAAAGAGTAGATTGGTTCTTCCATGATAGCTGCACGAATCTCTCCTGTCACATAACGAGATTCCACTCTGATAAGTGCAATTGGCAGTGTCATGGGTGCAACATCCTTCGTCGGACCTTGGATGTCGACACTCTCTTCTGTTATCTGGTCAGGGGTGACAAGAGATGCCCTGACCACCGCATCAAAAGCAAGTCCTGTGTCATAAAGGCACTCCACAGATTGTCCGTTTACGAGGACTGATTCGATGACAGGAGGATGAGAAACGTTTCCGGTTCTCTGCTCCTTCCGGGGTGACGATTTTGTCTGCAGACAGGCAGCATGTTGGGGAGGAGGTCTGCGCTTGCACTCATTAGTGTTGTGATTGTTCAAGCGACAGTACTTGCACCATTTATCTCCCTGTCTCTGGTGTGGCGCAGCATTTTTCTTGTTTTGCTCTTTGAAGTTATCTTGTTTGGCGTGCTGTTTATGCGAGATGTGTGGTCCTTTGCTTTGTTGGTCTGGTTGGGAGCGAGCAGGTTGCTTTGGCGCCTGATCCGAAAACTTCTTTCTGGCTCCTTGAGACTCCATGAGAGCATTTTGGAATCGCTCTGCCAGTGTAAGAATATTTTCTAACCGGTCAGCGCCGTTTTCAGTGAGAAATCTACGCATTTCCATCGACATAGATTCTTTCAGTTGCTCTATCACAATCAGCTCTTTCAACCCGTCATAGTTCTCGGCAAAGCTTCCCAGTGTACACCACTTCACTAGGTAGTCTTCAATACGGGCTGCGAACTGTGAGAAAGTCTCTCCTGCATCCTTCCTAGAACCTCGAAATTTTTTCCGGTAAGCCTCTGAATGAAGCTCGTACCTCACCAAGAGAGCTTTTTTCAATGCCTGGTAGTCATCTTGCTCTCCGGCCGGAAGTTTATTAAAAACTTCGTAGGCGGCTCCTCTTAGGCCCTGGGAAAGTTTCAAGTTCCACTTCCGTTCTTCAAGTCCAAACCCTGTTGCAAAGCGTTCAAAGCGGTCTAAAAAGGCGTCCATGGTATCATTCCTTTCTGAAAAAGGTTCCAGCGGAAAGTTCATGGCATTGGGTGGCGCAGGTTGCGAAGTAGGCACACCATCTGAGCGGGGTGAGTACCCTCCATCACAGTTGGAAGCCGCTGCACTTTTTGCCAGCTCTATTTGATTGGTCTGTCCCTGGATTTCCAGTTGCTTCATCATAAGTGCATGCTCTGCTGCGGCTTTCTCTTTTCGCTCCGCTGCTTCTGCTGCTTCTTTCCGCTCCGCTGCTTCTGCTGCGGCTTTCTCTTTCCGCTCCGCTGCTTCTGCTGCGGCCTTCTCCATTGTAAGTTTCTGCATTTCCATCTCTCTTTCATGGAGTTTATCAGTTTCCTCGCTTACATATTTCATCAGGTCTTTTCCACTTAACCCGAATTCACGCCCTGCCTCCATCAAACTATTTCTAATTTTCGCAGCATCTGCCATGATATGCAGTACGGGTTTGCGAAGGGAAAAATTGGCAGTGACCTCCAAACAAATTTAATAGACTCGCACAAGTAATTATTTTTTTAAAACCAGCTAGGTTTAAATTAGTAATCAAGTTCAAATAGTTCTTAAAAATCACTCACTCAGCGTATTCTGAAAAATTAATTAACAGATTATCTCGAAGTTTCTATGAAAAATTTACTAAATATTTATGATAACAGTTTCTCCAGCAGTTACTGAAAAAAAAAAAAATTTTCAGTTCCCTACAGTATCCTCTGTTCTCAAAAAGTGTTTACTCTGTCCGTTTGATACTCAATTTAAAAAGTATCACTCGTGCTTTAGAGATATAAATTATCCCCCCTATGAAATAGACAAATTATAGTAAGTGTCAGTCTAGGAGATAATCCCTCGAAATGCCAACAAATTTTGCAATTATCGCAATTGTAAAGCAGGGATGAAAATGTGATTTATCACACTTCTAAGTCCGGGTTCACTAATCCCGGACGAGCCCCCAATTGTCGTGTGGTGAGTCACTGGGGCAACTACGACAGTAGTTTTTGCCAGGAATAGTCTATGAGATATTAGATATAAGGTCTCTAGAAACTGGCTCGTTAAGAAAGAAAAAAAGACCTATTCGAGATAGGGACAAGAAGACAGGAATGCGAATGCTTTCCACTAGACAGTGTTTTCTAATAAATTATGGAAAGAGTTCTATTTCCCCACGACCTTAGCTTCTGCCCTTAGATCCCGTAAAGAAAAAGCCCCCAACCTCATCTGAGTAGAGAAAGGTTCCTATAGGTGAATATGTAACACCGACAGCACGAGTGATACATTAACAAACTCTTGATAATGATCAACTGATCGTTGGGTTTATTAATGAAATATCCACACATATAGGGTTAGTAATGGTTAGAACGTGATGATGGTGAAAGACGATTCACACAAAACACACAGATGAGATAATAAAATTACAGTTAATTAAGTAATAGTTAATTAAGGATGAACTGGTGTAGAGTGAAATGATGATGTGATATGATACGTGTTACCAAAATGGTGAGTACTCTACACAGTCCATGTGTCTCTAAATGCTTCTCCTAGATATGAGGATTCACATGTATGCATAAAATGTCCCAAGTTGTTATACGTTATGTCGAATGGGGTATCTCTAAGTCGAGGACGTTCTGATGAATACTGTTGTCGTACGGAGAACGCTGACGAGATATTTATGTATATTCCTTCACTGTTTGAGTATATCTCTGTAGTGTGGATTAGAGGTGGGCAAATTGACACACTCAACTGTTTCGAAACAGTTAGCGCAGTGATTTAAACTGTTTCGAAACAGTGAGTCGACACAACGACACAACGACACAATTGCCCGTATCGGGGAGAAAGAAGTCTCTTATAGACAGTACCGGCGCGAGTATACATGAACTGTTTTTACTGTCGTGTGTGAAAATCTATGGCGTTTCGTGTGACCACAATTCAATATTTTTACACAAGTCTTCATTATGATGTAATAAAACGTAGATATGATGATAGCTGCAGTATATGGGAAAATAATAAAAAACAACAATAATAATAACAACAGTAATAATAACACATGATATCAAACTAGAGTAAGCTAGTTTTGGTAGACAATGATTCAAATCCACACCGAGTAGGCCTACACATATATCAGCAGAACTAATAAAGTGTCCATTACATTTATACGAACACACGGACACTTTAAACTTTAACATAGCGCCTAAAACATTGACAACTGCAGCACTGACACAATTTCCAGTGTCTATAACTTCTCAGCAAAAATAATATCACTTGTAAAATCAAGTCATCATAACACATCCCTGAAAAAATATGACATGTTTGATATTCCATACTAATGTTCCGAACGGTTGATTCAAATTTTACATAGGATCAGACAGTGTGTCGCTGCAAAACAGCGAGGCAGACGAAACAAACAAGCAGGAAGTGTCGAATCGCTCGCTGTTTCGAAGCATATTTTCGACCCTTGAATGATAAAATACCAGAACACACGTTACATTTTACTTTGTTGTCTTTGATCTTTACAAAATAATCCCAAACAGGGCTTCTCCCCGCCATAAATGAAGATTAAATGATGTTGAACACAAGTTTTAAACACTATTTTTTATGTATAAACAAAACACGTTTTCTTACGAGAGCGCCCGAATCAAGAGTACCGTAACATGCGTATAATGAGCGCTTGGATGAAATAGAACTATGGAACTGTTTCGAAACAGCAGACTACAAGTAAATTAACTGAAACAATGAGACATGAGTCGTGACACCCTAGTATGCAGATTTACTTATTCTCGTTAGTACAAATCTATGGTATTTCGTGTGACCACTGTTAAGAATATCACACAGTCGTTTTCATTATGATGAAATGCAAGGGGAACATGCTGACAGCTGCAGTAAAAGTGAAAAAAATAATAATAATAACAGTAATAATGACACATTATATAAAACTAGAATAGGTACAGTCAGCGACAATGATTCAACTCAAACCGAGCAGACACCTAATAGTAGTAAGCCTCTTTCAGTCCTGAGGAATTATTTTAAAAAAAAAAATTATGACTTGTTTGATTTTCCATACTATTTATAAACGCCTAATGTACCGCACGCTTGACACATTTTTACAAAGGCCCCTGAAGGTTAGACAATGATACAGTGTGCCTCTTTGCAAAACAGCGAAGCGGACGGGAACTGAAACTGCAGTTTCAATACACGAAACAGGCTATGTATCGAATCTGCGTGAGACAGTGCGTCTCTGCAAAACAGTCTGGAATTGACACTGTATCGACACCGCAAGAAAACTGTGTTTCGAAGCGTTCGGGTACGATGCAGTTTCAACGCATTGTATCGATACATACACACAGTAGCCATCTCTAGTGTGGATCAACAGTTAATAGTTGTCATATGAACAAAAGGTCTGTGGTCTAATCTCCCGACGGTACTGGTCAGACTGGATATCTTCACGAAATGTTAGTGATATGTAGACTCATAATCTTGCGTATGTAGTCGTGATTCATATACTTTCGAGTCTGCTTCATAAAATGCGCTTAAGAGTGTGTTGCACGTGGTATAAATATGCAATTCCTCTTTTGAGCTCTTTTGCTTGACTTCAGATAATAATGATCTTTCGAGTGATTAGAGTTTATGATGACTCTGTATTGAACTTGTGATAACGATGTATTGAACTTGTGATAACTCTGTATTGAACTTGTGAGCAAGCAGTATATGGTGACGAAAAATGCTGCGTCCACCTTATGACTTGTGGGTGAGACAATATTCCTTTTAAATTGAGGAATGAAAGATGTCCTATGGCGAATTCTGCTAGCCAAATGTCCGTTTTTGATAACTTATTTCTGGTTAGACGTCAGACACGTTGCGTGTAGACTCAGACTTCTGATGAACTGAAGACACACAAAAGTCTTCGTAAGTTTTTCACATTTAACATCACTGGTTGACTTTCATTTAAACTACTGCTCATTATTCATCTCCCTCTCTCTGAGTTCAATTCTAATGATGTTAAATATCTTGTGCATGAGAGTGTGTGCATATGGGAGACTGTGATGATGATAAAGGTGAAATATGAACTATTAATTACCTTCTATCATCCTATCATCTTCTATGAAAATCTTCTGATTTTATTAATCAGTTATGCCAAGAATTATTTGAAACTTTATCTTCCGCACATTTTAGCTGTGAGGTTAAAATAAACAAAATTAAGAAAATGTATTAATAAGTATAAGATCTACTAACCTTCTTTTCCCTTCGCAAAATCCTTTAAGAACACAATTAATCACGGAACTGAATTATCATCCACTCTGAATAAACACGTGTATTAGGCTATGCGTTTTTGGGTTTGATCTCTTCCTTACAAGGTAAAAACCTGGACTGCCTCACTCTAGTAGATTATGCGGTATTATATATTTCTGGAAGTCACCCTGCCCAAGCTGGGCGTCCAATGTGGTCAACCCACGCTTGTCTGAACCGCAGCCACGTTTTCCCCTGGCCAATCTGGGCGTCCAATGTGGTGTCACAGAAATTACAGTTTGATTAGGATGACCATATGTGTTTTTACCAGATTTATCACGATACAATGTGGGCTTCAAATGATAATGTCAGGCATGTGGACTCAATCAAAGGACTTTATTTCCCCCGATGAAAGAACAAATGTGGTTCTCTAGATACCGGTCGCGAGTAATCACAACAATGAAATAGCAAATGTGGATCGCAAATATGAGATGAGAGAGCAAATGTCGGAGAAAATACAGTATGAAGAATGTAGGAAAAGATGGAGCAATAAGGCCTTTGCGCTCGTTTATCACACTCCTGCAAAGTTCCAGGTAGCAGGATTGACCTGAACATACGACCTCAGGTTTGATGACACGAATAAACCTGTAACAAGGATAAATAGGGGCTAATTTCTGTCATCAAGCCCACATATTCCTAGTGTATATGAGATGAGTGTGTCTCAGGTGTCTGTATGTAGGATGAATGACAACATGGCTCAGTATGATTTAGCAATAGCGAGACAAGACATTCTTTCTAATAATTCAATACATGAATACATCCAATAATTTGTACACCTAGGTATGATGCAACTGTTTCCTTCCACCTATAATATACCAGGCCATCTCTGATAAGTGCTATACTGGCTGGTAAAATATATCCTAACAATACTGTTGTAGTTATATGAGTCCTAACAAGGACTGTTAGGTTATATTCAGGTTGGAGTTATATGAGTCCTAACAAGGACTGTTAGGTTATATTCAGTTGGTTTTCTTCTTCAGCAATCATACTAGGAAATACAATCATTATACCTGATTCCATAAAATATAATCATTATACATGATACAGTCATAGGTTATATTCAGATTGGAGTTATATGAGTCCTAACAAGGACTGTTAGGTTTTATTCAGTTGGTTTTCTTCTTCAGCAATCATACCAGGAAATACAACCATTATACCTTATTCCATAAAATATAATCATTATACATGATACAGTAATAGTAAAACTAAAATCCTAAAGTGACTTTCTTTCCTTTCCTGATGAAGGCCTTGTGGCCGTAACATAGACTATTTTCTTTTGTCTTTTGTCCTCGTAAGACGAATCACCTTTTTTCGATTTTTTTTTCAACCCCATCTATTAATTATATACAGTTGTAGGTTATTTTCAGGTGGTTTCCTTCTTCAACAGTCATACCAGAAATTACAATCATTATACATGATACTATAGAATACAATCATTATACATGATATTGTCATATTAAAACCAAACTCCTAAAAGTGATATTAGTTTCACAATTATTTATAGTAAGTTTACATACCCTCTAAGATTAATACAAGCCAGATTTTGACTCAACTTAGTGAAGGAAGTCTGCCCGGCATGCATGTAAGCAGGAATCAGTCTTGGCAGCTTTCTCTTCTCTAGTCTATCGTTCTGGCTGGTCTTCGTGTTTGTGTGTATATTTGAATAAAATGCACACATATATATAGGTAGACGCAGGTAGATGCAACTGCGTAAGGAACCACTTTGATTGGTTCACTGTGTTTTCGTCTTTTTCGATTGCAGGGACATGCTGATTGGTTAGTTGCGTTTTCGTACTTTTCGTTTTTCAGAGTTCCGAACCAACAGTGTTTTATGCATAATTTATTCTGTCTGCCGCCATCTTGCGTGAATCCGTGACTACGCGTAATTTATTCTGTTTCAGGGTCTGCCGGAAATCTTGCGTGAATCCTTGAGCGCAGATTGGCTGTGCAAATTTGTATATCGATTGCGACCTAACATAGTGTATTTAACTTAGCAGCGGATTTACAAACAACTTTACGACATCCATCAACACCTTTTAGTTCCCCAAGGAGTATAAGCCTTCAACAAACACATACTAAGTCCTGTCACGTGCCATCAGCTTAAGTTCTTTCCATGTCCTCCTCATCATTTTCACATATCTCCAGTTCTCTACTTATGTGTGGTTTTGTTCTGTTTTGTGGTCTAACTCTGCCTCTTGCCCGGGAGATTCCAGAATAAGGACTGCCTTGTAGTGCCATCAACAGGTCTCAAGGTGTGTCCTGTCCATCAGCAGCATTTTTTTTTCTCATCTCGTGTTCCGCTGACACTTGTGTGGTTCTTGTCATTAGTTACATATTGGTGACCTTGTCGCTCCATTTATGGACCTGTCCTATTGTGTGCTGATGTTTTTTTGTGGTTTAAAACTTCTACAGAATGGGGGTAACCGTCCCCAAGCCCAACCCTTTTCAGTCGCTTTTTTACGACATGCATGGTAGGTTACAGTGTTACTGTTCTTTGCTATCCTTTCGGGCCCAGAGGACACATGGACTGTATCCTCCAACTGTGTCTATATTACTTTAATAATTCAGGTCTGTAACCCTGTATCCAAAATCGTCGGGGTAGGCTTTGTTTCGAAAACTGGATTTTTTTTCTTCCAGTTTTCAGATGTCGTCCAAATGGTTCGGAAATTAGCCCAAATTCGTACAAAATATCCCAAGTCACCCAATCCGCGTTCATTAAAAATCGCCAAATGTCACCCAAAAGTCGAAAATCGCCCAAATTTTGATAGAAAAGTAGCCCAAATTCGAACAACATATCCCATGTCACCCAATCCGCGTTAAAAAAATATCCAAACGTCGCCTAAAAGTCATAAATCGTCCAAACTGTGATGCACAAGTAGCCCAGAGAAACTTTTGATTTTCAGAATATTTCGGTTTTCGGGTGTTCTGATAAAATATAATAGACCAGTACCGGGGTATGTGTCTATATGAAGACATAACTTCTTCTGATACCCTGTGTGTAAGAGAATCAGAGGGAGTCAGAATAAATATGGGACCAGAAGACGCAGCAATAGAGACCGCAGTCAGCGACTCATAGCTTGACTGCCTGCGTCAGGACCAGCGAACCAGAGCTGGTCAAGACCGTGCTCCACCTCCACGTGGTGGTCCTGGAAACAGTCTGCAGCAGTGCAGTCTGGCTGAGCGAGCACGGATCGAAGAGGGAAGGCAAACCCGGTCCTAAAAAATGCCGTGCAGAAGTCGGATGTGTCGACCGAAAGGTGCAGATATCACAGCTTTGGCGTAAACAGACACAACGCAACCACCGTCCTTTTCAGGACGAACGAGGAAGAAGAAGAATAAATATGGGGAAGAAAATAAGACACAGGTAATGAGATAATGGATACATAAGACACGGAAAGATGTTGAAGGGATGGCACCAGATAGAACTGTTTAGTATTAAGGCCTATATTCCACAGAGAACTGAAAGTTAATGAGTGAATGAATGAAAATATAACCCAAAGTGTTATGTTACGAAAATGTGACTGGTAAAATGGGTCAGCATTAACTCTTAGTGTGGCATGGGGGGGGGGGGGGGGGTTCCTCTCTCTCTCTCCACCCCCTCCCCTTTCCACGTTCCCAACTAGTGTGTCCAGATGGACTACAAAGCGTATTTAAAAATTTCGTCTTCATTTTTCGGTATTACATTACCAATAATATACATGCAAGTGCTGTGTGGCGACACTTTACACGAAGTGGGTAAAGTACAATGTCATCTGACACAAAAAGTTGGGAACCTCTTTGGCACATGGTATATTTAGATCGAATGCGGACAATTCTAACCATTATACTTGGCTGAGGGGTGGTAGGGCCAAGATACATCGCTTCGTATCAACGCTTCAAATGGAACTAGGTCGACTTAGATGAGCCCATTGTTTGGCGAGATGGAAAACAGCTTTTTCTCTCCTCCTTTCACCGGGACTACGTACAGAAATAAAATGGCAGACCTTTTGGGGATGCACTTTAATGGTGGTGATGGGTGGGGGTTAGCGGGGAGGGGGGGGGGGGGGGTGGGGGGGTGTGGGGGGGGGGGGGGGGGGGGGGGGGGGGGGGGGGGGGGGGGGGGGGGGGGGGGGGGGGGGGGGGGGGGGGGGGGGGGGGTGGGGAATGAACGAAGGGAAGTTTTTATTTTATCAGTATTTTAAAGACAAGTGTTGCTTTTTTGCAATTCTGTACCGAAAAATAAAAATCACCATCTCAGTGAAAACAAATTCAATTTCAAAAACAAAAAAAATGATGTTTTTTGTTGTTTTGTTTACATGGAATAAAAACAAGAACGCTAAAGAATTTTGGACAGTTCCGATTGGCACAGTGGTTAGTGCGCAAGCCTCTCGATGCAAAGCTACCGGGTTCCGGTTCAAAACCTGGTAGCGTGACGCTGATTCAACCCACTGTAAATGGGTAGGCTACGTGGCTCTGCTCTTAAGTTAGGAAGGGCAAAGGAAGAGGGAAATGGAACGGATCATTCCAACTCTTAAAGTTGGACCTAGTATAGTAAAGTCTCTAACATTTCACTCCTCTGTGGCAGTATCTGCCATGAGACTATTTTCACCGTATACCAGAGGTTTTCAAACTTTTTTGGTCCGCGGCTCCCTTGACCTGTGCATAAATCACCGCGGCTCCTCTTTATACTATATATTATATATAAGCAATTGTCATAATATCGAGCCCAACACTTTTCCCAAGCCACCATGACGCCCTTAGCCGAGGGCCGCGACGCACAGTTTGAAAACCTCTGCCGTATACATATTGTCAATCCTTAGGGAAACAAAGTCATAAATTAATGAACTGAACAAGTGCGGGAAAACAAGTTTCGGGGGGGGGGGGGGGTATCGGAGTAGCTAAGAGGTATGGCGTCCACCTCTAAATCTTAAGGTACCGGGCTCCGCTCCCAGTACAGAGAATTTAACTGATGGACATTTTTTTTTTCAGAAACAGTGGTTCGCTGATCTCTTGGATAGTGAGATTGGATGCCTATCCTTCTTGGATAAGTGTGTCAGTGTGAAAAAAACAGGAAGTCCCGTTAAAAATCCCTTGGCAGTTGGAAATCGTAAAGAGTAGGCCATATGGCCCCCGCCCTTGCAAAATTTAAAAATGAGGAAACCTACCCACAACAAAATTATTTATAGAATTTGTGATCCTTGTATACACACATTGAGATCCTCCCTGATGCTATTGTTATTGTTAATCAGAATTGTCCTCACTGCACTCATCCTTATATGACCCCCAGCTAAGCAGAATGCTATAGTATAGATATGTGGAAGTAAACCTCTGTCTGTGAGGCTAACTACACCCTCGCTGACTCTTGAAATCATCCACACACTTCCAGGGATTTCCTCTGTGGTGAAACATGTTGAGAACCCAGAATTGCACATTAAGGTTGGAGGAATCCCACGAGCCCTAGATGTAACTCTGGCTTTTTACCTGGTTGGCAGCATGCAGAAGGATGTCACTATGGGCCCATGATGGGCAGGGAGAACTGAGAAGTGGCTCTGTATAGGATGTAACAATTCCTTGGGAAAGCCCAGAACCAGAATACAGTATTTTAGCTCTGCATAGTTGGAGAGCCTCCTTGGATAGTATGAATGCACAGTATGCCACACACTTTTTCCTCCAAGCTTGGGACCAGATGTGGGAGCCACAGTAGCGCAGTCGTTACTGCACTGGCTTCCTACCTCAGTGGTCCATGGTTTGATCCCCAGTTGAGGTGGGATTTTTTAGACCGCAAACGGCTCCGGGGTCAACCCAGCCTCAAAAATTGGGTACCAGAACAACTCTGGGAAGGTTAAGGCGGACGGCGTGATGCTGACCACATCCCCCCTAGTGTGCCGTTGGTCAAGAAAATATGGGCCTAACACCATATTCCCAATATACCTCAATGGGCATGTAACGGGATCCCTTGGGACCAGATGTGATGATCCTTTAAATGCCAGCATAAGCTAGAGAAATTGGAGTACATAACTTCAACTCAACATGTTTCGGAATTGTAGAAAAGCCACAGGGAAAGCCTAGATCTGCAGTGTAGATAATACTAAGGAGTATTCAACTTGATATTGGCTGCAACAGAGCGAGAAGCTCAGTAACCCTAGTTAAACAACAACCCTCAGGCATATCGTACAAGGTGATTAAAATGAGGCTGTGCACGAAGCTAGCAACCTGATCATGTAAAAAACAAATTGTTAGAGGCCACCGCTGTAAGAGCTTATGATTGCTTGGTGCCGGCTTCCTGTCAGGTGACCTGCTGCAGTGGTGGCTCCATGCTCCATAGGGAGCAAACAGGTGACTGATGACTGATATACTGACTGGATGACTGATATACTGACTGGATGGCTGATATACTGACTGGATGGCTGATATACTGACTGGATGACTGATATACTGACTGGATGACTGATATACTCACTGGAAGGCTGATATACTCACTGGATGACTGATATACTGACTGGATGACTGGTGTACTGAACGGATGACTGATATACTGACTGGATGACTGATATACTGACTGGATGACTGATATACTCACAGGAAGGCTGATATACTGACTGGATGACTGATATACTGACTGGATGTTAAGTCATATTTTAATTAAGGAGAGTTAAGTGTTTAAGACTGGAATGTACGGGTTGGTGTTTTGTACACGCTAGTAAAACACGCTCTGCGTGATGAGAGAATTTCTTAGTTGAGGGGTGGAAGGCGGAGTAATGTTTAAACTGTTACCTGACTAGTTGTTAGTTTGCTTTTTAAAAATATGATAAGGAATCTGGTCGAAGGTTCTATGATTAAGTTTTGGGGGGAAAGGCGGATGAATTCTGCTCACATCTCAAGCTGCGAGTTTGCACTTGAATGAATTGTACTGAGCTGTTTTGAGCAGCTGATTTTTTGTGACAGTACATTTCCTGGGAGTGTTGCGGAATGGTGGTTAGCCATGTTTTTCACTGTGTGTACCAGTGGATATTTTTGTAAAGGGAATTTAATAGAGATGGAATAGATTTTCAGGCCATGGATTGTACTGGCCGTTATTATTATCATGATTCATATTCTATAATGGATATTTGTTCCCATGGATGTAATTGCACCGAGAGTTACTGATGTTATAAGAATTATGATGTTTTTTCCCTCTGATGAATATTGTTCCCATGGATGTAATTGCACTGAGAGAGTTGCTGATGTTTAATAAGAATTATGATGTTGTTCCCATTGATGGATAATTGATCCTGTGGATTATACTGATGTCTAATTGATACTATGTGCTACAGCCATTTGCCACGTATTTTATACCCGTAGTAACCTGTGACAGTGTGTTGTTTCTGATGTCAACGTTTGCTGTGCCGTCAATAAACTGTTTAAAACGTTACAGCTGTTCCGAACATTTCCTGACTCCTATGTTTGCTGTGGTGTGAGTGACTGTACCATAGGCACACTTAAAGAACCTATACACATTCGCGCATGTTATGAGTTACATGGTCACACGCCTGTCGGCCATCCGTAAGCCCGACATAAGCTGATTGCCTTCATCAGCAAAATATATTAACTTTGTCCTACCATCCCGCCTGCAGAAGGTGTTACAGCAAATACAGCGATAACACTGGATGACTGATATACTAACTGGATGACTTATATACTGACTGAATGACTCATATACTGACTGGATGACTGATATACTGACTCTGATGACTGATATACTGACTGACTGGATGACTGATATACTGACTCTGATGACAGATATACTGACTGGATGACTGATATACTGACTGACTGATATACTGACTGGATGACTGATATACTGACTGACTGATATACTGACTGGATGACCAATATACTAACTGATATACTGACTGGCTGATGTATGGACTGGATGACTGATGTACTGACTGGATAACTAATATACTGACTGGATGACTGATATACTGACTCTGATGACTGATATACCAACTCTGATGACTGATATACTGACTCTGATGACTGATATACTGACTCTGATGACCAATATACTGACTGGATGACTGATATACTGACTATGATGAGTGATATACTGACTGGATGACTGATATACTGACTCTGATGACTGATATGCTGACTGACTGATATACTGACCCTGATGACTGATACACTGACTGGATGACTGATATACTGACTCAGATGACTGATTTACTGACTGACTGATGATTGATATACTGACTGGATTACCGATATAATGACTGATATACCGACTGACCGGATAGCTGATATACTGACTGGATGACTGATATACTGACTCTGATGACTGATATACTGACTATGATGACTGATATTCTGACTTGATGACTGATACACTGACTGGATGACTGATATACTGACCCTGATGATGGATATACTGACTGGATGACTGATATACTGACTCTGATGACTGGTATACTGACTCTGATATACTGACTCGACATAGAAAATAAATGCCGGGAGAGACACACTGGAAGAGACCTAGACTATGACTTACATGTCTAAACAATCTACCGACATCCAAGGGACCTAAAGGCCACTGACTGATTCATCATCATTATTTTCCTATGTGCTCCTCATGCAGCAAGGAGCCACCACTGTAGCTGGTCCCCCCAGGGAGGAAGCCTGCACCAAGCACTCACAGCGGTGGTTCATGTGGCAATTTGTTTAACATGATGAGGCTGCCAGTCCCTTGCACAACCATATTAGTTGCGTTGTATGACATGCCTGACTGATTAATAACAGTTTTATCTTAAATGAAAAAAGGGTTCAAACTCACCATATGTAGTTTTTCCCTATTCTGGTATGTAAAATCCAATGTTGTGCCTGTTGGGCCTTTAGCCACAGCCATAGGAAGAATCTGGTGGCCAGGGATCACATGGCCTGTCAGTAATAAGAGTAGATAAATAAAGTTAGGCCAAAATTAAATTCTTAATTTATTATCAACTAAAAATGTATGCATATAAAGTTGAAGGGTCAGTCAGTAATATCAAAACAAGAATATAAAAAGCAAGAGAAACTTTCACAGCATTGGGAGATATTATTGAATTAACAGAAATCAAGGCGAACACAAAAATAGCATCTTCAAACTCAAATGTCAAGTCAGTCGTATTGCGTGGCTGTGAAACATGAAGGACAAAAAAAAGCAACAACCAAGAAGTATATAAATGAGGGCCTGCACAGACTAGAAGTTACCTGTGTGTTACCAGGCCTTAAAGGGCAGCAAATTAGAGGTAGATCAAAGAACACACGGAAAAGGATACTGAAGCCAGAAATAAAAGAAATAGAAGACATGGACAGACCTTGAGCTGATGCCATGTTATAGGAGGACCTGGCATGTGTTTGCTAAAGGTCTATGCTCCATGGGGAGCTAAAGGGTATTGACTGATTGGAATGAGAGAATACGACGACTGAAATGGTATGACAAGATTAACAATGTAGAACTGATGACAAGACCCAGACAAGTACCAGTGGAACAAGGGATGAGAAGAAGACATTGGCAATAGATAGTACACACATTGAGAGAATCAGCTAATAGCCTTGCAAGGCAGTCCTTCTTCTAGAAAACCCAGAGTAAGAAGAAGCAGAAGGAAACTGAAAAACAAATGGAGAAGAGAGCTGGAAGCAGAAATGAAAATGTTGAGGATGACACAGAAGGACCTTGAGCTGATGGCATATGACAGGATGACTTGGTGTAGCGAAATTGTAAACACGCTGCTTTGTTATTAATAGAAAGAAGGGGAAGTGTACCAGCCAATCAAAAGATGCGAGCTCGCTGCTGCTGATCGATATTGTTATGGCGTTTACTAGGAGAATGAAGTGTGTAAATTCTAAGATGGATTTGTGTATCGTACATGATAATGCAGTGACAGACAGTGATGGAAGTTAAGTTATTTCATTTTTCGAAGGATAACTCTATGCATGCCTAAGGAATAGTGGATGGAAGGATTACTTTTGGAGAAATGTGCAAGTGAAGGCGTCAATATAATGAACGCTGCTGTGTTGACCATCTTTAAAAATTGGTTTAAAATCGAAATCAGAACCAATTATGGAAAACTACATATAGAAAGAAAGCAGAAATTCTGGGGAATGGAAGGAGATAAATCAAAAAGTCATGGATAACCAGAGAGATGCTATGTAGAACTGATGACAAGACCCAGACAAGTACCAGTGGAACAAGGGATGAGAAGAAGACATTGGCAATGGATAGGACACACATTGAGAAAATCATCTGATAGCCTTGCAAGACGGTCCTTCTTCTAGAAAACCCAGGGTAAGAGAAGCAGAAGGAAACTGACAAACAAATGGAGAAGAGAACTGGAAGCAGAAATGAAAATGATGAGGATGACACGGAATGACCTTGAGCTGACGGCATATGACAGGATGACTTGGCATACATTTGTTGACAGCCTATGCTCGTTGGGGAACAGCAGGACAATGAATGAATGATTTAAAAAATGGCCACATATCACAGTCATTGATTTTTTTTTCAGTGACTGATTTTCCAAATTTTTTTTTTTCTCCAAGTACACTGCAGATGATAACAAGGTTGAACTTGAAGAAACACCATTAAAGGATGTAGAATCGTACACATATCTTGGCAGTAATATAGACAAAGTTGGAGGGACAGAAAGTGATATCAAAATAAGAATACAAAAAGCAAGAGGAGCTTATATTGCATTGGGAAACATATGGAGAACAAGAGAAATCAAGTTCAACATGAAAATAAGAATCTTCAACTCAAATGTCAAGTCAGTCCTATTGTATGGCTCTGAGACATAGAGAGCAACAAAAACAACAACCAAAAAGCTACAGACTTTTATAAACGGGTGATTGCATAGAATAGAAGGACTGAAATGGTATGACAAAGTCACAAATGTGGAATTGATGACAAGAACCAGACAAGTGCCAGTGGAACAAGAGAAGAAGACGCTGGCGATGGATAGGACACACACTGAGGAAACCTGTTGATAGCATTACAAGGCAGTCCTTGTTCTGGAATCCACAGGGAAAGAGAGGCAGAGGTAGCCCAAAAAACACATGGAGAAAAGAACTGGATACAGAGGTGAAAATGATGAGGAAAACGTGGAAAGAACTTGAGCGGACGGCACAGGACAGGAAGACTTGGCATGTGTTTGTTGAAGGCCTATGCTAAAGGGTATTGATTGCTTGACACTGCAGATCTACGAAGGTAATTACCGTAAAATCTCGCGTATAATACGCACAATTTTTACTCATTTTTGCCTGCTAAAACTCGGGTGCGTATTATACGCGAGTACTAAAAAATACGTAATTTTCGATATCGAAAGTAACCTACATTGGAAAGTCTGTCAAGTTTTTGTCACAATTTGACAGTGAAAATGGCGCAAAATTGAATGTGCCATGTGTTTTCTTATGTGTCAGACATTGTTGCAAAACGCATTTCGCACTCTTGGTCTTCAATCTGTTTTGATATTAAGCTTGGTTGTGAAGTTTGTCATTTGATTATTTTGAGCCCTAAAAATGAATTCGAGAAAATGTTGTACTGCAGCAGAAAAGCTCTTAGTGGTAAAATATGCAGAATCTAACGGCAATCGGGCAGCAAGTCGACATTTTTCCATTAACGAGTGCAACATTCGATTATGACGAAAAAATAAAGAGGCGCTGCAAGTGTTGCGTAGTAAGAAAAAGGCGAATCGCGGGTCACCACCAGATCTTCCAGACCTAGAAAAAAAACATTATTGGAGTGGGTAGTGGATAGAAGGCAACAAGGCTTCGGTGTTTCATGCATTGAAATCCGACTTAAAGCTCTGGAACTTAAAAAACCTCATACAGGCACAACAACATTTAAAGCGTCATATGGATGGGCAGTTCGTTTTATGAAGCGACATGGTCTTTCAGTTCGTCGAAGAACTACTATCGCGCAGCATCTTCCATCTTCTTTCAGATTTTTAACAAATGTTTAATAAAATAAAATCTTGAAAAATTATGGTGCATATTATACACGAATTTCCATTTTACCAGAAAATTTTGGGCTAAATCAAGCATGCGTATTATACACGAGTGCGTATTATACGCGAGATTTTACGGTATGTCTCTCCACAATATTATGTTACTCTTCAATCAATCAATACCCGTTAGCTCCACAAGAAGCACGGGCCTTCCAACAAACATAGGCCAAGTCCTCATGTCAAGCGCCATCAGCTCAAAGTCATTTCATGTTTTCATCATCACTTCTAGTTCTTGTCTCCAGCTCTCTTCTTCATATGTTCATCTGTCTGCCTCTGCCTATCTTTCCCTGAGAATTCCAGAACAAGGACTGCCTTGTAATGCCATCAACAGGCATCCTCAATGTGTGTCCTATCCATCTCCAGCACCGTCTTCTCATCTCTTGTTCCACTGGCACTTGTCTGGTTCTTGTCGTTAGTTCAAACATTGGTGACCTTGTAATATCCTTACAATCCTTCAAATCTTTGCAAGCACCCATTACAGAAAGTCTATAGCATTGTTGGTAGTTGCTTTTGTTGTTCTCCATGTTTCACAGCCATACAATAGGGCTGACTTCTCTTTCATGCTAAAACTACAAACTATTCTTCGGAGGCAACCCTCAGCGGTTAGGTTTGGTTTTAAGGACCATCTTCATTGCACACAGACAACTCCATCAGTGCTCCGATCGTCTCCTTTAGATCACACAAGGAGGATCTCAGCACGGTGCACAAACTGTGTAGCACCAGTGAGAATCCCAAATGTGTGTATATAGGAATCACACATTCTATAAATATTTTTGTGGTGGGTAGGTTTCTAATTTTCAAATTTTGCCAGGGCAGCAGCCTGATAGGATTACTCTTTACGATTTCCAACTGCCGTGGGATTTTTAACATGCCCAGCTTGCACACTGGACCTCCTATTTTTTCGCCCTTATCCGAGAAGGCTAAGCATCCGATCTCACTACCCAGGAGACCAGGGGGGAGACTGACATCATTAGGACCACTGATTCTGAAAAAAAATCTCCATACATTATATTCCCTCAGCTGGGAGTCAAACCCAGTACCTTTAGAATTCGAGGCTGACGCCATACCTCTTAGCTACCCCGACCCTGAGCGGCCCTGTGGCAACCATTGATCACACAGATCATCACACATGAAGCAATCCAAGACAACCAAAAATAAAGCCACATAACACTAACAATCAAACATCAAAGCATGAAAATCACTACTTATTTACTTACTTAGTCAACAATCTTCTACCGTGAAGTGTAGAGGTTTGGAGGAGGGAGCGTAATACTATACTATCGGTTGTCTGCCTTCTGGCCTGGTTCCAATCTAGTCCTCGGTCCTTCAGAGATTGTCTAATGTTGCCCTCCCAGCGGACTCTGGGTCGTCCTGGAGATCTGGATCCCTGGCTCTTACTTTCCCATACTTGTCGTGGTAGCTGATCTTATTCCATTCTGCAGACATGGCCAAACCACCGTAGTTGGGACTTTTCTAATCGGATCTGCAGTGGCTGGGTTTTGAGGCCTTGCCGTATCATCTGTTTGCGGACCATCTTAGTCTTCTTGCTAACTTCTCCTTTGCTGAGGAATCCTCGATTTATGGCCTGAAAAAGTCTTCCAGCTGCTGCTCTTCGGGTAGCTAACTCTTCTTTGATGCCTCCCTTCCAGTCTATAACAGCTCCGAGGTATTTAAACTAGCTGACCTGCTCCAAGACCTGTTCTCCCACATAACAACCACAATAACATGAAATCACTAACACTTACCACAAGAAAACTCCATGACTCTGTCAGGTGATACTCCGGCAGCATGGAACAGTTGATCCTTGAACTCTGACGTCTGAGACAAAAAAGGAAAGAAATGTATACACCAATGACAAAACTACAAGTCTTTAGTTCTGACCTTTCAGGTTCATAAATACTTATCTCGTGCCTTGCTAGATACCCTGTGGAGAGGTCGGAGGTCACTGAGGAGGCAAAGAAATAATAGGACCCCTGCTCCAGCTGGTGACTAATATAAAGCTGTGTATGGGAGCTGGCAACCTCATCAAGTAACACAAATTGTTACAGAAACCACAGCCGCAAACAACGTCAATGCTTGGTGCAGGTTTCCTGCAAAGGCACCAGCTGGAGTGGCGGATCCATGCTCCATAGGGAGCAAAAAGGAACATGATGATGATCTTTAGAATTAAATAGGAAATAATATCACGGCTGCTACTTCTTAAAAAGCCTTATTCTGCGGTTAAGCTATTACCATAGTCAGCCTTATCTTTGTGGCTGTGATTAAGCTAATACCATAGTCAGCCTTATCTTTGTGGCTGCGATTAAGCTAATACCATAGTCAGCCTTATCTTTGTGGCTGCAATTAAGCTAATACCATAGTCAGCCATTACCTTTGTGGCAGCGGTTAAGCTATTACCATAGTCAGCCATTACCTTTGTGGCTGCGGTTAAGCTACTCCATTGTCAGCTGTTATTTTTGTGGCTGCAGTTAAGCTATTACCACAGTCAGTCATTACCTTTGTGGCTGTGGTTAAGCTATTACCACAGTCAGCCATTACCTGTGTGACTGCAGTTAAGCTAATACGATAGTCAGCCGCTACGTTTGTGGCTGCGATTAAGCTATTACCATAGTCAGCCGTTATCTTTGTGGCTGTGATTAAGCTAATACCATAGTCAGCAGTTATCTTTGTGGCTGCAATTAACCTTTAGCACGCTGCGGTCGACTTAAGTCGCCCGCAGAAACCCATGTTCTCCCAGCTGCAGGCGACTTAAGTCGCCTTCGGATATCTTCGTTTTCTAACATTAAGAATTGTATACGTGATATCACCCCCGGATGTTAAGTTTTAATCTTATCTGGAAGAGAGTTAGCTTCTGCTTCCGATCTTTATTTAGTGATGGGTGTATTCGCATTTATTTTCTGTGAATTTTTAAAATCGAAATCAATCGGCATTGAACACGTGGCCATTTTCGCTCAAATTTTAATGGATTCTGACTCCGATGCGATGAGGAGATTTTTGTCTTTATTAGCGCTGATATTGGTCTCAGAATATGGGTGATGGCAGAGATGGAAACGATAGTAGAATGTCATTGCTAGTATGACTAATTTTAGGGGTTAGGCTTAGGTTTATGGGAAAGGTTTAGGGTTACGGCCGAATGTCACTGCTGACGAGGGCGTTTGTTGCTTTGCTACTGATGATGGGTGTAACGAAAAGATCGTCATTTGATTTGTATTGGTCAAATTACTTTCACTGAGATGCAAGGAATATGGACTCTTCGTTTGCTGGTTATTTTTTTTAAATTAAAAAAAATTTTTTTGTTTATTAAAAAAATTTTTTTTTTTTTTTTTTCATCTTTCCTTTCCTCTCTTCCTATCACATCTAACATGTACACAAACAAATTTTATATAATCAGATTCAACATTCATTTATTTATATAAATTCCAAAAATGATAGCAATTGACCAAGAAACACAAAAACTATAGACATTACAAGTCACCCACTATTAAAAACGGGGCGTTGTGAAAAAGAATGCAGCTGCAGGTGCAAATTTCCGCCAAAGAATGCAGAGAAACTTTGTTGTTGACGGACAGCTGGTTCAGATGTTCTATGGCTGTTCTTGTTAAGAGATCTTCAGGTTCATTTTGAATAGTCTGGAGAATTGACATGCAGTCGCATAAGAAGACTATATTTGATCCTTTGAGTCATTGTTCCTCCAGTATCTTTGTAGCCTCTAGGATTGCCTGTAGCTCTGCTCTGTAGTTTGTTGAGAGTTCTCCAGTAGCAATTGATTGTTCTATTTTTGGAGCGTGTGACATTAGTATTTGGATCCCAGCTCCTCCTTTCCTTACTGCTTCTTCTGAAGATCCGTCAGGGAAGACATGAATCCACTGTGGACTGGGGTATTGGTTGTTGAGGTGATCTGTATCTTAAATCTTTCTCTTCTCTCATTTCTTCCTGTCCAAGACTACTTTTTGCACTGACTTTATAGAAATACCCAGCAAGGGCAGTTTTTTCTTTATCTGTTTCGGCTCTCTTTGGTAGTTTGATTGTTGACATTATTGTTTTCTTATTGTTCCCTTTGATTGCCTTAAGTTTTTTCCATACTTCTTTAATTTGAGTGCTAGGACTAAGTGACTGACAAAACTCCTTCAAGTGGGTTTCTTTGGCTGTGAACATTATTCTGTTACTCATTCCTAATATGTAATAATAATAACAATAATAATACTTCAGAAAAGAAATTCAACCAAATAGAAACTAATCAACAAAAACTAACAAACAATTAAAGAAAAACAAAATTATTGACTACTCATAGTGCAAGGAAAGACAAAGAAGTAACAAACAAACAAAAATCAAGACTTAAAAAGAAGAAATACTAATATAAATTAAAACCATCAACTGCAAAAAACATTAGTTAGCTAAATACAAAACTTAAAATAAAATTACATTAAATACCCTAATTATAACCAAATGTTAGGATGAACAGGGTAGACCAAGATGGTGGAAAAGCAGAGGCAATAATGGTCAGCTGTTGTGCCCTGTCATCTTCCTCATCACCTTTTTAAATATATATAAATATATTTTGTCTATTCAGTTTTTTCTTTTCTCCATCCTCTCCCCCCCTTTATCACTATAACAACGAGTACTCATTATAATTTCAAGAACGATGAAGTATGATTTCTTTATTCCTTTTCCCCCCGTCTCTTTTTAACCACTACTATCATTACAAGAAATGTATAATGTATAACTATTTTTTGTTTAAATGTGCAAGAAATAGTTTTGTAAATGAGTGTGTGCGAGAGTGAAAGTTTTTCTATACATCTGCTCATTGTGTAATTGTATATTACTCGTCAAAAGTCAAGGGCCACCCTATTATTTTCAATACACTTTTATATAAGCGCATAGAATGATTAAATGAAGGAAGTTTTTAGTAAAAATGGGTGCAATATCTTCCTCTGACAGTCCTCTATGCACGTTAAGCATAAAAACAACTCACCGACAACCATGGTGATGACGTGCAATTTGGTTTGCTGACCATAAATTCACATTTTTAATGTGTTTTTTCAAACTTCCGTACAACCAAACAGGTGAAGTAATCGTGCTGATCGACATTCCACGTGCAATGGCGACTTCTCGTGAACAGAGTTCACTCTTAATTTGTTTTACAATCTGCAGACTTAGGGTAGTTTCATCATTGCAAAAATCATGCCACCGAGAAGAAGTCTTGACACCTTACAAAGAATGAGGGCTATAGCGTGGGTTGAAAGTGGTTTATCTGTCCGTAAGGTTGCTAGACGGCTTGCAGTGTCACACTCTACTATCCAAAGAATTTTGGAGAGATTTCAGGCCACAGGAAGTGTGGAGGATCGCCACCGGCCAGGTCGCCCTAGGTGCACCAATAGACATGATGACCGGTACCTCTTGTTGTCAGCCCTGCGCCATCGAACAGTGACTTGTTCCACTCTAAGATGTCAGCTGAGACAAAATGTAAACGTTAATGTCAGTCAAAGCACCATTCGCAGACGTTTACATGAATTTGGACTGGCTGCTCAACGTCCTGCAGTCAGAATCCCTCTTACTCCTGCTCATCACAGATCCCGTGTTGCTTGGTGTCGCGAGCACATCCGATGGACAAGGCAACAATGGAGTCAAGTTCACTTCACTGATGAATCTCGCTTCACTGTGTCATTCAATGATGGCAGGATTCGAGTTTGGAGACGACCAGGAGAGCGATTTACTGATGACACAATTCGAGAGGTGGATCGTTATGGTAGGAGTTCTGTCATGGTCTGGGGAGGCTTCTACAGACACGGCAGGACCCCACTCTACATCCTCCAAGGCAACTTGACCGGCCCAAGATACCAGAACAAAATCTTGAGACCAATTGTTCAGCCTGCTCTGGAGGCCATAGATGGTAATGCCAACCTCCAAGATGATAACGCTCGACCCCATCGAGCTCGTGTGGTGAATGAGTTTATTCAGCAACATGTGATCATCAGGATGGCGTGGCCAGCTCATTCACCTGACCTTTCTCCGGTTGAGCACCCATGGGATGTCCTTGGTCGAAGATTGTCAACAAATCACCCCTGCCAATGGATGTTGCACACCTGACTGCATTTCTGCTTCAGGAATGGCAAGCTGTTCCTCAGGATACTCTTCGGACCCTTGTGGACTCGATGCGTCTCCGCTGTCTTGAATGCCTTGCTGCAAACGGTGGTCATATCCGATTTTGAAATGTCTATTTGTCCAATATCTATTGTGTGACTTTTGAAAAGGTGGGTGACATACTTCACAGCTTCATTGCGTTTGAATGTGTGTTTCCATTTCTTTATGTGACATGTCAATTTGGTATTCAATAAATGCCGTTTTGACTGATACCAATTACGTTTATATCAGATTTGTTTTATGGTTTCAACTAAGGTTTTTCTAAGTGGCCCTTGACTTTTGACGAGTAGTATATTTTCATTGAAACTTCTTTATTGAAATGTAAAATTATCAAAGTTTGTATATTCAACCAGAACACGAATAAAGAAAAAACACACTTAAAACAAAAAACAACCTGCCATTTCTGCTAAGAAGTGTCTCCCTTTTTTCCCCATTGTTACCACTAGAAGATAAAGTGTATGCTCTGTAATTCAAAAAAAAGAATGTGTAAGATTTCTTTATCTTTTTTTCCTTCTCTTTTTAATCAACACTATCATTACAAAAAAGAATGTGCAATGTATAACTTTATTGTACAAGAAACAGTGTGTAAATGAGTGTGTGCAAGGAGTGAATTTATTATTTTTTTTCTCTATTCAGCTGCTCGTTGTTTTTTTTTGTTTTTTTAACATTTTTATACTTTTATATTCATGCTGTTATTGTCAATGTTTAATGCATATGTCTTTGTAAATTTCCACGGAATGTGAATAAAAAAAAAAAATATTCATGAGGTGTCAGACAAGGTTGTGTGCTGTACCCCTGCCTATTTAATCTATACACCGAAACAATTTTCAAACAGCTAACATATTTTGGCCATATGAAAAGACACAACACCTGGCTAACGACCATAATGGAATGCCGAGCTGAAAGCAAACGTGCAAGACGAAGGCAGTGCTATAATTGGGAAAATAACATCAAGAGACGGACAGGAAAGAACTATCAAGGCAAGAGACGGAAGGCGCTGCAGATCCATTGCTGCTGACCTTCGTGTGGAGATGGCAGCAGGTGATGATAAAAGACAAGTAGTGTCTCTGACAGTGTTAAAACGCTGCATGATGGGAGATAACAAAAACAATGAGCAAGTTAGTGTTATCAAGGGAAGTAAAAAGTAAAATTTTAATTAACCAAGGGAAAATACAAGCAATAAATATTTTATTACTTTTATAGTGTAGTGTTGTAAAAATTGTCTTTGCTTTTGTAACAATTAAACATATTTAAGTAAAAACAAACATTATGCATAATGTTAAAAGAAAAAAAAAATATTTTTAGCTTGTTTTAATAAAAAAATAAATAACAATTTTAGCTAGTTAAATTTTTTCAGCCAGTCTTATGTTTGAGTATTAGAACTAGGTCTAGTCTTTCAGTTGGTTTTAATCCAGTATTGATTTCTCCCTTTAGAATCGCCTGAACGTTTTGCTGAATTGCTTCTCAGCCTTTTGGCTAAGATTAAAGTGTCTTAGCCAGGGCCGGGATCAACCAGATTTACACATATAACTGAATAAAGTCAATAGACCTCACTTTGAGCCCCAGAAGGGGGTAATTAAAAAAAAAAAGCGGTAAGACGTATTTTTGCTAACCTAAAAGTACACAAGCCTGATACGTCCTTTTTATGACGAGACACAATGGAGACATTTATCGAACTACTCAAGTTTTCAGATAAGGTGAAAAATTTTTTTTTTTTTTTTAATCTATCATCAGTATTAGTTTGTTACAGTTAATTTTAGGTAATTGGTAGCTAGAAGTTTTAAATACCTCGGAGCTATTATAGACCGAAAGGGAGGCATCAAAGAAGAGTTGGCCACTCGAAAAGCAGCAGCTGGGAGACTTTTTCAGGCCATAAATCGAGGATTCCTCAGCAAGAGAGAGGTTGGTAAGAAAACGAAGATGGCTGTATACCGCTCCACCTATGTCCCAGTCTTGACATATGGATGCGAGTCATGGGCAATGACTACAACCCATAAAAGCCAGATCCAAACCTCAGAAATGAGGTATCTGAGGAAGGTGGTTGAAGTAACAAGAAGAGACATGGTACGCAACCAGACGATACGTCAAGGCCTTAAATCCTACCCCCTGCAGACCCAAGTAGAATAGTCCCAATTAAGATGGTTTGGCCATGTCTGCAGAATGGGAGAAGATCGGATACCACGACAAGCATGGGAAACAAAGAGCCAAGGATCCAGACCCCGAGGACGACCCAGAGTCCGCTGGGAGGACAACATTAGACAATCTTTGAAGGATCGAGGACTAGAATGGAACCAGACCAGGAGGAAGACAGCCGATAGGATAGTCTGGCGCTCTCTCTTCCAAACCTCTACACCTCACGGTAGAAGGGGAACGACTAAGTAAGTAAGTAAGGTAGCTAGAAGTGTTAATATAACTTAGGAATTCTATTAATATTGATAGACTTAATAAATATAAGTGACGATTCCTTTTTAGTTAGATTTAAGTATTAGCTGATTACATTTAATTTCAAGTAATTGGTGAATAGTTAAGTATCACTTGGAAATGTAATATAACGCAAACATTTTTTACAGCAAAAGAAATTAAAAATAATAGAAATTAAATAGTTCCAAGCGCCACGTCTGCCATCAATGGTACCTATACCTTGTAGCGGTATGGCAGCTTGTGTACTCTGACAATCCCCAGAGCTATGCCAGTGGGAGATTTACTCCTGGTAGGTTCAACCAAGCTGGACTGGTCTGCGTGGGTAGGGGTCAGACAAAAGCTGGTACTCTGGTCCTCCAGGTTGGGGGTTTTAGCACAGGGCCGACACCCCTGTCTATGTAAAAAAATCGCACGTTGCGGAAACAACAATAAATGGAAAAACTTTGCTGCGGGACGGACATCCGGAGTCTCAGGCTCGTATGACTGACCGTGGTAAAAGCCGAAAGGAAGCCACTGGCATGAAAACGGATGCCCCGACCGCAAAACACGAAACCAGAATTGGTTTTTGGAACATCAGAACTATGAATGAGGCAGGAAAGCTGAGACAAATCACAGCAGAGATGAGGAACTACAAGATACATATCCTGGGAATAAGAGAGAGCAGATGGACAGGTAGGGGGAGAATAAAAACAGCTACAGGGGAAACAGTACTTTATTCTGGTAGAGAGGATGGTCAGCATAACGAAGGTGTAGCCATTATCCTGAAGAAAGGAATGGAAAGGTCTTTACTGGAATGGAAACCCATTAACAACAGACTAATAAGAGCAAGACTGAGAGGAAGATTCACCAACACCACAATTATACAATGCTATGCACCAACAAACGACAGCGATGAAGAGATCAAGGATGAGTTCTATCAACAGGTACAAAAGGAAATGGAAACTGTACCCAGGTACGATCTTATTATAGTAATGGGAGACCTAAATGCGAAAGTTGGAACAGACAATAATTATAACGAAAGAGTTATGGGGAAATGCGGCAGTGGAACAGTAAATGAGAATGGGGACAAATTAATAAGCTTCTGCAGTATTAACAACCTGGTCATTGGAGGAACACTTTTTCAACACAAAGAAGTGCACAAGTTAACATGGGAATCACCAAACGGACAGGACAAAAACCAGATAGATCACATAATGATCAATGGCAGATGGAGACACGCACTACAAGACGTGAAAGTAAGAAGAGGCGCAGATGTGGGAAGTGATCATCACCTAGTAGTAGCAAGACTGAAGGTGAAACTCAGAGCTGCTGGACCAGTTGTAGCCAAACAGAAAAGATACAACATTATCGTAGTGGGTTTTGATGTTATGAAATGATGTTGATATGTTTCCTTAATGTACTTTACCACACATCTCCCCACTTAAGAACTTGCCTGATGCTAGTTCCAAAACAGTGATACACATAGATAAAATCAACTCCCTACGCCTGCTGAATACTCTGATTTGGATCACAGGGATGCCTGAGGAAATCTGCACCCACGTTCTGTGACCCCGGAATATACTCAATGGTAAATTGATATGGCTGTAATAATAACGACCATCTTAATAATCTGGCATTTTCATGCTTGGCCTGTGATAAGAATACGAGAGGCTGATGATCTGTTTGGACCACGAATGTTCTACCATATAGATAGATCTGGAACTTTCGTATCGCCCAGATCAAAGCTAGACATTCTTTTTCGCTTGTTGAATAGTTTTGCTCCACTTTGTTTAACTTGCGGCTAGCATAAGCGACTGGGTTCAGCTCTCCTTCTGGTGACGATGACCTTTGCAACAATGTAGCCCCCAGGCCCACATTGCTTGCGTCACTTCTCACCACAAATTCCTGTCTCAAATCAGGTAATTTCAAGAAAGGCTTGCTTGTAAGTTTTTCCTTTAACTCTTGATAGGCTGATTCACATTGGGCTGACCAAACATTTCTATCAGGATTTCCCTTGCGAGTTAAATCCGTCAGAAGAGCACAAATAGAGTTAAAATTTTTGATATATTTCTGATAGAATCCACACAACGACACGAAAGATCTCACGTCTTTCTTTGTTTATGCAATTTTTCAAGGTTCTTGGGGTCAGGGGTCATACTACCCTGAAACACAGTATGTCCCAAGAACTCCAACTCTTTACAACCAACACAACATTTTGTTGGTCTAGCCGTCAAATTAGCCTCTCTTAGTCTATCGAACAGCATAGTCAAAGAGTTAATGTGTTCCTCAAATATTTCTGTAGCAATGAGGATGTCATCCATAAAGTTTGTGATGCATGGGTTATTTAGTGGATCCAACAATTTTCGCATCATCCTAGAAAATACACTCGGAGCATTTTTCAACCCAAAAGGTAACATGTTGAATTCATAATGTCCTTCCGAAGTGCTAAACGCCAAATAAGGTCTGACCTCGGGCTTCACTGGAATCTGATAATAGCCTTTGCTCAGGTCCACCTTCGAAAAATATTTTGCCTTGTTTAGCCTAGCAAATAATTGATTTGTGTCAGGTAATGGATCCACCTGATTTTCTGTGACAGCATTCAGTTTCCTGTAATCTATACACAGACGATGTTCTCCAGAGGGTTTTCTTAGCAAAACCACACTAGAACTATAGGGAGATTCGCTATGAGAAATAATTCCTTCTTTCAATAGGTACTCAATCTCCTCTTTCAAAGCTTTCTCCTTGGCAAACGGGATCGTGTAGGCTCTCAAACAGATCGGTGTTGGGTCTACTAGTTTCATGTCATATTCTAACAAATTCGTGTGCCCCGGTTTGTCCGTTAACACGTCCGTATGATCAGTCAGAACCTTTTGAACCTGTCCTGTTGCTATCGACAAGGACATTAAGTGTGTTCCTTCCTGGATTTCCCTGTCCAGATACTTCTTTAGAATGTTCACATGATATACTTTCTCTTTCCCCTTCTTGTCGATTTTATAATTTGTTCTAGACACCTTCTCTAGAACAGTATATGGACCTTGCCATCCAATTTGTAGTTTGTTTTGGCTGCCGGGCAATAGAAGAAGCCCCTTCTCTCCCACAAATAATTCTCTATCCTTAGCTTTTTTATTAAAATAGGCAGCATGTTTTTTCCTGGCTTGTCTGAGATTATCATTTGCAAGTTTCCAGCCAGTTTTAAGACGAGTGGTCAGCTAGTTCACATATTGGTATGATGAGGTAACAGTCTATCTTCTGCCTTCTCATCTGTCCAGGTCCTCAACAAAGCCTCTAAAGGACCTTTTATTGGCCTCCCAAATAACAGGGTTGCGGGTGCCATCCCGGTTGAATTATGTGGAACTTCCCGATACGCAAACAACGCAGGTTTCTCATGTGCCAGCTTCCTCGGGATAGAAATGAGAGTCCCGTTGAACCTCTCTACCTGGCCGTTCCCTTGGGGGTGATACGGACTACAATGAACGTGTCTGGCTTGGAAGATCCTGAAAACTTCTTTCGTTAGTTTCCCCTTGAACTGTGATCCGTTATCAGTCAAGATTTGATGCGGGAATCCTAACCTTGTGAATATTGTAAGTAATGCCTCTGCGACATGCTACCGCCTCTCCCCACATAGAACACGTGTCTACCAGAGTAAGGATGTAACTGTTCCTCCTCTTGGTCCGAGTGAGAGGTCCCACAATATCCACTGCAACTCTCTCAAAAGGTGTTTCACAATGGGCATTTCCCCTAGAGTTGCTGGAGCAGTCCAGTGCTTTGGAGCTACCCTTTGACATTCTGGGCAGGATTTTACATATCTCTTTATATCCTCCGTTATTCCTGGCCAGAAATAATGACAAGCTATACGCTGAACTGTTGCGCTGATCCCCATGTGACCACTGAAGGGAATCGCATGTCCTAATTCCAACACTCTCTCCCTATATGAAGTAGGAAGAACCAGCTGGCCGTGACCATTTGTTCCAGTTCCGATCTTCCTATATAATTTGTTCTTCATGTAATAGTCCCCTTTGCTTGGAGGTGTGTGGCATTTAGGTAATTTCTTGTAACAAAGCTTGAGTGTCTTGTCCTCAGCCTGTGCCTTCTTCATCTCCTCTGGATGAGTATTTATAGGTTCATCTTCTTCCTTTCTGGATTGTGATCGAGTCTGGACGGCTGCCAAGACCACAGGTCTCTTGGGATTTCCCAAGAAGACATAACGACACCCCAATATCAGAGGGTAGATGGGTGCGTCGATCACTGCTGCTCTGATTACTCCTTCCACATAGCAAGTTTTCACCGTTATCCTGGCAATGGGAAGTGTCATAAGTGGTATGTCCTTGGTCGCCCCTTGTATCTCCACTGTTTCTGTGGTATACTGATCTGGGTTCGCCAAGTGCGCACTCACAACAGAATCATAATCTAAGCCTGTATCATAGAGACACCTAGTGGTGACCCCATTGCAGACTACATCCTCACACACTGGGGGGTGATAAGGTTCCTGCTGTCCAGTAGGTTTGTCCTTTAGAGTTTTGTGGAGCCTTATTTTTTATTTTTTTTTTTTGCGTTCGCCCACTAATACTCGAGGTGAAATCTCAGGTTATTATTTTATGTCTAACCTGACATTGATTTTACGTGAGTATCCCTTTATTTCTTGTACAGAGACAGGTGTCCCTCGCCATTCAGGCAAATACTCGCCGATTTCGGAGGTACCCATTGCAGCTGGGTCGGCTCAGGAGCTGCCAGTCCCTGGTCGACGACACTCCTTCAAATGTTCTCGCCAGGTCTCGAGTTAATCCAGTCCAAATCCCGGTCGACGAAAAATCCTCAAATGCCGTCGCCCGGGTTTGATCCTGTATCACCCGGTCGCCAGAGCGGTGTTGTAACCACTACGCTAGCGCGGGTGGAGCCTTATAATTGTCTACATGTTTCTTTTTGGCGCCAGCTACCTCTGCCTGGGCTGCCTGATACCTCTCAGCGACATTAAGTAACTCACCCAGCCTCTCTGCACCCTGTTCCATGAGAAACTTTCTCAAGTCTGGAGCCATGGACTCTCTCAATTGCTCAATAAGGATCATCTCTTTAAGATCTTGGGTTTTCCCCAGAGCAGTCCATTTCTCCAAGTATGTCTCTAACCGTGCAGAGAACTGGTGATAGGTCTCACCCGACAGTAGCTTGGCATTTCTAAACTTTTTCCTGTAAAATTCACCGTTCTTTTCATACCTTAACAAAAGAGCCTGCTTTAACATGTCATAATTGTCTTGGTCGTTGTTACGTGCAGTCTTTGATATCTTACAATATTATACATTAGTATACTTGTTATGTTCGCAAATATTTTGTAAACAAAATAGGTAATTTTTTAGTGCTTAAGGGAAAGTCATTATTGAGTTACTTCCCTTGAAAGTTGTGCCGTCTCTTCGATCGAACTCCGCGGATGAATCCATTTTACTGCGATTTATTCGTTGTTTGGGTAATAATAGATTGTTCTTGCTTCAGAATATCTATGGCCTGAATTTATGTGTATTGTTTGTCTGAGTAGGACGAGTCTGTCTTATATCTGTATATCTTTACATAGCTAAGTCGAACTATATGTTCTGTTGTCTCTAGAGAGGTCAAAGGCTATTCGGCGGATGTGTCGCTAGAGTGTGGTGTGATTTGGCTTCGTCCTGATGGGGACTGTGTTTTTTCTATGTCGGCTTGTCGCCGGAAAAAGTGATCTCAGTATTTGTGGGGAAAGTGATAGTTGTCTAGACCTATCGTGTATGCTTTACCCCAGTGTTTATTCGTATTGCCAAGGAATGGCAGAATCATATTTCTGATACCAAGGTAATCAAAGATACTCTTATGAACTCTCGTACGAAGCCACCATTTTCGATAGGTACGATTTGTATGTCAAAGAGAATATATTTGACTCGATGAAAACGACTTCGATTCCTAGCAGCACTATATCCTGTAGAATGCAGTCAATTGTTCATGATCAAATCTACAGAGCAATGAAAGTTTAATGAATGACTAACTTTAGGACAGATTCATTATCTGTATCCAAACGTGAGTGACAGCTCACGAGTGAAGCCATCTTGGAACCAAACATGTAGTGACTTTCAAGAAGAGAAAAGGGATGCCCGTATTATCGCTTGATTAGTCCAGAGATCACTGCTACACATGAGAACCCTTTATTAGCGGTTCAATATTATTATATGGAAAAATATGTGCTGAACATGATGTTAAAGAATCGTCGCTAGACGAGATTAGGTCTAGAAGCCATCTGAAATATTATTTATAAGCTGACGTGCTCAGTCAGTGAAGTCAGATGATATATATGTATGGGCGATACTGAGTGCTTGGCTACTGACAGTCCATTATACAATTATTCTACATGAGTGCCCATGTAACATTGCAAGACCATTTATCCACTGTACCATGATGTATTATGCCAACCTGTGATTTGTCACTATCTGTGCTGTCGAGTGTATACGTCCAATTAAACTGTAGAAAGGTACACAGTCGTTGGTGTCGATGACTTCCAGCCATACATGAGTGTGAGAAAAGAACATTTGTCAACACCACGAACCCTTATTATCATTCGCACATTATACACTCAATCCATGTCTACACACCACTGCGTAGGTCAAGTTGACATTCCATACACTACAGTGGAGCAAACAACACCATAGAGATCTTATCAACTGATGATGATGATGTCTGTCTTCCAAGAAAAAGAGACGTTATCAACTGGTGGACCAGCTTTCTGGGTTTGACCTCGCAGAAGTTCAGAAGTCAACAGATTACCGATACCAGACCGTTTCCTGTGGCTGATACGACACACTTGCAGTATTGGTTTGCTCTTTGTCAACACTTCGTCACGTGACCTGTCAAGTGAATGCAGTATGTAGGTCAGCGTTGTTGACATTTTTACATTAGACATTACAGAGTTTCACAGAACAGTTGGATCAATTCTTGTCAATATTAACAGGAAGACAGTATTAGTGAACTAAGAAGTCCTATTTTCATCGATGGATCTTCTTGTTTTCTATATATGAACTTTAATATTTAAGGCCAGAATGTTTAATTGAATAAAGTGGCAGTTTGTTTATTTTCATAAAAATAACTTTGCCATTACTGTAAAACTGAGCCTATTTTGCAACACATACTATCATACACATAATTGATATATATTTATGTTTACATGTTATTTGTTTGTATAGTATGTTAGTTTCTATGTCAGCGGGTTGTGTTTAAGGTTGGGCGGCGTCCTCACAACAGAATATCCCACGTCATAGAGGGTCCGTTGTGGGCGTTTTCTATAGGTGCAATTTTCTTGATTGAAAATTTGCTGCGACAACTGTTGCTTTTGTGTTAGCTGTGAAGTCTGTAATTATTGTTATTTTTGTAATATTTCTTTGTTCTTTAGTTTTGTTTTGAGTTGTTTGTAATTTGTTGGTCTACCCTTTTCTATCTTTCAGTTCTATTCACAATTTATATTCATATACTGTGACGTCATTTGTGTTGTTATTCTTTGCAGATTCAGTGATTATTTTCATTGATTTCCCTATTTGATTTATTTTGATTTCTGCAAACGTTCTTGTATTGTCAGTCCTATTTGTACTTTATGTATTCTGTTGGTTGACATATGTTTTATATAGGTATATTTCATAAGACACTATTGCCTGTGCACTGCACTTGGATTATGGTATAAACCAGTACCTGATTATTATTACTGTCATACAAGACCTTATTAAGGCTTGGGACCCACAGATATTGGGATAGTATACTGATTAATCAAGTCATTAAGAACTTGTGGTATTATTATTATTTCA
Organism: Oreohelix idahoensis; assembly: GCA_024509875.1. Lineage (NCBI taxonomy): Eukaryota > Metazoa > Mollusca > Gastropoda > Stylommatophora > Oreohelicidae > Oreohelix > Oreohelix idahoensis. Next base: position 218,567 of record JAMPIV010017310.1, read on the forward strand.
GGTGATTAGTATTATTGTTAGACACCATGTCTACATTAGAATACTTCATTATACAAGGGAAAGCCCTTGATAAGACTGGTCAACAATTAGAACAATGGGCAGTTGCTCAATATGACAAAGCATTAGCTGCAGAAGAGAGAAGAGCTATGGCAGAAGAGAAAAGATTAGAAAGAGAAGCTGAGGCTGCTGCTGAACAAAAGAAATTGCAGATGCAGGTAGAGCAAAGGAGATTTGAAGCTGAACAAAAAAAATTAGAAAGGGAAGCTGCTGCTGAACAAAAAAGATTAGACAGTGAAGCTGAACAAAAAAGATTAGACAGGGAAGCTGAACAAAAAAGATTAGACAGTGAAGCTGAACAAAAAAGATTAGACAGGGAAGCTGAACAAAAAAGATTAGACAGGGAAGCTGAACAAAAAAGATTAGATGCTGAAGAGAAAAAAAGCAATAAGAGAACATGAATTTGAGTTAGAGAAATTGAGATTGACAATTATGAGTAATGTTAATCAGGCATCTAGTGGTAATGGTAAACCTTCTACTTACAAGGTTAAGGTTCCACCGTTCAATCAGTCCAGTGACGATATTACATTCTGGCTGGATAGATTTGAACGTTCTTGTCGTACACATAATGTGGATAAATCACAATACGCTAATCAATTAGCAGAAAACTTGAAAGGTGAATCTTTGACTAGATTATGCCTTGTAGGAGAAGCAGATAAAGATAATTATGATGTCATTAGGGCGGCTTTGATAAAAAAATACCAGCTAAGTGAAGAAGGCTATCGCCTTTTATTTAAGACGATGGTGCCTGAGACAGGTGTAGAATTCTCAGAATTCACTGCAAAGGCACGTCTCACAGTTGATCGTTGGATTGAGCTTTCCAAAACAGAAAAAACGTATGAAGGACTTATGGATTTGTTGCTCAGAGATAAGATTATGTCATGTGTTAACAAACCATTCCTTGAATTTATACATGAGCGTAAACCCAAATCTCTAAAGGAAATGGAAGAATATTGTTCCCAATATGTCACTGCACACCCCGACGTGACTTTTGGCAACGCTAAGATTAAGGAGAGTATGCCAGTTGCTTCAGCAACACCATACAATCCCAATTATTCACACAGATTTCAGGGACCTCAAAACAGATTTGATAAAAAAGGTAACCATAATAGTTATCAAAACCAAGGTAACCAATCATTTCAGGGTTCTTCTTCAAAGAACTGGAGACGAGCTGATAGCTCTCGACACAGGGGTGGTCATAATTATAGGAATTTCCGTAGAGGAAGTAATTATAGAAACTATCAGGGTTATCCGTCTTGGAGTCAACAAAATCATAATTACAGAGATACTCATTATAATGAATATGATAATGGTAACCAAGGGAACTATGACTCAAACCCAAATAGGGGTTACAATAGAGGTAACAATAACTACAGAGGTGATAATAACCGAGGTAGATCTCAAAACAAAAGACATAAACCACATTTTCAGGCAAACTCTGCACAACAAGAGTCCCATGAAGCCTATAAACAGAGTAAAGATAATAATGATGCTAGTAATATGGCATGTGCCGCTTTTGATTTTGGGAGAGCATCTCAGTGCCCCCAATGCAAAACGTTATTTGAGCCAACCACAGTGTCTACTTTAAGCTGTGGCCATCCTCTTCCTGCTCTTCCGGCATCAGTCGCGCATGATGGAAGAGGTTCTCTTGTCTTACATAAGGGTTTAGTGAATAACAATCCAGTCTCTGTGCTATTTGATTCTGGATGCACCACAATTGGTGTTAGGCAGTCACTCGTAGATCCTTCCCGTGCCACTGGACAAGTAGTCAAATGTGTAACATTTGGCGGCACATTAGAGAAATACTCTACTGCTATCATTAGGATTGCTACTCCTTTCTTTACAGGAGATGTACACGCATGTCTTCTTCCGAATCCGATCGCTGACCTCATCATCGGTCGCATTCACGGAGTCAGAGAATGCACTCCGCAACAAATTTCCGCGTGGGAAAGGCAAAACATGCAGATTGCTAACGCTGTAGTCACTAGAGCTCAGGCTCTTAATATGCCTCAAACTTCATCTACTAAAGATAATGAAGTGCATAACCAAGATAATCCCTTGGTAATTTCTCGTGACTCGTTTATAAAACAGCAAGAAGATGATCCCACTCTGAAGAAATTCTTCATTCTTGCAACTAAAGGTGATCCGAATAAAGACACAAGTCGTAAATCGTGGATTACAAAGAAGAATGGCGTACTTGTACGTATGGTTCAAGACTCCATTACGTCAAGTCATTCTCAAATCCTGGTTCCCAAGAATTTGAGAGTTAAAATTTTGCAGCACGCTCACGACTCTCAGTGTGCTGGACACATGGGTTTTTCCCGTACTAAGTCAAGAGTCCTTGCGGCTTTCTTTTGGCCATTGGTAAACAAGGACATACGGATTTATTGTCGATCTTGTAAAGTATGTCAGGAAGTTAAATCCAAAGGTCCACGGCATGCTGCACCCATTCAGGCGGCGGACATTCCTATTCGGCCGTTCCAAAAAATGGCCATAGACATAATTGGTCCATTTAAGATCAAGTCTGCCAGAGGACATCAGTTTATCTTGACGTGTGTTGATATGTGCACACGTTGGCCAGAGGCTATTCCTCTGAAGAGCATTACTACTGCTGATATTGCAGATGCTCTTTGGCTTATATTTTCTCGTCTGGGGTTCCCCGGAGAGATATTGTCAGACCATGGCACCCAACTAATATCAGATACCATGTCTCAAGTAATGTCTACTCTGCAGATAGATAGATCTTTAAGTAGTATCTACCATCCAATGTCTAATGGTATGGTCGAACGCCTTAATAGAACACTTAAAAACTTACTGGGGAAGATAACTGAGGATCATCCTCAAGACTGGGACAGAGTTTTACCTGCGGCCCTCTTCGCTTACAGAGAGGTACCCAATGAACATACGGGATTTTCTCCCTTTGAACTCGTCTTTGGCGCGCGTCCGCGTGGCCCTATGTCGTTGCTTCACGATCTCATAACATCTGACAATATTGACGATGACACAAAGTCATCCTACGAATATGTCATCGCGTTGAGACAAAAAATTATCGAAGCATGCAAATTAGCAACTTCTTCTTCTGAATTTGCGAAACAGAAGGCAAGGCAATTTGCCAATAAGAAGAGATGCTTACGACAACTTTGTCCTGGTGACAAAGCATTTGTATTACTACCTTGTAGGGAAAACAGATTACTTATTTCTTGGAAAGGTCCGTACGATATAATATCGAAAATTTCCGATGTCGACTATATTGTCGATATTGATGGGAAGCATAAAACCTTCCACATCAATATGCTTACTGAATTCCATGAACGTCCGGATTATTTGCAACCCATTTTCCAAGCAACGGACAATTCTCCAGTACAACATGGTCATTACTCATCACTGTCCGTGATACAGGATGAGGAAACAAGTTTTTCAGATGTAAATCTCCCCCTTCCAATGATCCCACTTCATTCTAGTGAATCATGGAAGAACGTTACTGTCTCTCCTGATTTGTCTCTAGGAGAACAGCGACAAGTTTCAACTATGTTGCAAACATTTCAGGATGTACTCACTGACATCCCTGGACAAACGCATGTCATTGAACATGACATTGTTCTAACTGACCATACTCCTATTAGAGTTAGACCTTATCCTATACCTATACATTTTCAAGCACAGGTCGAGAAAGAGTTGGATGAGATGATAGATTTGAAAATAATCGAACCATCCACCTCTGCATATTCTTCGCCGATGGTTATTGTGCGTAAAAAAGACAATAACATACGTCTTTGCGTTGACTATCGAAAATTGAATCAAGTAACGAAGTTCGATGCCGAACCTATGCCTTTACTGGAAGAGCTACTTACTCGACTCTCCAAATCTCATTTTTTCACTAAACTTGATTTGTCTAAAGGATATTGGCAAGTTCCTTTATCTGAACGCGCCAAACCTCTCACGGCTTTTTCAACACCTAGAGGTTTGTTCCAATGGAATTTTATGCCTTTCGGTCTTATGAACGCACCAGCTACATTCGTACGCATGATGCGCCGAATCCTATCTTATCGGTCAGATGTCATTGCATATCTAGACGACATCTGTCTTTTCAGCGATACTTGGGAAGATCACTATTCAGGGTTAGATGAATTGCTGTCTACCTTGCGCGAGCACAACCTAACAGCAAAACCCTCTAAAGCCTATATTGGTTTTAGCGAAATTTCTTTCCTAGGCCACCGAGTTGGTCATGGTTTCCTAAAGACAGAGGACCATAATACTAGTAAGATACTTAACATCTCGATCCCTAAGACTAAAAAACAGGTGAGAAGTCTGTTAGGTCTTATTCAATTTTATGGCAGATTCATTCAGAATCTATCCTCTATCATGGCACCTCTTTCAACACTTCTAAAGAAAGGTTCGCCTAATGTGGTCCACTGGTCTCAGGAATGCCAATGCTCTCTGGATAAGATTAAAACATTGTTTTCAACACCACCTATTTTAGTGCTACCTACTAAAGATAAGACATTCGTTCTTCGTAGTGACGCTTCATCCACTGGGATTGGAGCGGCACTAATGCAAGAGTACTCTGGAACTCTGCATCCTGTAATGTATATTTCCAGAAAACTTAATGCGGCAGAAAGGAATTATTCGGTTTTAGACCGTGAGCTATTAGCTATGGTTTGGTCGATCCTCAAACTACAGAGATTCCTTCTGGGCGCACATTTCATAGTAGAAACCGACCAAAAAGCTCTTACTGCTCTACAGAGTAAGAATTTGAAGAGCTTA
>JAMPIV010017311.1:0-43587 GCA_024509875.1 Oreohelix idahoensis
AGAACGGCTTTGACAGCTTCTGGATCATTCAGTAGCTTGTGTGGCTTGTTTAACAATTTTTTGGTCACAGTCATAGCTTTTCGGTCACATGTGAGCTCACATCAGTAGGTCTAGTATCTTATCTGCCACTTTTAAGTTGATATCAGTAAGTCCCGTGGCTTATATGATACCTTTTAATTAATCAGTAGGTAACGTAGCGTATTTGGCACCTTTTAGTTCACATCAATAGGTCCCGTTGCTTATTTGACACCTTTCAGTTCATATCAGTATTTCCGGGACCCAAAGATGCAGCAATAGTGAATGCAGTCATCGACAATTAGCTTGACTGCTTGCATCAGGACCAGCGAACCAGAGCTGGTCAAGACCGTACTCTACCTCCACGTGGTGGTTCTGGAAACCGTCTGCAGCAGTGCAGTCTGGCTGAGCGAGTACGGATCGAAACGGGAAGGCAAACCCGGTCCCTAAAAAATGCCGTGCTGAGATCGGATGTGTCGACCAAAAGGTGCAGATATCACAGCTACGGCGTAAACAGACACAACGCAACCACCGTCCTTTTCAATGCGAACGAGGAAGAAGAATAAGAATATCAGTATTTCCTGTACTTGTTTCATCCCTTTAGTTCACATCAATAGATCCCGTAGCTTATTTGACACCTTTTAGTTCATATCAGAATGTCATGTATTTGTTTCATACCTTTAGTTCACATCAATAGATCCCGTCCATAAACTGTTGATTTTTAAAAGGCTTTTAATAGTATACATAGGGACAGTTTATGGAAAATACTGAGGGCTTATGGAATCCCAAGCGGCATAGTGTCAATCATAAAAAGCCTCTATGCCACCTTTACGTGTAGTGTTGGGCGGAGCAACCTAACCTTCGAGGTGAAGACAGGAGTACGACAGGGATGCCCCTTATCAACCACTCTATTTTTAACAGTCATAGACTGGGTGATGCGCCAGACAACAGAGGGCAGTCCAAGAGGAATAAGATGGACTACATTCTCTACATTGGAAGATCTGGAATATGCAGATGACATTGCACTGCTGGCACATTCACATCAACACATCCAGGAAAAAACGGATAGACTTAATAAAATTAGCCAGCAGGTGGGCTTGAACATCAATTTAAAGAAGTCTGAGGTCATGACGCTCAATGTGAGCAGCCCTGAGCCCATATCAGTAAGGAATCAGCAACTGGTACAGACAGATACCTTCACATACCTAGGAAGCATAGTAACACCAGACGGTGGGGCAGGCAAAGACATCAACATCAGAATGAATAAGGCAAGAACAGCCTTCTTTAGCCTAAATAACATCTGGAAGTCCTCCCAATACAGCACAAGCACAAAATTAAGATTATACCAGAGTTGCGTGCTTTCTGTGCTTCTCTATGGTGCGAAATGCTGGAGAGTCACAGAGAAGGAAATGTCAAAATTGTCCTCTTTTCACACAACATGCCTAAGAAAAATTCACCGCATCTTTTGGCCGAATACCATCACCAACCAAGATCTGCTTACTCGTAGCAAGCAAGAGGACATGCACACCATCATAGCTGGCAGACGCTGGAGCTGGGTTGGTCATGTCCTCAGAGGAGACCCCGATGCCATCACAAGAACAGCTATGTTTTGGAACCCTGAAGGAAAGCGAAAGAGAGGCCGACCAAAAACAACTTGGCGGAGGACTGTGGAGGCTGAGATGCAAAGAATGAACCAGAGTTGGGACACTGTACGAAGGATGGCCACCGACCGTGCAAAGTGGAAACAATTTGTTGTTGCCCTACAAGACGCCACTAGGCGTGATGGCCACTGACTGCTTTGACGGTCGGTGGTTAAGGATCGAAGAAGAAGAAGATAGATCCCGTAGCTTATTTGACACCTTTTAGTTCACATCAGTAGGTCCGATAGCTAATTTGACGCCTTTTAGCTCGCATTAGTATGTTCAGTAGCTTATTTGATACCTACTATATTCAGATCACAGGGTCTTTTATATTTGGAAATGCACCCTAATATAACAGACAGACCGTGAGTCTAAGTTGAACGGGGCGCACTTCGCTAAAACAAGGTAAAACCCCAAAAATATTGTTTAAAATATTTGACACCTTTAAACATCTGTAGATTCTCTAGCTTATTTGACACCTTCGGTTCACGTCAATAGGTCCCGTAACATATTTGACACCTTCAGTTCACGTCAGTAGGTGCCGTTGCTTATTTGACACCTTCAGTTCACATCAGTAGGTCCCGTAGCATATTTGACACATTTTAGTTCACATCAATAGGTCCCGGACTTATTTGACATATTCAGTTCACATCAGTCTTCCTCTTCTTCTTTGATCCTTAGCCGCCGACCGTCAAAGCAGTCAGTTGCCATTACGTCTGGTGGCATCTTGTAGGGCAACAACAAATTGATTCCCTTTGCTCGGTCGGCGGCTATCCTTCGTACAGTGCCCCAACTCTGGTTCATGCTTTGCATTTCAGCCTCCACAGTCCTCCGCCAAGTTGTTTTTGGTCGGCCTCTCTTTCGTTTTCCTTCAGAGGTCCATAGCATAGCTGTTCTTGTGATGGCATCGGGGTCTCTTCTGAGGACATGGCCAACCCAGCTCCAGCGTCTGCCAGCTATGATGGTGTGCATGTCCTCTTGTTTGCTCCGAGTAAGCAGATCTTGGTTGGTGATGGTATTCGGCCAAAAGATTCGGTGAATTTTTCTTAGGCATTTTGTGTGAAATGAGGACAATTTCAACATTTCATTCTGTGTAACTCTCCAGCATTCCGTACCATAGAGAAGCACAGAAAGCACACAGCTCTGATATAATCTTAATTTTGAGCTTGTGCTATATTGAGAGGACTTACAGATGTTGTTTAGGCTTTAAAAGGCTGTTCTTGCCTTATTCATTCTGATGTTGATGTCTTTGCCTGCCCCGCCGTCCGGTGTTACTTTCCAATGTAGAAAATTTAGTCCATCTTATTCCTCTTGGACTGCCGTCTATTGTCTGGCGCATCAACCAATCTATGACTGTTAAAAATAGTATAATTTTAGTTCACATCAATAGGTCCCGGACTTATTTGACATATTCAGTCCACATCAGTAGGTTTCGTAAATTATTTGACACATTTTAGTTCACGTCAGTAGGTCCTGTAACTTATTGACACCTTTGAGTTCACATCAGTATGTCCCGTAACTTATTTGACACATTTTAGTTCACATCAGTTGGTCTTGCAACTTATTTGACACATTTTAGTTCACGTCACTAGGTCTCGTAACTTATCGGACACATTTTAGTTCACACCAGTAGGTCACGTAGCTTGTTTGCCACCATCTGCACCTGTAGAAATAAACGCTCAGCCAATCGACAATATAACCTCATATCGGTATATTAGACAAACATAAAGATATGTTTTCAGGCACGGGTAAGAAATAAAGAAGTAGAACACTAGACAACAGAAAAACAACAGACGTGAGTGCCTTACCCAATATTTATTTACTGTTTACAAGCCTCGGGTTTCCCTTCCTTATATGTCATATCGGTATACCTCTGTGGACAATGTTTATACAATACCAGAAACGTACCCTCTGTTCTATACTACTGTTCTTAAGTCTTCTATCATTTACTAGACACAGTATCAAGGTCTTTGTCTTGTGTGGACTGGCATATACTGTATAATAGGGGAACGACAGAAGTGATTTCGTCGTTAATAAGGCTAAGCTGCCCATTGTAAACATCCGGTGTTGTCTTGTGTTTCGCACTAATGACCGGTCAGTAAAGCATCTTTTTGGGGGGATGCCTAGCTGGCCGGGAGGATAGTGTGATTTGCTTGTAAAGCTAGGCGGTGTTGTCGTACGGAAGGTCCGGGGTTCGAATCCTGGGTAAGCCACTCACGTCTGTTGTTTTTCTGTTGTCTAGTGTTCTACTTCTTTATTTCTTACGAGTGCCTGAAAACATACCTTTATGTTTGTCTAATATTTATTTACTGTTTACAGGACTCGGGTTTCCCTTCCTTATATGTCATATCGGTATACCTCTGTGGACATGCCCGAGAACACACTAATCCTTTTCTCACCAGGAAACCCCACGACCAACACGTGTAGACGACAGCAGTAGTTCAGAAGACTGTTAAATTATCGTATATCTCAGTTAAATATAATTTAGGTCTCAGCGTGAGAAAACAATCGATAAAACCTTGTTTGATCTACCCTATAGAAACTCCATCTTCATTATGTTTACCTTCAGGCGATACAAAAGCCACCTAATGCGTCTTTGCCGGAACAATGTCTACATGACAGAATTCTGTTATTGTATTTGTTTCTATTTGTTTAATGTCTTTGTGTTTGTAGTTATGTATTGTTATCCTTTAGGATGGAATCTCGGTCTTTGATGTTCACATCATTGTTGCAAGCAATTTAAACAGTCTTTTGACACTTTCAGGTGACAACCATTTTAATACAGCCTTCAGTTTGTTTGTCCAGTTCGGAAACAAATACATGCCATATATTTTTTTGGAGTTTTGGCACTGTGGAAATTATAAATAGAACATTAGCTCTTCTACAGAAACGTTTTTTTCATGTTAATGTTAATGTTAATCAGAATCGACGTCATTGCACTCCGGGCAAACCCATATGTGCTCAGTCACCCTCAGCAAATGTCGGTATGAATGCTAATTGTTCCTGTTGCGCACTGGTTGTATACACGGTGGATGCGTCCTCTCATACGTCCCTCCCTACTGGTCTTACGTTTGATGCCAAATTTCAGCAGTCTTAGCCTTGTTGATTCATTGATTTCAGTGTTATTTTCTAATAGACGAACATGAATTGCCCTCAGTATTTCTTCCTTCTCCAAGGTCAATGCACCTTTTACGGGTGTTCTTGAAGCTAGTCTATCAGCTCTGTAATTGCCACGTACCCCGGCATGACCAGGGCAGTAGATCCATATCAGTTATTGAAGATTCGGTGCTTCTATGGAGATTTTCCATTAATGTCGAAGCCAGTTATTTTAGACCCTTCGAAGCATGGATTGTGAGTCTGATACAAAAACTGCCTTTGTTAATAAAGTCTCAGACAGCCATCTAAAGGCTGCAGTAACTGCCTCTACCTCCATTCTCATGCTGGGGGTTGTTATCATGTAAGCCCCGCTATGTTCAGCGACAGTTCTGCCCTTTACTCTAGCAGAGTAGCCCCACCCTGATTTATTGCCACAGATTACAGACTGATCAGTGTAAACAATGGCATCATCATCAACAGCATTATCATTTATAAGCTAATCAATTTCTAGCTCTGCTCTCCCGTTGGCCCAAGTTCTACATTCTCTACCAAGCCTGAAGATTACTTGCTGGTAGTTCATCCATCTCTCATCTGACTTACTCCACTCTTCTCCCTTGAATATATTTTCAACAACTGGGGTCACCTGTCTAATAGTCTCATTTGCTTGCGCAATCTATGACATCCCCCCCCCCCTCTTTATTCTCTCTCCTTTTTATATCAGCTACGTTCCCATGCAGGAGGTGCTTTTTTCTGTAGTTACACCCATACATGATTTTACCTGGGCCATCGTATATCTGGATCTAATTGACAGCAATCCAAGCATGTGACGCATCAACACAATACGTGTATTTCGCGCGAAGCCCAATACTATACGCATCCCTTCCTTTTGAATGCGTTCCAGTCGTTCACATTGTGACATTGACAGCGTGACTATTCCCAGGCCATACTCGACTATAGACAAGACCAGCTGATGATAAAGGAAAAATAGTAGTCTCTGCTACAGGTGCGCTGCAGCCATTGCTTTTAGGGCTGCAAGACGTCTCTTCCACTTCTGTATGATGTGATCACCATGGGGCTTATGTGATAGCCCAGGATCGAATGTTACTCCAAGGTATTTCAACTTGTTCTGCCTTTCAATTTTCTGTTCTAGCGTTACCCCATGATACTTTTATTGGACTATAATTGTACAAAGTATCAAGGAGGATGTGTCCATTTTCAAGGTGTTTCATTGTCTCGACACAATCTTCTCAAGTAATTTGCCATAGACATGATGCAATGTGATGATTCGATAGCTGCTAAGCAGTGTGGGGTCTTTACCAGGTTTAGGAAGTGGCCGTAGGTAGCAATGTAGCCAGTCTTCCGGCATCTCAGCATTCTGTATACTGGTGTTGAAATCCATCACTACATTAGTTTTTTCATGTGTTTTACTTTAACCATTGATTGCTTAATAAAGTCTGAAATTGCCATTCTATTTTGGTGTTCGTCTCTATGGCATGGCATCTGTATTTGAACTTCGTCTACTCCGTCCGCTCTCTCATAACCTACAACTATTTCTCTTTAACGTTGGCAGTCCGTCTCAGGCTTTTCTCTTCACCACACAATTTCTCTTTCAAAGGACTTAGTGACTGTCGTGTGGTTATTTGGTGCTCTCCTCTCGTGGAGCTGACAATTGCCCAACCTTTCATTTCCATTCCTCCAGCTACTGTACCTTCATCGTTCTCATCGACTTCTTGTTGAATCACCACAGTAAGAGAGGTAGATCCCTCGACATGCCCATTCAGGCATATTGGGAAAATATTGTTTGGACCATATCTTCTTGACCATACGGCACACTAGGGGTATTGGGGTCAGCATCACGCCGGGCACCTTTAACCTTCCCAGAGTTGCTCTGGTACCTTATTCATGAGGCTAAAAGAAGTAGAAGGAGATCAAAACACACATGGAGAAAGGAACTGGAGCCATAAGAGAGTAATAAACACGACATATAAAGACCGTTAACGAATCGCACATGGCAGGAAGGTCTAGTATAAATTCATTGACGACGTATGCTCCTTTGGAAGTCAGAAAATAAATTTTGCGATGGTGAAGTCACCCGTTTTTATTCAATTATCTTCAGGTACTTCGATCGCTCCAGGTTTCATGGGTTTTTCCCCGATTGGCTGCATATTTTGTGCATCTTAATATTTCTCTGACCTATCGCAATGTCTGCTCCAACTATCTGTTGTCCTCTTCTTTAGAACAGTACTTCTGTGTTCGACACCTAGATACATTTAGCTCTTTCCACGTTCCAGCTCTTTCCTCATCATGTACAAAGTTTGAGCTCATGTCACACGATAGGAGAATTGGAAAACATCCTTTTGAGCATCACAAAGGTCCAAAGTAATAAAAGTTTTGTGGTGTGCACATACAGTCGCATCAGCATGTATTCGTTGAAGACCTATGCTCCTTGCGGGGCTAAAGCTTACTGATGATAGATAGATGTACATCAGCATTAAATCGTTATGTTTCTATCCATCCCTGACTACCCTTATATTCTGATATCCTGTTACATTGAATCAACTCTACTGAGTTAGATTATCTACATTAGATATGTTTCTTGAATGAAGGTCACAGTGATATTTTCAGCTTGTAGTCTGGTTGCGAATACTCATGCCTTATTTAAGACTCCAGCGTTCCCTTGAAGGAAGTTTAGCTTCATTGCCTTATTGATGTTTTGATCTACAGTAATTTCCTATTTCACTAACACTATAAGCTCCTTTGGTCAAAACAGGGTTATGACCAACAGTCATCATTGTACCTTTTCGAGCTTTGCGGAACGGCATTCCTTCCGCCCTGCTGGACTCTTCAACGGGAATACTACATTTGTAATCTAAATGTGGGATTTTAAAAAAAATATTTATCCTGAAATGCATCAATGCGCATCATAAATGGCACTTCTGTGATTTCGTGCCACTCTTTGCATGTCGTTGATTTGCTTCTGAAGGAAAATGTAAATGATCACAGGAGAACGAGAACCACCGTCATGAAATGCAGCAGAAAGTGATCAATACCACCGTCATGAAATGCAGCAGTAAAAGTGAATCAAATATAAAGGTATGTTATCAATTAATTTTTGCCATGTTTTGAAAAGCAGTATTTTCTATTTAAAAAAAAAAACGTTGATGTAATTGTGATCATTGTTTGGTTTTGTTTTGTTTTAAGGACTATCTTCATTGCACACGGACTTCATCAGTGCTCCGATCTCCTCCCTTAGATCACAAAAGTAAGATCTCAGCACAGTGCACGAATTCCGTAGCACCGGTGCGAATCCCAACGAGTTTTTATAGGAATCACACATTCTGTAAATATATTTAGGGAGTAGGCTACTAATTTTTTAATTTTGCCAGGGCAGCGACATTATGGCCTACTCTTTACGATTTCCAACTGCTGTGGGATTTTTAACGTGCGCATCTTACACAATGGACCTCCTATTTCTCCCTTATCCGAGATTGTTAGGTATCCGATCTCACTACCCAGGAGAGTAGGCGGTAGTATGACATCATTAGGGTCTCTGGTTCTGAAAAAAGTTCCATAAATTATTTTCCCTCTTCTGGGAATCGAACCCGGTACCCCTAGAACTCGAGGCGGACGCCATACCTCTTAGCCACTCCCTCACCCCTGTGATCATGAATAATCAGCACATGCATAAAATATGTTTTTGTAAACAATAGTTTTTTCTTTGCAAAAAGCTGAAAATTTTCGATTTTTGATGGAATATTCAGCGCGGAATCTAATAACTTTATACTCTTCGAAAACAAAACATATGTGGATATCATAGTATCCTGACAGTAGAAGGCATATATTTTATTGGATCCAGTATGCAATGATCAGTCATTAAGCATTCGTTTGTGATATTCATTATATGTCTGAAGATGGAATAACCAAAGTTTATGTACCGTCCACGTAATCTTCAGTTATGATTATTAACGTTGTATTGTTGAGACTGCTGTGTTCGCTTGTCTGTACAAGTCATAAAATTTACTTTCATTCATCATTCATTCAATACCCTTTACCCTCACAAGGAACATAGGCCCTCAACAAACACATGCCAAGCCTTCCTGTCACGTGTGGTCAGGTCACGTTCTCTCCACGTTTTCATCATCGTTTTCACTTCCGTATCCAGTTCTCTTTTCCATGTGCGTCTTGGTCTACCCCTGCCTCTCTTGCTCTGGGGGTTCCAGAACAAGGACTGCATTGTAATGCTATCAATAGCTATCCTCAGTGTGTGTCCTATCCATCGCCAGCGGCGTCTTCTCATCATCTCTTGTTCTACCGGCACTTGTCTGAATCTTGACATTAGTTCCACATTTGTAACTTTGTCATGCCATTTCAATCCTTCTATTCCCCACAAGCACCCATTTATGAATGTCTGTAGCTTTTTTGTTGTGGTTTTTGTCGTTGTCCATGTTTCAGAGCCATACAGTAGGACTGACGTCACATCCGAATACAAAATTCTGATTGTTATGTTGAACCTAATTTCTTATGATCTCCATATATTTCACAGCGTAATGAAAGCTCCCCTAGCCATTTGTAGCCTTATTTTGATATCATTGTTGGACTTTATTTCCCTTGATCTTGATCTCCATATGTTTCTTAACATTAGTTTAAAAAAAACATTGCGCATAGGTAAATATGCACTGCATAACGAATTTTAAAAATAATAGAAAGCTTGTAATATGGAAATATTGAAAGAAATCATGTTTGAGAGCAGCATTAATATCGCTTCACTAATCGAGGTTTTTTTTCCTCTCTCCCATAATGCCGACTCAAAAATTTCTGATGAGATAAAATATAAGACATACAAGACACATCTTTTCCATTCAAACATAACAGTATAACCAGGCCCGACCACTGCCTCAAGATAAAGAAGTTAAGACACATTAGATTAAAGCATTGGCGCCTAGACAATGTGTAACACGAATCCTTGTCCTGCCATGTCACAGGATACAGCCGGCAAGATTCACAGACTTGCAAGGATGACGTGTCCAATGTCAGATATTTAAAAACTAAGATGGAAATTTCTTGTTTTTCGTGCAATGTTTCTTTATAATTGTCTTTCTGTATGCGTTCAAGTGGGCGTTGTTTTGTCACGTTAAAAAGGCTCAGGAACGTAAACTTCAGCTCCCCACTACGCTTCACTGACCCAAAAAAATAGGAAAGTAAAGTAAGTGGAAAAATCTACAGTAATTTAAGTACGGATGTTTTTGCTTCACATTAAACCTTCATTATACCGTACGATCCTACAATTACACGGGTAATTACACAATACTCCGGCTTCAAGTCGCATTAGTGCCAAGGTCATCAGCCTCTACTCATTCATGCATATATGAACACACACACACACACACCCACACACATATATATATATATTCATGTCCTCTTTAGCTCCCTTTGGAGCATAGACTCACCACCGCAACTGACCCTCCTTGCAGGAAGCCAGAGCTAAAACTCGTGCCCCATCTGCTGTTGTTTTGTGATAGTCCCATTCAGAACCTCACATTAATCTCATTTTACGACATGCTTGGGGTAGGAGTGGTTCGATTCTTTCTGTGTCACCTCCTAACCCCCCTTCCCCACACCGGATCTTTATGGTGCAACATTAACAGATGCAAACATGAGCAGTGACGGCTAAGAAAAGATAATTGAGGAAACGAAACGAACCAAAGCAAACACAAGGATAGAAAGGAAAATAACGACAGAAGAAATAAAGTATGAAACAGAGACAGAAGCCACCAGAATTATCCAAAATGATGCTGGACATTCAAGCCAGCAGGTGATAAAACGCCCATTTGATCAATGAGACGATTCTCGAACGAGAAGCGAGCTAGGTCGTCGCCGACACATGACAGGAGGGCAGCTGACATGAATGTCAGAGTTACCTGAATGGTCAGGGCTATTGAAGTGAAGGGCCACTGGTAAATGTTTGCCATGAGAGATGTCATTCAAGTGCTCACGAAACCTGTCTGCCAGACGTCTGCAAGTTTCACCAATATAGGTCATGTGACATCTCTTGCAGATGATAGCATAAGTCAGGTTTGTGGATTCGCTCGTGAAAGACTCCGCAATGTCGAATTTACCGTTCAGAAAGGAGACTGACTGCGTTTGGAGTACAAAAGGACAGGTCTTACATAGGCGGCGTTGGAACGGTTTAGTACCAAAGTGAGAAGGAGTAGTTTGTCTCAAGCGACTATGCACAAGAATATCCCTAAAATTTGTATCCCTACGATATGCCAGCAAAGGGGTATCACGAAACAACTATCTGGTATCAGGATCGGAGTGGAGAATGGGCAGATGATGAAACAGAATTCTTTTCACCGTCAAACAGTGAGGGTGAAAAGTTAAGACAAGTTTGAGTCTGTCAGATGTAGTAGTAGGTTTAGCATTAAGTGGAACCTGACGAGTAACATGACTAATGCGATTAAGGGCATCAGATAAAACTCTTTCAGGAAAGTAACGTCGGTGAAAAAATTTGAGCAATTCTTGAGCTCGTTCATGGAAATCATCTTCATCGTGACATATCCGACGTAAGCGTAGAAGTTGAGAGCAGGGAATGAAATCTTTACAGCTGACAGGAGGTGTAAAGGAGGAAACCATGAGCATCAGTAGGTTTATAAAAACAGAGGTAGTAAGGCCAGTAGGAGTAATATTGACAGTGAGGTCAAGGAAGTTAACTGAAGTGGTAGAAATCTGAGAAGTGAATTTGATGGCAGAATGGAAATTGCCAACATAGTCAATGAATCTACGGATGTTAACTTCAGACATTTATGTAGTTGTATAGAAAATACTCATGTAGGAGAGTGTAGTATTTGAGAATTCGCTATATTATGTCAAGCTTTACAAAGTGGGGTGACCGATTCCCTTCCTCGATGCCTTTACCGTTTCTAACTGAAGATAAGAGTGAGATACCCATTTACACCTGGGTAAACTGGAGCGTGCCGTTACCAGTGTTTGAACTTGGAAACTTGAGCTTGAGAGGCAACAACGTTCTAACCCTTTTGTTAACCCAACGCTCCATCTATATGTACAAATCACATAAAACATACAGTTTAGTTACGTGCACATATATAGAAATGATAACCAATAGCACAGAACAGGAACCAATGGTGGCGAAGATGGCATAAAGATGGAAGAACTGAAGGCAGCACTGGAGAAAATCAAGATGGGCAAAGCAGCAGGGCATGATGGTATAACACCAAATGATTGGGAGATTGCATTCATAACACCCATATTAAAAAAGGGTGACAGCCGATTCATCTTCACACTGGATGTAGGCTTCCGAGCAAACTTAAGTACTCAGGACCTTATCTTCACACTGAGGCAGCTAAGTTAAAAGGCCCTTCTGTATAAAAGTGAGATGCATCTTTGTTTCTTGGATCTGGAGAAGGCATTTAACAAGGTTCCTTGGAGCGAACTTGGGGACTGCTTGACAAGTAAGAACATTCCAGCACATTTGTATGCATATATACCAAAATACTAATGCACACACATTCCTTCATTCATATGTAAGAGAATCTTTACTATCAAAACATACATTAACATATACAGGCATACCTCGTTTTATTGCTCTTCGCTTTATTGCGCTTTGCAGATTTTGAGCTTAATTTTTCAGAATATTCTTGTTTATTCATTAAAACATGCCTTCTTCTTAGGATAGAATTTGGCAAAAAGATTCGCCGAAGGCTCAGATGATAAAGATCATCATTGTTATTTAGCAATAAAGTATTTTTATGTTTCCATCACAATGTTTTTTTTTTAGACCTATCGCTATTGCGCACTTAATAGACATAATGTAAAAATGGGTGTGCCATGCTTTATTGCGATAATTGATTTATTGCGGTGGTCTGGAACCAAACCCGCAATAACTCTGAGGTATGCCTGTAATGCTAAAGTAAAGAGCCGCGCTAGTGTAATGGTTACCACGTTGCGCTGGCAATAAGGTGTTCAAGGTTCAAGCTCGGCGTGTGCATTTTAAAGAGTGTCATCGACCGGGATTTTCACTGAATAACCTGAACGGCTCTTGAGATAAAACCTCTATGGATGGGGAGGAGTGAAACTCCTGACTGGATTGGAAGAAAAGTCCACAGGCACCCCAGCCTCGCAATGACATGTCATTGGGCCGAAGGGATGAAAGCCCAAATGCCACTGGTGAAGGGAAAAAAAATGCTAAAGTACGATCAAATAAGCCTGTGTAGTTCTGGGGATGAGGGGGGTGGAGACAGTAGGACTACTTTTCCCTCGAGCATGTCGTGAAAGATAACTAGTATGAGGTTGTACATGAGGCTGACAACCTCATCATATAAAACACATTGCTACAGAAACAAACTACTGCCAGGGAAATTATAACTTTGGTGTAGGCTTCCCACAAGGCAACAGTTGCTGTAGTGTCTCCATGCTCTATAAGGAGCAAAAGGGGATGATGATGATAATAACGACAATAAAATAATTATTTTGAATTTGGGCGTGTCGGCAGAGCCGGCACTTGGGTATTCGGCGAGTTGGAAGAGCTGTTTTACATGCGCACTCTCTCCTGAACTTTTCCGAGCGAATGTTGATTAAACTCTGCTGAAAAATTAAGTAAGATTTGTAAATAAACTAGCAGATCGGTAGTTGGTTATTACTGTCAAAACACAGAAAATCTACAACAGCTAAAAATAGAATGTTATAAGTATATCAAATTTTCATTTATTGTTTTCTTATAAAATATTTACATAGCGCACTTCAGCCTGGACGAACTGAGTCACAGCTGGAAAAAAAGTCGAGTTGTTTGACGTGAATTTTCTTTGTTTTTTTATCGCCCGCTTTCACGTAAAGTATCCATAGAATCGGTCACTCTGCCTTTAAACCGTCCTTGAATACGAAACGCGTCGCTCAAAGGACATTAGCAAAATGTGGACTAGCCGCTGAATTGACTTTGTAAATAGCTTATAGGCTGACAATGACCTCGAAACGGGTCTTCGGTCTTTATTTATCGCTATTGTCCTTAGGCACGTTGCCAATATTGTGATACGGTGGGCGAGATGATGATGATGATGTTGTGATACGTGATCACTCTCTTGCACACTCGCAACCGACCCGATTCAACAATAAAACTCTGATTCTTAAGGCAGGGGCTGTATTTATTTCTACAACCCTATCAGTGACTTTTAAACACACGAAGCAAACAAACAAATAACAAAGCGAACAAAACCAAAATCAAACACCCAGCTAGTGCTCGATTGCTAATCTGAAGAAGCAAACAAAGCAACGACTGGTTACAATCATAATAGTTAAATAATCAGGAACGCCATGCTCTCACCTGTCAAACTGTCCTTCTTCCGCTCTCATACATGTCTTCCAATGAGACTAGTGTGATGTTGTGCATGAGGCTGGCAATCTCATCATGTAACATAAGATTGCTACTGAAACCACTACTGCAAGAGCACACACACAACTACTGAAACTGAACATTCAACTATCATGCACACACACGCACACACACACATGCATGTCGTCTAGCGATGCTAGTATGGTGTTGTGCATGAGGCTGGCAATATCACCGTGTAACATCGGTTGCTACCGAAACCACTACTGCAAGAGCACACACTCAGTTATCACACACACACTCATGCATGTCGTCCAATGAGACTAGTATGGTGTTGTGCATGAGGCTGGCAATCTCACCATGTAACACAGATTGCTACCGAAACTTCTACTGCACGAGCATCTGAATGCTTCATACGGAGGCAAACCACACTGGTGGCCCCATGCTTCCTCAGGAGCGGAGAAGAGAAATATATATCACCAAGTGAGTCCACGTGGTCTCACAAACCATTCTACACATAACCATAATTAAATAATAATAAAATATGTATCAAATAGAATTAAACATTATGTACAACCAATACTCTCCTTAATGGGCATAAACCACTGCCTCGCAACTGATCCATATATATATTCATTACTACATTCTGAACATGTCGTAAGTGACGACTGGTCCGCCTGGCAACAAGTGTGTCGTAAATGACCCCCTGATGAGATTGAGAACTCATCATTTAAACACATTGTTACAGAAACAAACCACTGCCATAGCAAATAAATGCTTCATGCAGGCTTCTGTTGGATTCAGCCGCATGGCGTCGCCCTGCTTAGCAAGGAGCAAACAGGAACGTTTATGTCTCAAATGTGCTTTACGCACAAAGGAGTGGCTCTAATCTCACCAGAAATCTAAATTACTACCATAGTAAACCACTAAAGATGAACAGTAGTATTATGATAAGTAGGCTATCGTGAAATACACTCAATTACTCTTACATTAAAGAATAAAATATCATTATTCTTGACTTTAACAAAACTGGAATTAAATACATCACCTAAAGGAAATTTACCACGAAAACTCTCTCTTCTATTACTGGGGAAAATTATATTAACCTACTTTCACCCACGTATCAATTCACACAATATAAATCTGCGTAACAATATAGCCTTGATAACTAAGAGTGTTACTGCAGACTCCTCGCGCCGCTTTTATACAGTCATCACCACGTGGCTGCCATCTTGCTATTTTGCTGACAAGTCAATATTATTTACATTCAAGTAATAGATCGCTTCTCTGCCTGGTTTCATGTATGAAATACTTTCATACTATGTTTGCCTTTCTGATGAATGAAATAATTGCTCTTACACTCTCACATCTGTGATTTGGGCTTAGCGTGCCTAATAAAACCTACCCAGACATTATTTTCACTCATCTATCATTTCAAGACTAAATCATAATGTCCTGAAAGAATTCTCCTTTACAAATATCTATCTATTTATCTATTTCATTAAACATTGGAACAGACTCACGCTGAATATAATTTCAGAATTACAGAACACTAATGCTAATTTAAATTAAGTCACGTGCTCAAGGCATCTACAGATTGAGTCTGGTGTCTAACTTCGTTTCTCTCTCGTCTGGGCGGCTTTTGCAAAATAGGCCCGTTCGCCGCCCGCTATCTCTTTATATAGGCTCTAGGCTAATCACTCAACTTTAGTGCGCTGCGCGGATTAATTTTGCCCCTTAAATAACACTCGCCTTTATTGCTCTATTAGGCACGAAAACACAGATATGGCCCACAACTATCAAATATAACACACGACTATCAAATATAACACACCACAACTAATTCTTAGGCTTTATTATGGCCAAGACATCAATCTTCTTCTTTGTCAGACTTTTCACATCCCAGCAATGCTTGCTCGCGCCGTCACGTTGGCTGACAGTCACGTGGGTTGCGCGCACATCGAAAATATACGGGCAATAAATATGCTATGAACAAGAAGGGGAAGCCGGGGTGTCTTTACGGCCCCATCACAATATCATAACTTTAACAACTTAGGACTATTGTGGTTAAGCCAAGATCATTCTAATTTCCTTTACGTTTTTTAAATTGGAGATCTAGGATTTGTGGGTGGCTTTTTTTTCTATGTTAAAACATGTTGACTTGGAGTCATACGTATTAGTTTCCCTCCAGGGCATTCTATCTGGCTTGGCATGAATTTAAAGGGATACTCACATACGGTAACCCAGTGGTTAGTGCACTGGCTTCATAGCTTGATGGTCTATGGTTTGATCCCCAGTTGAGGTTTGATTTTCTAGACAACAAATGCCTCCAGGGTCGACCCGGACTCATGAATTTGGTACCATAGCAACTCTTGGAAGGTTAAAGGCAGGCAGCCTTATACTGACCACATCACCCCTCTACCGCATGGTCAAGAAAATATGGGCCTAACACCATATTCCCAATATGCTTCAATGGGCATGTAACGGGATCCTTTACCTTCACATACGGTTTTACGCCAGAGGTGAAAGGGAGACGACATACTATTATTCATTCCACACAATTCATGGGGCTCTTCATATATGCAAGGTTAAAATTATGTGCTCTGGCTATTCCAATGATTCATGACATCTTACACAGAGCCATCTCCCAGTCCCACATGCCTGTTGTAAATGTATTGTGAGATACGTCTGCAAGCAACCAGCCATGTAGAAGCTTGAATCAAGTCTGGGAGCTCAAGTGATTCCCACAAGCCTAATTTGCAATGCTCGGTTCTCAACACGTTTCAATACAGGGGGAATCCTGATTCTGCAGTCAGTGGCCACCACGCCTAGTGGAGTCTTGTAGGGCAGCAACAAAATATCCTCAATTTGCTCGATCGGTGGCCATCCTTCCTGCGTAGCCTCAACTCTAATTCATGCTTTGCATCTCAGCCTCCATTTTCCACCCTTTTTGTCAACATGATGTTACAAGTTTTGACTGCAAGCTATAAACACCTTGAGAAATTTTTTTGGGGGTTTTAGTGCATTAAAAGCGTGTGTTTAAAATAAGTTTTTATATTTGTTATTGTCCTCTTTTTGTTGTTAGAAAAATTATGACATGCTAAAACATAAACAATATTCTTACTTATTGTAAATCTGTTGTAACATTTCTTAAGTGATTCACTTCTTTTAAATCGGTAATATTACATGGCTTTGTGTCTGTTAATTTAGTGTAATCAGTTTCTTCAATTTAAAGGCCATCTAGAGATCGAACTCGACTTTCCCTTGATTCATAATTTTATAATTTTGATGGTTTCCCTTGATTTAGCTAGACACTTGTTTGAGTACTGTCCTGTTTTACGCATAGAAAAAAATAAAGCAAACCAAGTACTCCTGAATTTTTAATTATCTTGATTATGGCCCCTGATTTGTTTACATTTCTTTACGAAACATTTTAATTACTCATAATGTCATAATTACAATATTAAATTATTAATAATTGACTGATTATTGCATTGTCATCGGGAATACACAACTAAGCAAAGTTTCAGAGATATTGCTCATCTGGAAGTGATTGAAAAATGGATTGCAAGATTTGAAAGTGACATGAAATTGACATGAAAGATATTGTCCGCAGATGCGGAGATAAAGATACATTGGAAATAAAATATTATCAAAAGAAATTCTGAATATCGTATATGAATGTGTTCTTGTTGTTGTTGTTGTCCTGCTGGAGTATGGATCCGTCATTACAGATGGTCCCCTATGGAGATTACTACAACAGGGCGACACATCTTACAGTGGTGATATATGTATCTATTTGTTTAATGAGATGAGATTACTACAACAGGGCGAGACATCTTACAGTGGTGATATATGGATCTATTCGTTTAATGAGATGAGATTGCCAGCTCCAGTGTACAACTAATACTAGTTGTCTTTTACCTTAGAGAGTAGCAGTGTTATACTTTCTGTGTTCCCTCAGAGACCCTGGGGAAGTACATGGAACACAACATGTAGTCTCATAACGGATACCACCGTATGGGAGTGAAGAATTAGAGACTTCACTATACTAAGTCCAGCTGTATGAGGCGAGGCGATCATAATCCTTCCTCGCTGGCTGTGCCTTCCCCAACTCAAAAAAGTGGCAAGTTCCAATTTACAGCTGGATAGACTGGTATGACACTACCACGTTTAGATCCCAACTTCAAGGGACTTTGCTTCAGGAGGCGAGAGCTCTAACTACTGAGTTAAACGCACTCTCAAAGTAAGAGTATTCATAATACAACCATGCTGTGTTAACGTTTTTGCGTATCCAAACTGAACATATTAAAACAAGAACTGAAATGGCGCAAACATCTGTTGGAAATACAGATGCATCCACGCCCTAATCGATGGAGAGTTGAGTGTGAACCCTGGAGGGCAATTTGGTTCGGGCCTCACTTTACACGGGGGCCTCAATTCAGGCTCATTTACATTATAATATTTTTTTTTACCCGTCTTTCCTAAAACAAAAAGGGGCCCTCATATTTTAAAATGGTTCGGACTTCATCTGTGCATTCGAAGAACCGTCTTTCCCTTCTATATTCTCAGCAAGCATGGATCCAAGGCTGTAGCCCCACCCCCAGACCCCCCAACCCCCCCACCCCTCTCTTTGTAAGACTCCGTGGCCACATCTTTCACATCTTCTTATAGCTATGGTTTACATAACAATTAGGTGTGCATGATTTTGTTGCCAGGGTCATAGATAAAGTCACGTTGGCTCCTCGGGTAAGTCATAACAGCCGTCAATGCAGCTGGGTACCTTGCTGGAAGCAAGATACAAAAGCTTGGAGTGGTGGTTTTCTCTAAGAGCTTTTTTATACGATGAGGTTGACATCCTGTAGCGTTATTGAACGAATACGAAGCTCTCAATGTAGCGAGTCTTCTTTTATATTATATTTGTGAACCTTCTTAGTTAGTATAATCCATACTTGTACTCTTGACGAAGGTGTGCTTCGGAGAGGTCCTCCTTCAGACGACATATATTACCCAGGCATGTTCCAATGCCGGTGATACTTTTATATTCAGCCTTTCTTTCACAAAGTTAAACTTCAACAGTAAAGAAGATGATAAGTCCAGGTTAGACACTTGAACGAGATATGTTTAATACATGACAGGCTCCAATAATAATTGTCATGAATATAAGGCGATGAGACAATGGCATAACCTAGCCAGTCTTGAATGTCTTACTGTCTTCTACTGACACAATGTCCGTCGACAAATTTCTTCAAAATTTATTTAATAAGTACTCGTACTTACGTACATAAGCATGCAGAATATATTCACTCGCTGTAAAAACATTAGTATCGACCCAACACAACTTGTGGGTGAACTAAACGTAGAAGATCAAACACATTTCTGGAGCTGAACACAGATGCGTCCTTTCACACTGAGGACTACACACAAAAGGCCTAGAATAATCCTTGACGTCTACCAAGCTAATGTAGCCGCGTATACCGTAATTTTCTTCAGATACAGACTATATCCCACTACAAAAACAGAAAGAGGCACAGATTAACATAAAATGAGTGCGGTAACCATAGCAAGATCAGCCAACATGTACATACTAAATGATTCTCTATGTCCTTCATTCATTCACATTCTTCTTACCGTCTGAACACCTATTTGTCTTGTCAGAAAACGGTAGTGTCGTATTGTCATCTCAAAAGAAAATGATAATGCAATGCATTAATAATATTATAACAGCAATAAATGAGATGAGACAGACAAACAATCAATAAGGTGCGTGACTGCTACAAATTGTCACATCAATAAAATTGTGTGTATTTGTGAATGATATGTCAATAATATCTTATAATACCAAGAATCAAATTGAAGAAATAACGTAGGAAACACAATAATGTTGGCAAATAGTAACAATATGCCTATATGTTAAATCCTTAAATCGTAGAATAGCGTACGAGCTCATTAATGTCTCAAAATTTGGTGTAAGTGTTACATACATTTTGTCTTAAATTCAAAATGTGTAGTGCAATAGATTAATCACTTTTATTACTATATAGAATACTGTGATTATTTAAAAGAATGTTATTTCAATCATAAATAAATCTCAATGTACTGCCATAAGTTGTACGATGCAAACCATCGAAAATCATGTCCATGATTGATGTCTCTTTAATAATATGTTCGTAAGAACCCAAATGTCCTTAAACACTGTAGTGAAACGTCACCATAAAAATTCCATCTTAAATAACAGTGTTAGTTCCCTTGGACAGTTGTGTGACTTTGATTATCTCCCTTGAAATGTAGTACACCGTTATTTTTCAAAACCAGTGCGTAACGAAATTAGTCTGGAAATGACACACTTCTCCATTATATACAAATTGTGTGTTCGACAGTTTGTTAGCTTGACGACGTGTACTGCAATGATGACAAAATGTTCACACGAAGTGTCATGAGTCTAATGATATATCACTCGAGGTTGAGACTTCTAGAATCCATCATCATCGTATTGCTGTGTGAGTCACTTTTTAAAAACTGCACTGTGATCAATGTACATTGTAGTTAGAATCCTGACATTTCGTGATTCTTCAGGAAATCAGTTAATGACCAGGACATCACTTTGCACATTTGTGTTCTAGTTAGAGTTATGTTTATTATCAGGATTTGTAAAATTTGTAGATGATTCAGGGTCTTTGACAACCCTTGCAACTACATTGTGATCCCCTTTATGGCTTGAATTGAATAGTTATAAGGTTGCAGTGCTAGCCTTGCGAGGCTCTAGCTGCTTTTTGGTTCTTAAATCTTGCTATCTGTAGGTATGATAGTGCACGCTGATCCGTTTGTAGCGTAAAATGTGCTCCCATTAGATACTTCTGTAGTTTGTGGAAAGCGAAGACAATTGCGAGCAACTCACGCTCAACAATAGAATATCGTTGTTTTGTGGTTGTAAATTTACGGCTCACATACATAGTAGGATGCATGTGTCCTTGAAATTCTTGCATCAATGGTCCACCGATGGCTGAATTTGACGCATCGACTCTGAGAACGAAAGGATATCGAATGTCAGGTAATCTCAAAATTGGTGATTTCGAGAAGGCATTTTTGATTAAATTTAAAGTAACATAACAAGACTGTGTCCAAATCACCGGATTCGGCGCATTCTTTTTAACTAACGCAGGCAGAACTGAAGTCATATCTAAGAAATTTGGTAGAAATTTCCTATAGAAGTTGATTAAACCTAGTAAACTTCGAACTTGTTTCTTTGTTAGAGGAATTTCAAGACTGAGGATTTAAGAAACAGTAGAATCTTCAGGTTTGAGAAAACCACCTCCTACCTTATGTCCAAGAAATAAAACTTCAGTATAACCTATTCTAGTTTTAGAAGGTCTTGTAGTAATGTTGTGAAAGCGTAATGTATTCATCAAAGAATGAATTTCATTAATACGATCATCCCAAGTATGATGAAATAAATATATCATCTATGTAGGTGATGAGATCATCACGATTAGAAAATAGTCTACGCATCATGCGAACCAAAGAAGCAGGAGCGTTGACTAGATCGAAAGACATATAATTGAATTAAAACAAACCTAAAGGCGCAACGAAAGCTGTGTAAGGCTTAGTTTTGTCAGTTAATGGCACTTGCCAATATCCCTTCAATAGGTCAAACTTAGTAACGTATGTCGCTGTGGAAAATCTATCCAAAAGAGATTCAATGAGCGGCAAAGGTTCCGCATCTTTTATTGTGACAGCATTTAAACGTCTGAAATCTATACACATACGACTAGATGTGTCTTTCTTTCCGATTAAGACCATAGGAAAACTAAATGGTGAGTTGGACGGTTCCATTATATTCAACTTAATCATTTGTTTTATTTCTTCCTATACCTGAGATTGTAAGTGAATCGGTATAGAATAAGGTTTGAGTTTAATAGGTGTAAAATCTGTCAGCAAGATATCATGCTGAATGATGTCTGTATGCCCAGGAATATCCTTGAGCACATCAGAAAAAGATTGAAGTAATAAAGAAATCTGTTCTTTCTGTTTAGAAGATAACGTAGAAGCAATGGAAACATCTTTCCAGGTTTTAGTTGACAAAAGATGTATATCAGGTAAAGCTAATATAGGTTCACCACCATCAGAAATATCAGAGTTCTCCTCCTGCATAACTGCTAAGGAGGAATGATGAACAACAGAATCGTCGATAGCTTCAAAGATAGGTTTCAGATGTAAAGGTCGAGTAAGGAATTGTTGCAACATATATGAAACATTTTATTTTTTCCTTTCACAGATACAACATAGTCAACATCTGACACTTTATCAACAGTTGTGTAAGGACCCCTCCACAAGTCCAGTAAATTATTGTCCTTGTTGGGAAGCAATACGTAGGCTTCCTCCCCTGGACATAATTGGCGTAGTATCCTGTTTTGATTGATGAACAATCGAGCCTTTAATTTTGCTTTTTTGACGACTTTACTGCTATGTTGAATGCATCTATAATCTTCTGTCTTAGATTCACAAAATAATGATAAGATGTTGGAACCTCCTCACTCATGTTGGTTCCAATAAGTAATTGTTTCAAAATAGACATAGGATCTCTTGGCTTTGCACCAAAAACCAATTCAAAGGGTGCAAATCCCATGTTTTCATTTGGAATTTCTCTATAAGCAAAAAAAAAAAAAAAAAACAGCGGGCAATATTCTATCCCAATCTTGTGGATACTTAGTCACAACCTTGCCAATATGTATTTTAAACTTCTGTTAAATCTTTCAATTTTCCCATTTGATTGTGGGTGATAGACTGCACTGAGCGATCGCTCAATTCCAAATAACTTCATTAACTCTTTCATAGCGACTGCGACGAACTGGGAACCCCGATCAGACAGTATATTTTCGGGAAAACCCAATCTTCTGAATACTAAAAATAGCGCATCTGCGACGTCAATTGTTGATGTCAATTTAAGTGGTATTGTTTCAGGCCATCGGATACACATATCAATTCATGTAAACACAAATCTTTGACCCTTAGCTGATGTGACTTTTAATGGACCAATAAGGTCAAAAGCCATCTTTGCAAATGGACGCAAAGAAATATCAGATGCCTAGATAGGCGCAATATGTTGAGGTCTTTTTGTCGCAACACTTTGGCACACGGAACAAGTGCGACAAAAAATGTTCACGTCTTTAGCCACACCCGGCCAAAAGAAATGTGATAACATTCTTTGCTTAGTCCTAGCAATACTCAAATGACCTGCACAATTTATGTCATGGGCATGTCGTAGAACAAATGGTCTAAAACAAGTAGATACCATGATGTGATTTTTCAAAGATGACACATCTTGAAAATTTGTAATTAAAATATAATTCTTTAATGTGTACCAATGCTTAGTATTATTATCAAACATCATCTTGTTTGATGTAGCCATACGAAACATTTCTTTAAAGAATCATTTTCTTTTTGCCTTTGTACGAATGATTCTTTATCAATCAATTCCATTTGTAAATCATCATCATTTTCCAAAATAACATTTTCCTCTTCACTTTATTATTATCTACATCATTATCATGATGTTCATCAATCATCGGATCTTCAGATTTAACTTCATCACTCATTACCTCATCTAACACAATATCGTTGTGATTGTGAATAGTACTTTCAGCACGAGCTTGTGCTCTTGTAGTAACAGCATTAGCAGTAATTAAGTGCTGTTTTACCCAACTTTTAATGTCTTCTCCGGAACATTCCTGTAAACCTGGAATATTTCCAGGAATAATTCCAGCTATAGGGCTATTAAGCAAACACACAAGATTTCTTCCTGTGAAATAAGGTGTAACCAGGAATACTTCCGCTCTTGGATAGTATTCCACAGTACCACCAAATGCAATGCACTTCACTACATTTCCAGTGTAATCCTACTGATCCACCAAAGACCAGCGCACACCGACAGTTGTTGCGCCCGTGTCCCTCAACAGTGGCACTAATTTGTTGTTTATAAAAACGTTATCAAGTACCAGTGAACCGGTATTCTCATAAGAGGACATGACAGGTATTGGATGTCCACATAACAGTCTTGGCACTCCTTGTTGCTGAAATAAAGAACTGCATTCAGAACAATTAGCACTGTTGGATAGATCAACACTACAAGAATTTGCGTGAGCCACCCTAACATTATCCTGAATTGAATTATTGTCACTCACATTTATGACAGCATTTGGACGTTCAGTGTTCCTCGACTGTCTATAATTGGTGTTATGATAAGCACCTCTATTGTTGCCAAAATTGTCATTATTTCTATGGAATGACCTTTGTCCTCCACATGATCTATTATTAGATCCTTCTCTGTTTTGATAATCATTGGACCTGAACAAAGACTGTTGTCCATAGTATCCCTGATCATTAGAGTTAAAATATCTCTGAGGCTGTTTATTTTTCTTATTAAAATTACATTTGACTCTATTATTTCCATTTTTAAAATGTTGGATAACTCTGTAAATTTTATCAATACCGTTAAATCTTTGCCTAGGCATATTATAGTTTACCATCCTGGCAGATGCAGCTGGCAAAGCATCCTTAATGTTATTGCTACTCACATTCCTATTTGGATGTGCAACTTGGTATTGTCTACCTAGGGTTTCTAAGTTTGACTAATTCTAAGGTTTCTTCTCCTGCAGAAATGACAAGAAATCTCCACTAATGGAAGACAATGCCTTGTCTCTTAGAATCAGATCAGATAGTTCTTCAAATGTTTTTTTCAATTTTGGGTACCTCAATCCATCTAGCAAAGTACAGCTTACAAGCTGAAATAAATTCAGTGAAATCTTTTCCTGAATCTTGCAATAGTGACTTAAATTTCATTCTATAGCCATTATCATCCAATTGATACTTCTTCAATAACATGGCTTTTATAGCATCACAGTCTTTCCTAGTCTGCTCATCTAAGGTTAAGACTGAAGTAAGTGCCTCACCTACCAATAAGTTCATTAGTCTACTTGATCATTTAGTTTTATCAACTTTAAATTCTTGACAATATGTCATATATCTATTCTGATAGCCTAGCAAAACAATAATGTAAATTTATTATATTCTCAATATATGAGTAATATATTCACCAATTAATTCACCACTTGAAATTTACTTAACTGCAAGTAATATTAGATGTTACATAGATATGATATATGGAGCAGAAAAAGAAATAGTTACAAACAGGATGACAAAATACAGTGAACAGAGCCAACAGAAGCAAATGTAAAATGAAAACCAAAGCAGTAATGTATGAATAGAAAACATAAAATGTAGCTCTATCACACATATGACTAGACAAGCACGAGTTTACAACATGTATTACATCTAATAAATAAATGACAGTAGGATAAGACCAACAGTATCACAAACAAAAATGGAACAAAATGAATACAAAATTACAATAAACTTCACTACAGAAACATACTTTACACTTAATAATACTGCACAACTAGACAAATTTGGATCTGTATACTTCAATCAAGGCAGTAGCAACACAGCAATGTAAGCCGGCCCCTTAATTTGAACTACACAGATGCATCCACTAAAGAACGCCTGAATTTTCGACCAGACATAAGTCGGTACTGAAACAAATTTTACAGGTCCCACCAACCTCAGGCTATAATATACATTAATGACATAGATACATGAATGTGTTAAAAAAGAATACTGGCAAACAGGGTAGATCAGCGACACAGACTGTATGTGACTAAAAATTTACTCTTCTGATTGCCAGTTAAAAAAATTTCCTCTAGTTCCACTGCCTTTATATTCCAGAACCGATGCAAACGATGTAAGCAGACCAAGGGTAGGTCTAACAATGCAGAACAGCTCACTTGAGCAGAACGTCGCTTTGGTCTGAAGTCTTGAAAATGTCCATCTTCTGGAATGTTCTGCAAAAATTTGAGATTTTGAACGAAAAAGGTTGCAGTAATATGCATATACTTTGCATAAGTTCCCTTATTGATGGAACAGAACAGTACTGGACTGCAAAATATGGCTGCATATCCTCTCACAGGCTAGCAGACGATCAAGTTTGCCATCTTTAAAAAACTGGAACTGGCCATGAAATCTCAAATGAAGGCTGAGTTATTTTTGAAGCAACTTCTTATGGCTGTGGATCAAGGATCATTTGGCCCCCGTGTAGCGTTATTGAACGAATACGAAGCTCTCAATGTAGCGAGTTTTTAAAAAAAATATTATATTTGTAAACCTTGTTAGTTAGTATAATCCATACTTGTACTCTTGACGAAGGTGTGCTTCGGAGAGGTCCTCCTTCAGACGACACATATTACCCAGGCATGTTCCAATGCCGGTGATACTTTTATATTCAGCCTTTCTTTCACAAAGTTAATCTTTAACAGTAAAGAAGATGATAATTCTAGGTTAGACACTTGAACGAAATATGTTTAATACATGACAGGCTCCAATAATAATTTTCATGAATATAAGGCGATGAGACAATGGCATAACCTAGGCAGTCTTGAATGTCTTACTGTCTTCTACTGACACAACGTCCGTCGACATATTTCTGCAAAGTTTATTTAATAAGTACTCACTCACGTACATAAGCATACAGCATATATTCACTCGCTGTAAAAACATTAGTATCGACCCAACACAACTTGTGGGCGAACTAAAAGTAGAAGATCAAACACATTTCTGGAGCTGAACACAGATGCGTCCTTTCACACTGAGGACTACACACAAAAGGCCTAGAATAATCCTTGGCGTCTACCAAGCTAAGACCGGTTTTGACTTCTGCTCAAATGTACCAAAAGTCAATGACGTACTTCCGGGTAACCATTGGATACCGGATATAAACAAACATGGTATCAACAATCGAATGCCAATATGATAAAAACCAAATATATTATGAGTTTAATCATAACAATTACTCCCCTTCCCCCGTCAAATAATGAAAACGCAGTTTTCATTATTTGCATGGAAGTTGACATCCCAATATACCTCCGACTAGTCCTCCAGACCCTGTCGTACAGCTAATCCTCTTGCACGAAGCCTACACCAAAAGATTCACGTGCTCTTAAAGCAGTAGTTTATGTAACAATCTGTTCACATGATGAGATTGCCAACTTCATGCACAAACTCGTACTACTTCCTCGGGCTATGCCGTAACAGCCACAACTACAGCTGGTCATCTTGCACGAAGTCTACACTAACACATTCACGTGCTCTTAAAGCAGTGGTTTATGTAACATTGTGTTTACATGTTAAGGTTGCCAACTCTATGTACAAACTCAAAGTACATGGACCACCGAGCTAGGAAGCCAGTGCGCTAACCACTGCGCTACCGCGGCTCTTCTCTTGCACGAAGCTTGCAGTTAATCAGTCATAAGTTCTTGCACCAGTGGTTTCTGTAGCAATGCATGTTACATCATAAGGTTGCCAGCTACATATCACAATCTCATATTAGTGGCCTCTTACCCGATCCTAAAGAGCAATGTCCCTATTCTTTGTTTGACTCATCAGAGAACCCCCCAGGAACTACACCTTCAGTGTCTAGATATATTCCTCCACTTGTACGCATGTCGACAACTGTGTCCACTACCTTCAGTATCTAGATATATTCCTTCACTTGTACGCATGCTCAAGAGAATAACGTTAATATATTTCCTCAAACATCACCTTTTAGATTGTTCCCCAAATCATATTACATTATTTCCAGAAATCCAGAGGGGCAGCGGATGCTTTACGCATGCACTGTTAGTCACGAAATATGCGTTTATCTGTCATGGCCTGATTTATAACAATATTTTTTATTGGTACTTTCAGGTGAATGGAAGCAGTGGTGGTACCAATTGATTTTGCCATTTGGGGATGTCTATAATTAATATAGTGGTAACACTTGTCCCTAGCGGCACACAAGGGTTTCAGAGGATAATTGTGTGGACAGCAAAAACTGTGTTCGTTATTCATTGTCAAGATTAAACGAACGATACAACAATATTTAAGTGATATACGTGTACCAAATTAGAAATTATAATTGATAAGAACGTTATTGTTATTGGAAGTTAAAAAAATATCCGTTTTATTGTAAAAAAATTTGCAAAAAATGTCTAGCATCTAGGAAAGAAACAAATAAGTAAAAAACAAATACAATTGAAAAGAAAATACAATAAAATTAAAATTATAAATTTGTGGGTGTGTGTAATTTTTTTTTTTTTTAGTTGTGCAATATGTTGAATGATTTTAGTATTGACGTATGTTGTAGATTGTATTAGTTCGTTATAGGTCAATACTATCAGCATAACATTAAGCCCTTCTTCGCTTATCGTAAGTTTTCACATACGTTAGTCTGAGAAAACACATCTGTCATATCCAGCTGTTGTATGGGTGTAGTGATAATTATTGCAAAGGAAATTGTTCTTTTCGATAGTAACATCACCTAGTGCCAAGAATAAACAACTCTAGATATTTAGGGGACAGACAACAATATCCATACATGGCTTTTCAGAGCATGCACATTCAATACCATAATACCCACCGTAAGTACTTCGGTCGGTTTGTCGGTCGGACAGTCACATTTTGCACACCGTCATTTGCGCACTTTTTCTATTTTCGAGAGAGTGCATTAACTTTCAACCACAGCTAAGGGGGTTCAACTGTGGTTGAAAGTTAGAAATAATTGTATTGTGTCCCCTTATATGTACTCTCCCGAAAATAGAAAAAGTGCGCAAATGAAGGTGTGCATGAACAGTTTGATTATGGAAAGAAGCCAATAACAAGATTGATAAACAGTACATGAACTGGAGTTTCGTCAAACTTCAAACGTTGTTCTCGGAGTCAGTAAGTCGAACAGGGCAAGATTTTAAAAGATGCGTGAACAATTACGAGACATGTTATTATAAAAGAAATGTTATTTTTTAAAGTCAATTTACGGTCCATTTGATCATTATCACTGCTCCACATGTCATTTAGGTAAGGTTACTACATGTCTTCATATTTAATACATCTATATAATTTTCACTACAAATATCTAATGACGGTCGCCTGCAATGAAATGAAAACAGTAGTGATAATACCGTCTGTAATGCATGTAACAGAAACAACACACTCTTATTAATAATATGTCAATGTTGACGGGTTATTGCTAGTTTAAACATAGTTTCCATGCTTTGTGACGTCTAGATTTTGAAACAGAAACTATTCAAATATTTCTTGTGCTTTCGTGGGGATAGCCTTCAGATATGCCCCAAGCTGGGAAAGGATCGGAATATGAAGCGCGAGCGCAAATGAAGTTGGAATGGGAGGGAGTAACAGTGCGGCATGGAGCAAAAGATAGGGAGAGAGAGAGAGTGAGCGATAGAGAGAGAGAGAGAGAGAGAGAGAGAGAGAGAGAGAAAGAGAGAACGAAAAATTGACGATTGCTCAACGGAGAATAATAGTGGTTTTAAAATATTTACCGAAAATTGTTATATGGGACAATGTGATAAACGAGCGCCAAGTCTTTCGCTTTCTTTTCCATCATCATCCGTCAGCGCATTTTCAACCACATTTCGCTCTTTCATCGCTGCTTAAGTTAATATTTTAATCACCACTGGACTTTAACATGCTTTTGACTTTTTCTGACAACTGGCGTGATCGTGCCGACCCCATATTTCTTTGTGAGAAATCTGGTGAAACACACATGGGCATGGAACAACTTCTTTGGAGTAGTTCGTGTGCAATGAAGATAATCATTCAAACCAAACCAAACCAAACAACTTCTTTGATATCTTTTTTCCCCTAAAATTATTGTCAGAGGGTATTTTGATTATTGTTGAAGGAGCCGGCTGGACAATAGAGTTTAGCCTTTTCATGGGTAGTCCGCTGTTCAAACAGACGACATGTCACCACACTGGGGAAGAATGGACGCACGCAAACAATATACTCCGGACGAGGGACATCAAAGGACCGTGACACGGACAATTTTTTTTTCTAGATGGTAGCCGACGGTAGAAGAATAGGAATCTTAGATATGAGACAAAGATAAAGGAAGCCGCAGGTAAGATAATGAAATAAAATTGACACGCAAAGCGAAAAAAAGACAGAAAGCTTTGTGATAGTTAAAAGGCGGATGATTTTTTTTTTTGCATTAGCCGGCAAATCAACACACTCCTGTTTGTCATGCAGCACTGCATTGACAGTTTGTGTCGAATAGCCCATTCCACTTTAGCCAGTGATACGCGCTGACACGTGGCAAAAGAGATCCAAGGCCTTGGCGACCACATGGGCTCTTGGCAATTGGTTTATGGGCGGAGTTATACGTCACCGGCCCAATGGATCCATCTGGGATGTTTTAGAAATATAATGTAGCGTAATGTTCCCTGGAGATGAGTACAAAGTTTTCAAAATCGTGGTGTAGAGAATATCGCAGAGCATAGCCTGCAATTAATTCAGTGTTGATAAAATAATTAATATATGTTGTGTATTGTGTTCTTAAAGGAGTTTGCGAACGTGAAAAGGAGGTTAGTGAATCTTTTAAAAACTATAAACATGTTTTCTTAGTCTTCAGTTAAGATCACTTTTGCACATAGCATAATAGCTAAATGTGCAGAAGACAGTTTTTCAATTAATCCTTCTCATAAATGATTAATTAAATCAAAAGATTTTTATCTAAGATGATAGGAGGTAATTGATAGTTCATACTTCACTTCATCTATATTGTTAGATCATCCTGACAGATTTGCATGTGCACACACTCCAATGCGCAATAGATTTAACACTTATCAGGTGCATCTCATGTCATACACGATTACTAGAGAATTGAAATCATAATTTTTGAGGAGTAATATAAAAGAAAGTCAACCATTGATATTAAGTGTGAAAACTTACAAAGACGTTTGTGTGCCTTCAGTCCAACAGAGATCTGAGTCTCTACCCCTTACATGTTTGACGTCTAACCAGAAAGACGCTAGTGTACGTCTGGAAAACAGAATTTGCCATTTAGGACATCCTTTACTTCCTAAGTTAAAAGGGACGCTTTCTCACCCACGATTAAGACAGTGGACGCAGCATTTTTATTCAAGTTGTATCAAGTGCTCACAAGTTGATTACATATTCAAAATATCAAGTTCAACTCACTACAAGAGCGCATTTTGAGAATCAACATTCCATATTTACAAGTTGATTCGCATATACAGCTAGCAAGCTAAAATTCACTCGTCCGTTACCGGGGCCCGAAAGGGGAGCAAAGAATAGTAACACTGTGCACTACCATGGATGTCGTAAAAAGCGACTAAGGAGGGTTGGGGATGTGGCTGGTTACCCCATCCCGGAAAAAAACGTTTTACCTCAAAAACTTCAACAAACATTGACAAGTCAAATAAAGAAAATAAATCAACTCAGCCTCCCTAGACAGAAGAAGGTCCTCTGGAAAGGAGGCGCATGAAGCAGCGTAGAGAAAGCCGAGAGTAGGTTGCCGACTAACCTTCCTTTGTCTCGGAAAATCTCCAGGATTCTCACCTGGAGTGTTCGCACTCTGTGTGAACAAGGGAAAACTGCACAGGTAGCAGCAGAAATGAAAAATTACAGGATTTTTATCCTGGGTCTCTGCTAGACACGGTGGAAAGGCATAGAGAAGAGGAGATTGATCACAGGAAAAATGGTGTTGTCATCAGAACATGAGGAGGAAAAAGCCCACCACGGTGAAGGGTGGCTCTAATACTGTCCCAGGAAGCACAGAAGGCACTTATAGAAAGGGAAGCAATGGGACCCTGAATTATAACAGCATGGTTTAAATCAGCCAAAAAGAAAGTAAATATAAACATCGTCCAGTGTTATGCACCAACAAATGACAAAGAAGAGTCTGTGAAACAAAATGTCTTGGATAATAAGATAAGAAAGGACATCACAATTTTGATGGGGGACCTAAATGCGAAAATAGAAACAGACAACACTGGCTTTGAAGAAATCATGGGAACGCAGGGAGAGGTATGATGAACGAGAATGGGGAACTATTAGCAAACGTCTGTGATTCAAATCAACTAGCTATAGGTGGAAGCATATTTCCACATAAAAGAATACATAAATCAACATGGATATCACCAGACCACAGAACTGAGAATCAGATTGATTACATATGCATAAGTAAGAAGTTTAGGTCATCATTGCTTGATGTGAAAGTATGTAGAGGAGCAGATGTTGTATCAGACCACCATCTTCTGATGGCTAAAACAAAATTAAAACTCAAGAAATTTTTAACAGCATATAGCTATAGGCAACAGTATAATGTGGGACATCTAAGAAATCGGGAAATAAGAGAAAAATGTTCAATCACAGTATCGAACAAATACCAGGTACTCCAACAGCTGGAAGATGAAACAGATACGAAAGATCACTGGCAACAAGTAAGAATTATGGAACGAGACATGTGAAAAAGTATTGAGAGCAAAAGAACATCAGCACAAAGCATGGATAACAACAGAAACCATTAGTAAGATAGAAGACAGGAAAAACAAGAAAGCAGATTTAAACAGAAGCAAAACCAGGAACTCCAAAGCCAAGGCTCATGAAATGTACATAGAAGCAAACAAGGAAGTAAGAAGAAACATCAAAAGAGACAAGATGAAATATATTGATGATTTGGCAAGGGACGCAGAGGAAGCTGCAGCCAAAGGAAATATGAGGGACCTGTACAACAACACAAAGAAGCTAACAGGGAAATATAAGCAAGCAAATGGCCTCATAAAAGATAAGAATGGAAAATTGCTTAGTAATATACAAAAACAAATGAAGAGATGGACAGAACATTTTGAGGCACTTCTCAACAGACCATCTCCAACTAATCCCCCATAATCCAGTCAGCAGAAGAGGAGCCACAAATCAGCTGTGAACGACCAAGTAGAGAAGAAATAAAGAAAGCCATGAAGCTTCTGAGAGATGGAAAAACAGCTGGTCCAGATTGCATTCTAGAATTTGTGGAATTGATGACAAGAACCAGACAAGTGCCAGTAGAACAAGAGTTGAGAAGAAGACACTGGAGATGGATAAGACACACATTGAGAAAACCTGTTGATGGCATTACAAGGCAGTTCTTGTTCTGGAATCCACAGGGAAAGAGAGGCAGAGGTAGACCAAAAAACACATGGACAAGAGAACTGGAAACAGAGGTAAAAATGAGGAGGAAATCATGGACAGCACTTGAGCGGATGGCACGTGACAGGAAGACTTGGCATGTGTTTGTTGAAGGCTTATGCTCCTTAGGGAGCTAAAGGGTGTTGAATGAAGCTCAACTTATTCAAAAGCATATTTTGTGAAGCAAGATTCTATATTTATGTGACCGGATGGCCTACGCTAGTAACCCACGTTAACGTAATAAATAAAGACAGAATAAATTACTAAATGCATCATAGAAATCGAAGCACTAAACTGTTTCTAATTTTGTTCCCTTCAGCTTTGGCGGGAGTTGCCCAGCAAAGCTAGGAAAATGAGGACTTCATCACCTCATTTGCATGAGCTTATTTAAATTCTATGATAATTAGGTAACGACAGTTGTAGTTAATGAAATAAATCTTTACAATTTGTATAACCAATGGAAAATGCTCTACGTCGGCACGCCCCGCACCACTTACGAGATTAGTAAAAGAATATATTTTCTTAGTTAGTTGCATCTAGAGAGCCATAGCACAAGGACGTGATTTTATCTGTTGATGTAGCAACCAGGTGCTCACCCAGACTGTCACAAAAGTCCGGCTCAGTCTTCGAGAATCTCAAGACATTTATTATACTGTGGTTTACAGGATATTGACAAGGGTTCTAACCTCATCGCCAAGATCAAGATTTTGTGTGAAATCGTATTTTTTTGACTTTTATACATAAGTAGATAGTCGTTCCGACTGCCTATCGATGCTGACTGTATAATTATTACTTTCAGCTATAACAGTTGTAGGTATGAACCAATGTAGCAACGACATAGCAGAGATAAGCAAACTTATAGAATTAGCCATTGATGAAGAAGAGGTTCCTCCAAGTGGAGGGCCCAAATCACGAGTGCCTTGTAACATAACTTTATATTTGTTTCATATTAATTTACTGTTTACAGGCCTCGTGGTTTCCCTTCCTTATGTGTTATAAATGTTTATACAATACCAAACGTACCCTCTGTCCTGTTCTTACTGTTCTAAGTCTACTATCATATTGCACACAGTATTAAGGTCTTTGTCTTGTTGGACTGACCAATACTGATATATGGGGGAACAACAGAAGTGATTGCGTCATTAATAGGCTGAACTGCCCATGGTAAACGTCCGGTGTTATGTATAGAGGTTCGCACTAATGACCTGTCAGTGAAACATCAATTTTTGGTGATGCGTAGATGGCAGGGAGGACAGTGTGGTTCGCTTGCATATCTAGGCGGGGTTGTCGCACGGAAGATCCAGGGTTCAAATCCTGGGTAAGCCACTCATGTCTGTTTTTCTGTTGTCTAGTGTTCTACTTCTTTCTTTCCTACGAGTGCCTTATAACATACCTTTATATTTGCTTCATATTAATTTGCCCAAATCCTTAACAGACACACCTGAAGTATTAGTAGATGGAGAAAGTATAAAGAATCTAATTGAGTACAACGAGGAATAAATTAACCAAGCTACAAAGGCTGAAACTGCGGAGTAGCATTTCCAAACTCACCGTATTACGATCTTGGCGAAGAACGCACCATGGCCTTATCAGCAATTAAGCAAATGCGCTGAGCGATTTTATTGTTAATCTGTAGTCTGATGTCGGCCACACCCGAGATTAATTAACATGGATATAGAGTAATTATTATCTCAGCCGTTCCTTGCAAAGCAGGGAGGAACGGATAACCAAAAAGACAGGACGACTTATCTCTGTGAGGAGTGTAAGAATGTTTTAAAATACAAAATGTCTGCTGCATAGAAGAAAGAAATGTGTCGACCCGGAAATATCAGGTAATCAGTACGTACAACAATTGAAAATGAGTACTGCCGTAGTGGAGAAGAATTCGCCCCAATCCGTCCAGTGACAAATTCTACACCCCAAAAGTAGAAGAGGTTTGTTTGTTTTATTCTAAGGACCATTTTCAATGCACATGGTCAACTCTATCACTGCTCCGATCTCCTCCCTTAGATTACACAAGGAGGATCTCAGCACAGCGCACAAACTCTAAAGCACCACGAGGATCCCAATGTAAATTATGTCAGGGCGATTTTCAACTGCTGAAGTATTTTTAACGGGCACAACTTGCAGACGGGACCTCCTATTTTTTCGCCCTTATCCGTGAAAGCTAGATATCTGATCTCACTACGCAGGGGATCAGGCAGAGTATGGCATTATTAATTCTCAGTGGTTATGAAAATATTAAATCAAAACCATTCCATGTACCTGGAACCGAACCCGGTACCTTTAGACTTAAGAGACGAACGCTACACCTCTTAGCTACTAACCCCAGGGTAGAGGAGGAACGACCAAGAAAGAAAATATGTTTACAAGATTGTCGAAGTGCGCGTTCGGGCGCCGATAAAACATGTTAGTGTGCACATCTGAGACAGCGGCTTAATGCATTTCATAAATTATCATTGAAAGTGACCGAGCATATAAGTGTTCACTACTTTAGCATGTGCATAAACTCCATATCATTAAAAGTTTGTTTACTCTAAACATATAACACAAAAGAACATTTGAACAATTTGAAAAATGAACTAATAAAAATAGATGACTCTTTTATGCCTTAAATAACTTTACATAATAAATTGATAAAATGAAATAAGTAATGAAAATATGTTATTTAGTTTTATAGTTTTTATACAGTTAAGTTGTTTCCCTTGCACACAAAAAATGGGATGCCTTCCACTTACTTCTTTATCTCTGCTGCTTAAAATATCACATGGTCAAGTTTGTTTTTCCACTTATTTCCGAGATTTCACATCGCGTCGCAACCTGACAAGAAGTGAGATCTCTCCATTGTTAGTGGGGTATATTGAGCAAATTTATATAACATTTTGACAACTGGGCTGTTATCTCTGTCTTTTTTTAAATGGGGTGGGGAAGGGGGGGGGGGGCGCTCACTTTTGTATTAGCCATTAAAAAGTAAATTTATGTGAAAGACCGCTAACTGGCTGTGTGGCCGTTACGTCGTAAGTTTATTCGAGTGTTTCAGCTTGTTCAATCCATATACTTATTTATTTATTGCAAAAGGGAAGGTAACCAGACACAGGAGGGCTAAGCACACTTTAAGGACCCTGCAGGCTCACGTGACTGTAATAGCCCTCTACATATATTGCGTCAAAATGCCAGGAAAAAGACAGCTAGAACACCTTTCACCCAACCACCCTGGTGGATTGAGGATGTAGAAAAAGCATGGATAGAAAATGAAAGAGCGACGAAAGAATGGACGAAAGCACGAAAGAGAAGCACAGTGAATAACGGAGCAATTGAAGCCAAGGACCAAGTGTGGAAGGCCTTCGTGACACAGGTGGGCACGGAAAAGACCTTACAGAAATTCTGGTCCTTACATCCACGAATGTATAGGAACAATATAAGCCAACCCACACCTAATATTCTGAGCTCCGCGGGAATGAGTCTGTAGACCGATGAAGATAAAGGACGTGCATTACTCAGTCTGAAAGT
Organism: Oreohelix idahoensis; assembly: GCA_024509875.1. NCBI lineage: Eukaryota > Metazoa > Mollusca > Gastropoda > Stylommatophora > Oreohelicidae > Oreohelix > Oreohelix idahoensis. The sequence continues at coordinate 36,682 of JAMPIV010017311.1, forward strand.
CTGTAGCTTTTTGGTTGTTGTCTTTGTTGTTCTCCATGTCTCAGAGCCATACAATAGGACTGACTTCACATAGGAGTTGAAGATTCTTATTTTCGTGTTGGATTCGATTTCTCTTGATCTCCATATATTTCCCAATGCAATGAAATCTTCTCTTGCTCTTTGTACTCTTAGTTTGATATAACTGTCTGTCCCTCCAACTTTGTCTATATTGCTGCCAAGATATGTATACATTTCTACATCTTGTATTGGTATGTCTTCAAGTTCAACCCTGTTATCATTACCTGCAAGCTACAGACTTTCATAAATGGGTGCTTGCGTAGAATAGAGGGATTAAAATGGTATGACAAGGTTACCAACGTGGAACTGTTGACAAGAACCAGACAAGTGCCAGTGGAACAAGAGATGAGAAGAAGACGATGGAGATGGATAGGACACACACTGAGAAAACCTGCTGATAACATTACAAGGCAGTCCTTGATCTGGAACCCCCTCTAGTGTTCACGGTAGACAGTACTTCCATTAGCTAAAGGAAACATCTGGTTGGTAAACTGTTAATAAAGAGGATGAGGGTATATCCTTTCGGTTTTTCTATATATGCACCTGTCCTCTCCCGCACGGTAAAACACTCAGCGCACAATATCAGTGTTAATTTAATTATGACTACGTTACAAATATCGCTTGTCATTACTAACCATTTAATTCGCCACATGGTGTTACACTAGTCACTTACATTATTAAACATTAGGAATTAGAAGTGAATTGTATTCCGTCAATTGTCAGTCGGCTAGTGTATTTATTAGTCAATTAAAACACAGGCGGGGCTTCAAAGTGAGTCTACAGACAGCGAATTGCAGGGTTTTGCGCGTAGCAATATTATAAAACTTGGATTGGGAAGCAAATGTGGTCGGATCACTGTGGTTATTTTTACATATATGTGACAGTTTGTCCGGGCTTGAAGATATGAAACCCTTTCATGTCTCACTTATGAAAATAGAGCTGCTGTTATCCGTATCTTCCGCGTGATTGCTATCTTCAATTTCATCCTCTTCCTCCATGCTTCAATTTCGACTCATAAAATCCGCTCCTGCGTTTTCTTTTCCCGGGATATATTGTACTTTAGATGAATTTACGCTTAACAGCAAAGCCCAACGCATAATCTTTGCGTTAATTTCCTTATTGGCTCCAAGAAACGCCAGTGGAGCATGGTCCGTTTGTAACGTAAATGGAACGCCAAAAGATATTCATGATGTCTTCTTATTTCATTAACGAGTGCTAGATATCCCCTCTCCACGGTCGAATAATTCCTCTCTGTTGTGTTCAGTTTGCGGTTGCCGTATGCAACTGGAAATAAGAGATTCGGATTATTTTCATCTGTCTGAAGCAATGTTCTAAGGCATCCACGCGCAATATGAAAGGTTTCTTAAGGTCAGGTAACCTTAGAATTGGGTATTTGGACAGCTGTTCCTTGAGAGTGATGTTGGAATGTTCGCGCTCTGAATTTCAAATAACTTTTTCAGGTTGCCCCTTCTTGGTGAGGTCAGTATGAGGTGCTGTTAGGTCATTGACATGTTTAAAGAACTTCTAGTAATATGCACACAGTAATAGAAATGAACGTGTGTCTCTCTTCGTTGTAGGCCTTTTTGCTGCACGTATTGTCTCTACGTTCTTGACATTTGGCCAGATACAACATTGAGAAATGGTATGCCCCAGGAAGTCAAGCTTTTCAAATCCGATTAAAAATTTGCTCGGTCTGGCTGTCAGGCCTGTTTCCTGCAGTCTTATGATGAGCATAGCGACCATAGCAATATGTTCGTCATAGTTTTCCGTTGCAATCAATATGTCGTCCATGAAATTGTGGATATGCGGACTTTGCAATGGTTCTAAAAACTGTTGTGGCCGGGGCAGGGTATTGGGGGTTGCTGTTTGTACAGAGAGTGAAGATTGGTCTTACTAGCTTATCCGCTAGAGTTATATATTTCTCTCCTACAGACTTACAGGAGTTTACCACGTTCGGGGCTGATCCTCTATAGTGGTTAGTTTTAGAGCAGTGTATTGATCAATATTAGTTTCCAGCAGACATACCTTCCTTCCATTCATGTATATATGTGTAGCAGTAATAATAGCCACCAAAAAATGTAGAGAGAATAATATTTTGTAGTCACCAAAGTGTAGTGGTAATATTACTACTGTAGACACCAGGGGATGTTGAAGGCTGTATGGAAGGGTGTCTCGTGTCTGGTAGGTTGTCTGATGTGTTGATAGAATATGAAGGTCCACACAGGACTACAGTACACAGGTCACAAGGACGTCAATTTGACTCACAATGAGGAAGTCAAGTAATGGTAACAGCTGGTGACGTTTTATCATGGATTTATTCACGATACAGGACAGTAGACGTTCATCATCATATAATTAGTCAGTACGATACTTGACGACACTCTTGAAACATGCATTCAGAGATGCAACTGAAGGAATATGTATTCACACTAGGTCAGATGGCCGTCTGTTTAATCTTTCAAGGCTGAAGGCAAAAAAAAAATCAGAAGGGTCACTATAAGAGACTTGTTGTTCGCTGATGATGCTGCAGTCGTCACTCAAAGCCAACAGGAGCTTCAGAGCTTGATGAATCGCTTCACTAAAGCAGGCAAGGACTTTGGCTTCACAATAAGTCTAAAGAAAACGAATGTGCTGAGTCAGGATGTGGGTGCTGCACCAGTTATCACTATCGATAACTATGAATTGGCAGTGGTGCACCACTTCACATACCTAGGGTCTACCATCAATGACAAACTCTCACTGGATACAGAAATCGACAGCCGCATTGGCAAAGCTGCAGCTACCTTTGCCCGCCTCACATCGCGTGTTTGGGGAAACTCTAAACTCACAATGAAGACCAAAGCTGCGGTATATAATGCCTGCGTCACCAGCACACTCCTATATGGCAGCGAGACCTGGACGACCTATGATAAGCAAGAAAGAAGGCTCAATACCTTCCATTTGCGGTGTCTACGCCGCATCCTCGGCATCTCGTGGAAAGATAAAGTGAGAAATGTCGAGGTGTTGTCACGTGCTGGCCTTCAAAGTATGTATACGCTTCTTAGACAGCGCAGACTTCGCTGGCTTGGCCATGTTCGCCGCATGGATGATGGTCGCATCCCAAAAGATATCTTCTACGGACAATTAGCAGATGGCAAGAGAACAGTTGGGCGACCACAGCTGAGGTTCAAAGATGTGTGCAAGAGAGATATGAGGGCACTGGACATGGATCTAGCAACATGGGAGGATAAAGCTGCCGATCGCACTAAGTGGCGATGCTATTTACGGCACCACATCAGATTGGGCGAAGAGAGGCTCACACAAGAAGCAGAGGTGAGGAGAAAACGTCGAAAATAAGCAGCTGAGGGCTTTCACCTCAGGGGCGCATTCTCATAGTCAGTTATGACTGAAGGGGCTATTATTATTATTATTATATTACTTGACGACATACAGCATAGTAATGGTGAATAATATAATTGGCTTCAATGCATCATAAACGACTGTAGATATATTCAGGTGCTGAAACCATCATCCTTTTCTAGCTACAACCAAGATATATAGATGTAGGAGATTAAATCAACTCTCCCTTTCTGACCCCCAGCAAGACAGACATATCTTCTGGAGTACATCAGGCAATGTCCTCTAAGTTCCTTTAATAGCAAAGGTGTCAAACCTTGACCGACGTGATACCGCCGGAGCAACAGAGTTCAACCAAACAGATAGCCCTTGGGGGCAATGCACCAACCCGATGCATAAAAGACATGGTGATTCGTGAGCTGATACTTCTCATGACAGTAGACTCTTTCCTGCCCAGTGGACAAGTTAGCAGGCAGACTACAAACGGTCAATCATAAAAGCCTGGCGACAAATAATATATCCATATGAAGGAGCAATTACCTTTCTTCAGAAATAAACACCACAACTCACACGCCTCCAGGCGCTTAGAATCACAAGGGGAAAATCATCTGTAGATAAACTAACAACACAAGAGGACTTCCTTTTTCCCCATCAAAATGAACACGGACGCTGAAACGCGTCTCACTCTGTTCAAAACCACTGCTAGACTCCTGGAACGGAAGTCTTTCTCAAACAACCTTAAATTCGACACATCCGCAGTAGCGCTTGACCCCTGAGTTAGAGTCAAACGGGACGATGTTGGACGCATACCAAGCAAAAATACTGACCAAATCGAGCCTTATATGGTCAGGGAATAAACATCAACTCAGGTTGCAAACATTCCAAGAAAAGCTGACCTATTCGAGCCATATACGGATAACAACCAGACATAGATCTGAAAATAGACCGTCAGGTTAAGACACAAGAGAAGGTAACAACCATAGTAAAAATTTAATCTCAGCTAAGCAAGAGTTATGCACCTTAGATTACAAAAAATTAAAGTGTACAATCAAGACAGGTAAATATATATATATATTGACTCAGAAAAATCTGTGCGTAACAATATGTAGCAAAGTAATCAAGAGACGACCTCCCTTTGGTCTCAACGGGATTTTTATTGATCACAACTTATTTACAAGTAGACGTAGCAAAAATCATAGTGTGCATATTTAGTTTATCCATCAAGGCACCTTGCCTTCAATAATATTTCATAGGCTTCGGATTTCATATGAATCATTCTGATTCTACTCTTAGGAAAATTCTTTCCTGTTCAATACCAATTAGCGAGTAAGTGCATGTTTGCAGTTTTCTATGAGTTACTCTGCTGATTCATCTTTTCAATAATAGCTCTATTTCCTATAAAAAATGTCAGTGCTTCAGCATAACAGATCACCTCTGCATATTGGTCTGAAAGAAAAATTACAGCCATTATTTTTCCTTTGGATCTGTCCCAAATATCTTGTCTCAAAATGTCAAACATTATAGGGTAATTATGACGACTACTTACTGTCTTCCAGTTTGGAATTTAAACACAGATAAGTACACTTTGAAGTTAAAGCACTATCAACTTCAGATTTTCTAATCCCACAAATTAGAATAAACTTGATGTGGAGTAAACCACTGCGTGATAGGACACATCTCGTAATGATAAGCTATGGCCACCACGACACTAGAAGGACTCCACCTCAGAGACTAAGAAACGATTGTATTAATCGAAAAGGTCTAATGGCTACCGATTAGGCCTTTTCCTGGTAGCTCAATAGTACCTATTTAGGTTAGCCTCTCTATATCGAACGGGTCCTACATATTCTTCCTTCCTCAACAAAATGATCTAAGAATGAAAATTTCATAGCTGAGGTTGAAGGCTAGCAACTGTTTGACAATGTGGAGAGGTCGAATGGGTTTCGGTGTCATATCGAGAGCAAAGCTTGAGAGAAGTTGTCTATGATCTCACGTCTAACGTTTCTCCTAGGGAGCCACCCTAAGGCGTCCATTCTGTGAGTAACAGTCTGAGTCGAAACACAAATTGGTCCCTCGTTTGGTCACTTCATACCTCTTAACGTCTTCGTTATGCAATTATCGAACAACTATGTCCTTAAACCGGATTACGTGCTTTCATAACGTCAGCTAGTCTAATGCTTGCTTGTTTTTCGTTCCCTCGATAGCAGTGTCCGCCCATCGAACATGGCGTTCGTAAATCGTTTCCGATTTGTCCTTCTAGTGGATATTCGCATTCCAACTAGCGTTTTTATTCCTTTTTGTACCTCATCGATCTTGTTTTACTTATAGCGAACGCCAAGAGATTTCGGTACACGGGTCTTTCTAAATATATTATTTAACAAGTTTATAATGTGAGACATTGACCAGTTGCCTTTAATAAGATCTTTATGTAAGTTCTCGAGATCTTTTTTATGAGAGTAAACGGCCTTTAGCCATCCGAAGAGTAGTTTGTTTTTCCGGTTTGCGGATGAGAGGCATCTAAACTTTCTCTCCTGTTGCAATTCTCCTGCTTTCATTCTCTTGTTGCATCGTTACGTCTATCATCGTTTTCGCTATAAAAAGTTGTTGTTCAAGATACCACCTCAGTTGTAACCTGTCCTTTAAGTGCCGATACAGATTTAATTTAAATGCATTACACTTGTGTGACTCATCAGCCTTCTGTCGTTCGAGTGACCGAGAGTATGGGGCGTCTCAGCGGGCCCTTAAAGTCTTCGGAAATAAAATGTAGCTTTGTTTAAAAAAAAAAAAAAAACCATGTAGATGCCTGTGTGACTGTCCCTGTAGGCGAATAAGGCTCAATGATGAAAAGGGTCCCAATCTACGTTTCTCTTTGTCCCCCTTACTAACATCATGGTGAGACTTTCGTTACACATCTACTACCCCATTTCCAGCCGATTAAGGTGCGAGTAAATGTGCTGGGCTCTCAAGATCTTAAAGATCTCCTCATAAATAAATTAACATGCAAACATTATTGGAATCCGTTAATCCGTCAGAAACGTGTTGAGGAAATCACCAACGTTAAAAATCTGCACTAGAGGCTTCTGCGACATGGTTGAGGAATGAGTGCATATTACGTATAGCTTTCTGCCCACAAAGTACATGTGTCGACTAGCATCATAAACCTGTTTTTCCTTCCTTAATTCCATTCTAGGGGTCCTACATTGTTAACTGCAACCGTTCAAAATGTTGTCCTCCACCAATACATTGTTCATTTCTTGGCCTCCAATAGCATCTATATTGCTGAATAGGTGTGTTTGTGCCATATGTCCCTAAAGGGTAATAAGTGGTCCATTTCTAAGATTTGGTCTCTGTACTGCGTCGGTAACTAGGAGCTGATTATGTCCCTGTTCAGACCGCCCCGTTCTACGATGCAAAACTCCATCATTAGAAAAAATCATAGATGTGTAATCCCTCCACAGAGCGATGTGAAGCGTTACGTGTACATCACCTTTCAAAACTCCACATAGTTTTGAG
>JAMPIV010017312.1:0-60855 GCA_024509875.1 Oreohelix idahoensis
TGTGATAACCAACTGTGGTAACCCCTTCCTTTGCTTCTTAAGGTATGAAGGAGGGAAGTAAGAGGGGGAGAAAACATCACTGCCATCATCATTTCCCTTTTCTGCTCCTTATGGAGCATGGAGCCATAGCTGCTGCTAGTCCTCTTGCAGGAAGCCTGCATCAAAGCATTTATGTGCTCTTGCTGCAGTGGCATTTATAGTCAAGGTGAATACAATTTGAAAACAAGAGGGTTATTATGCAGGGTGAACCTTATTCACCTTACCTTTTTGCTTAAAACATGTCGCTTTAATATGTAATGGTATATGCATATGAGATAGACCATAACGATGACAGAAAGCTAAAATTATTTATTGATAATTATGCAGTTATTTATCATTCAAAATAGTGTCCATAAAATCAGCCTTTTTCGAAAATTGTCATTGACATAAATGTTGGCCATTTCTGTGGAACTCCTCTGTTATTGCCGTTTAAAATCCTCTACGGTTTTAGGTTTCTGACCGTACACGTCGTTCTTTAATTGTTCCTAATAAAAATAATCTGCTGGAGTATAATCAAGAGATCTCGCAGGCCATTTGATTGGACCATGTCTTTCAATCCACCTGTTAGGACATTTTTCCAGAAGATTTATGACAATAAGGGAATAATTTAACCTCACAAACCCCCCCCCCCCCCCCCCCCCTCCTCCTCCTCAAGATAGGAGATGCAGACATTGTGTAATTTATATATTAGGGTATCAAAAAAAAGATTAGGATAATCTGCTACGCGTTTCTTCATTCATAATATTTTGAAAGGCTACGTGACTTTAGGCTCACCCTAGCTCCAAATGTCTGCTGTGTAAAGACAAGAATATTTATGCCACCATTTTACAAGTGAGCCCAATAATTGTAGTTACGAGCATTCAAAGTAGCAGAATTCACTTAGAGTAAGGGGACGCCCTAGATGAGATGAAATCTTGAAGACAAATTAATGTGATATCTATATCTAACCCACAAGCTTTACACAGAAATGAAAAAATAGTTTATTACAAAACTTTACTAACACACGTCTGCAAAAAAAAAATAAAATAAAATAAAATCGATGTTGAAGGTGTCCCAGTGAAGACAGAATGGCTATAACGGTCACTACATTAGTGTAAACAGTAGTTTCCGACAACTGAACATTTCTTTACAATTTCGTATTTGATCTATAAATGTGAATCATATTGTTTGTTAGAATTTGGGTGGGGCATGAGTCGGAGAGCGTAGACATCTTGGCTAGACATAGTTGATAGACAGCTGGACAATCCAGTCAGCCTACTTGTCCAACCAGATGTCATTGTCCATTCAGTATGGTATATGCAAAAGCGTACCGTACAGTATAATGCTTTGAGCTGTCGTGTAAAACGTTATCGAAAAGTGAACAATAGAAAAGCAGAGTCACTTCTGCACGGATTCATGGGCATGAATACCGATTTTATTATGTTGATTTCTTGTAGAAATTGCATCTGGTTTCGTAAACGATCGCTCATTAGATATGCACAGTGTAGCGCTGTAAATGATAAAAGCATGGTGACATTTATGTGAATAATGCGAAAGTGTTATTTATAGTTCAGAAACATAGTAGAGTTCAAGCTTCGTAATATTTTGACTTCATGAATGCGGGACGGCATACAACATTTTAATGTTTGTAATTTCACGGTTTATAGTTTGCTTTTATGTATATATGTATGTGGTTGTGTGTGATAGTAATTCTTCCAGACATATCGTGTTCTCTCCCTTCCGCCCCTCTCTTTTTAGTTTGGTTGGTATTCGATACTTTTCCAGGCAGCACAGTCCTCGCAACCATCAACCATGTACATTGATCTTTCGTTTATAGCATGACCCCGGTTTATATCATGATCATCACCACCACCCTTAAGCAGCATAGACCTTGCTCAAGCCAAGCCTTCCTGTGCCATCTGTTCGAAAAGTCATTAATTTCTTCTTAATCCCCGTGTTATTGTTGTTTCCTTCTCCGTGTATGTTTCAGTCTTCCTCGACCTGTCTTACCCTAGAGATGTCTAAACTAGGACTACCTTATAATGCTATCAATAGGTTTCCTCCGAATGTGCCCCATCCAACTCCGGCGTCTTCTTCTCACCACTTGTCTGGTCCTTGTCGTCAGTTCTACATTGGAAATCATTTAAATCCTTCTGTTATACGCAAGCAGAACCGGCTGTTGGGCGGTGCAGCTGCACAGGGTGCCGTCTTCCAATGAAATGTCCTAGGGCCGGCAGTTTACGAAGCACTCATTTATGAAAGTCCCTTATTATGTAGAGTAGATCATTTCAAAACTGGTTACACCGCATGTAATGTTTTGTTTTTTTTAAATAAAATTTTGCCTCGTTTTGGCGAGGCGCGTCCCGTTTAACCTAGCTAATTATATTAGGGCGCACGTCCAAATATAAAAGACCTATAGGTCTGGAGAATGTATGTAATGTTCTGTATTATTTCTCCAGATGGACAAAAGTCCCTTCAAACTTTGGTTACTGTTACGGATCCTGTGCTTTTTTTGTTGTTGTTGCTCTACGTATGTCCTCATTCTAGGCATCATATTTAGTATGCCGTTTTCGTGCCCACGTGCAATGTCTAAGAGGCGACTTAACATAAGTCTGTGCATGGGGCTAGTTGTTTCTGTAGTTGTGATGTCCAATATTCGAATATTGAGTCGGTCATTGATAATAAAGACAATTTTTTCTTTTGCGTATGGTTCAACCCCATATATCTCCATATATTTAACGTTTGTTATAGAAAATCTAGGTATGAAAAGAGAACTAATGAGAGAGGTCAAAGTTCGGCAGCTAAAATACTTTGGCCACATAAAAAGGCATAACACCTTGCAGAAGACCATAACAGAAGGGAGAGTTGAAGGTAAACGTGCAAGGGGAAGACAGCGCTATAAGTGGGAAGATAACATCAAGAGATGGACGGGAAAGAGTCTATCAGAGTGTACCACCAAGACAAGAGACAGAAGACGTTGGAGATCCATTACAGCCAACCTCCGTTGTGGAGATGGCAACTGATGATGATGATGATTGTTAATTATTAATTTTTAAATGGAAGCCCAAGAAGGCTTCGACATGAAGCGAAACATAATAATCGCCCCCTTCAAATGAAAAGAATAAATAAATAAAAAGCTAAAGATACCTTGAGCGAAACTGTGGCTAATAATAAATACGCCAGCTCCGGAGACGAATCACAAACAAGTCATAACCCGCGCTCAAAAAACAAACCAGCAGAACAGGTTTTCGTGAAATTCTGTCAGTTTATAATATTCTATTCACTGAGAATTAGACTATGAAAAGGTGGTTGAGGGCAAGCATAGACGTCTGTTATTCATCGTCTAACACGACATACCTTGCCGGGTCCCCATGAATCCTGCCCACCCCTTCCTGCACAAATTTACATTGAAAATTGGAAGGGCTGGGTCGATGCAAATTAGTAAGTGGAAGAATATAAAAATTTGTTGAGCACTCTTCAGAACTGAACTTCGAGATTTAACAGGCTAATATTGTTAGAGAGTCATCCCTTTTACGTAAGAAGACGTTTAAAGTGACCTAGCAGTTTCGACCTCAAAACTTCACTTTTCATCGTTAACTTAGAAGTAGAAACTGTTTTTGGCACATGGCAGTATTGCGCTTGCATTCAACAAACGCATCTCCCAGGGCCGAAGGAAGTAGAAAGACTTATCTGTTATGTTTTGCAATTTCGACTGTAACAGAATATTCATAACACGAGACGAAGCGTTAACAGTTCACATGTTTATTCATGGCGCTACGCAACTGAAAATCCGTCAGCATAGCATCCCCTAGATTTGGTTATTCTAAAAGTAGTGGAAACCAATACTCAATACATTGCATCTCCCTTTCTTTAAGTACTTTAACCTTCCCTTCTATTATTGCTGCCGACTAGTTGCACTATACGTGTTCTGTAATGTACGTGCTTTCAGACTTTGCTCCCCAACACATTATACTTAATAGTTTGCTGAAGTCACGCATTGCAGACATTTACATGTTGATAATCATTTTAACTAAACTATCCCGCATTTCCCTTACAATTAAGACATCGAAAGGTCATGCTAGAAAGTTTGGACTTGACAGCTTAAGTGTGGATGTGGGAGGAGATGAGATCTGGAGATTCCAATAATATTTTTGGCTTCATACAGCTGAGAATGGTGACAACGGATTGTTATTTTAAAGCGTGGGGGTTTTTTTTTTTTAAAGAGCTGGTATTCATTAGAATTTTGTGAAGCTACCCATTTCAGCCTCTAGGTTAATCTAAGCCATGTCTCCAATCCTTTTATATTATGATTACTTTATGAAAATGGCATTAAAGCACAGCTGGACAAAAACTAGAAGGGTAGTTGTGGTACAGCGGTTGTACGAATCATTATTATTTTATTTTTATATCTAATTTCTGTCCCTTGTTCCCCAGTGAAAGCCTGTTTGGTCAGTATTTTATTTATAAGAATAAAATAAAGTACTGTATATCACCCTGTCAAAACAGGCAATTTCGATCAGGTGATATATATATATATATTATTTTCTTTCTCAAGTCAATTACTTAGCTCTCGCTTTCTTGATTACTTAGCTCTCGCTTTCTTTCCTTTCCCTGAAGAAGCCTTTAAAGCCCAGTGTTGGCAATTTCCTTTGTCTTTTGCCCGAGTAAGATGCATTATCTTTTTGTAACCCACCCCTCGCCACATCTTACTGCAGTCTCCCTCATCTTCTTACAACCTACAAATAAGAGAAGCGCCTCGACTCTTCAATGTCCCTGATTGGGGAGGGGGGGGGGGGGGGACTTCCAGGTTTCATCTTCCCACTGATTTTGTGCAGTGGGGACGGAATCCACACCACCCTGTTCAAAGTTATTAACCTGACCTTTCACTCCAGGTTTTATCGACTCTGCAAGCCTGAGGTAGTTTTGAAAGCAAAAGTGCCTACTAATTAAAAATAATACTCAGTTCTACACATTGTTATGGCTTGGAAGCAGGCATTACACAATTTTTAACATTCATTCATTCATAACCCTCCACTCCCCAAGGAGCATAGGCCTTCAACAAACACATGTGAAGTCCTCCTGTCCCGTGCCATCATCTCAAGTTCTTTCCACGTTCTCCTCATCATTTTCACCTCTGTTTCCAGCTCTCTTCTCCATGTGCTTCTTGGTCTACCTCTGCCTCTCTTGTCCTGGGGGTTCCAGAACAAGGACTGCCTTGTAATGCTATCAACAGGTTTCCTCAGTGTGTGTCCTATCCATCGCCATCGTCTTCTTCCCATCTCTTGTTCCACTGGCACTTGTCTAGTTCTTGTCATCAGTTCCACGTTGGTAATCTTGTCATACTATTTGAATCCTATTCTACGCAAGCACCCATTTATGAAAGTCTGTAGCTTTTTGGTTGTTGTCTTTGTTCTCCGTGTTTCAGGGCCATACAATAGGACTGACTTCACATTTGAGTTGATGATTCTTATTCTCGTGTTGGATCCGATTTCTCTTGATCTCTATGTGTTTCCCAATGCAATGAAAGCTCTTCTTGGTTTCTGTATTCTTATTTTGATATCAGTGTCCGTCCCTCCAACTTTGTCTATATTACTGCTAAGATATGTGTACGATTCTACATCTTGTAGTGGTGTTTCTTCAAGTTCAACCCTTTACGAGTATCATTACCTGCATTTATTCTCATTATTTTTGTCTTTTCCCTGTGTATGTTCAGACCTAATTGCTGTGATCAAATGTTTTCAATTTGTCCTGCATCTGATTATGGTGTTTTTGTTTTGTTTTTTATTTTCCTAACCAGCGGCACTCGAGCTTTCCAGCCCTTTTGGCCCAATGACATGTCATTGCGAGGGTGGGGGGTCAGTGGACTTTCCTTCCAACCCGGCCAGGAGCTGCGCTCCTTCCCATCCACAGGGGGTTTATGTGCAGGAGCCGTTCAGGTTATTCAGTCAAATTCCCGGTCGTAAACATTTCTTCAAACGCTGACGCCCGGGCTTGAACCTTGAAAACCTGGTCGCCAGTACAACGTTGTAGCCATTACACCAGCGCGGCTTCCTCTGATTATGGTTATGGGTGTCGTAATTTTTTTCTGAGAGAGTTCTGATGGATATTGGTCCCTTTAGAGTGTAGAATGATAGTGAAGGCTCTGTGGGAATAAGGATTTAGGAAAGTCAGGTAGTAGATTCACAAGTGCTGGGAAGAGTAAGGACAGTCTCGGTTTACGACAATAATTGACTCTCAAAACTACTCCTACCACTCTTCTAAGCAAACAATTGTTTGTCAGTTCCAGTCACTCAGGCGCACTCACCGATTTGGTGATTCTGACGCTCAACGTACATGAATACGGACTACAATAACAAATATGGGAAATGTTTGATTTGGGCCAGCCGACACCAATGCTAATAAAGTTTTAATACTTTTATTATCATAAAAATCAAGTCACAAATAATTATCAATTTACAGTCAGAAATCAAAGGTTACAGAATACAAATATGACAAGGGGGGAGGGGTTTTGAGGAGAAGTATCCCATACACCTTTTCCCGCTTGTATTTACTAATAGAAAAGACCCAGTCCCAAAGACAAGGAAGAGGGGGGGGAGGGGGTGATGATGATGATCAGAGATAGGCAATTTAACCCAATGGTAAATTTATTACTCTGAGGCAAGGGGTTACAGTGATAAGGGGGTAGAGGAAAAGCTAGGGTTCTCAAATGTTTTCCTTTATCCAACAAATTTTACGGGAGGGGGAAATGAACACAGTTAAACAATCCCGCTAGGAGAAATCCAGTACAATGAATACAGTACACCTTAATACTAGGTCGAACTAATTATAAGGGTAAAAAAAGATTAAATCTCCTTTCATTCAAAAACACGCTTGGCTGGCCAGCACACAGGCACACACACAGACTTACCAAATGTGTGAATTCTGACAAACAGTAGATAACACAGTAGAGGGAAATTGTCTTTTTATTTCTTCTGTGTCAGGCCCCAGATTTATCGAGGTGGGCTGGTAGCTAATAGTCTCTAAAAAAATCGCGCCAGACGGTGGAAGCGTAAAGGCTATGTTTTTTTTTTTTTTTTTTATAAAAGGTTTCTAATGAATGCAAAGGCACTTGGCTAAGTGTGAGGTATGGTGGTGGTTTATAAGATGGGCACAGCTGGTGGAGATAACTTTCTTTTGCCGCAATGTCCACAACTACAAAACACTGAGATAGGTTCTTCTTCGCGGGGGGGGGAGGGGGTGGGGGGGGGGGGCGGGGGGGGGGGGGGGGGGGGGGGGGGGGGGGGGGGGGGGGGGGGGGGGTGTTAAAATCCACTGAATATACGTGACAGACTGTGTTCTGGTAATCTATGTTTCTTCTTCTCAAAAAAGAGAGCATGAGTAGAATATTGCCTCTGGCCGACTGTTCTTGCTTCCAGTTTTAACGACTTTATGAATTAGTATTTTAAAAGTGTTTCTTGGGTGGCTTTGTTCTCAGTTAAACTTCATGAGGATGACGAGGACCCGCAAAAAGGTCGCCACCAATTTGCTTTTAAAACAATGTACATATGTCCACTGGAGTAATTCGAATCTGGGTCGGACAAGGCACTATATCTATTCTAATTGGCTAGCGAAAATGGCGGCTTATAATGCTGCCTAATTGCTGGGATTGCGAGGTTCGAAAGATTCATTCGTCTGACAGAAAAGAATTCTCCTCCAATAGCCAACAATTTAGATGAACGTCTAGCAGGAATTTATAAAATATATGCTAGTGAATCTTAGAATGCCTGTCAGAACGAATGATAAAGTTGCCCTTTTCAGATTCTGTATATATCTAACGGGAATGTAAGTTAGGGTATGTAAGTTAATGGTCGTGTGAAAATTTCGCGCCCTCTTTAAGATCCAGGGGAAAGTCGAAGTTATTTAGGCGCCATGCTAACCGCGATGGCCCTACTGGTCTTTCCGATCTTCCGTTCGTCCTCAGCTGCTCGCGCGAGGAGGTGAAATTTCTGCGAGACTAGCCTCGTTCGACGGTGGAGTTTCCTGATGTCCTCAGTCTCGGTATCCGCTACGCTGAGCGCTCCGTCTTCTCCCTTTTGTTCCATAGTCTTTCGGGCCATAGCCTGCCGGTTGCCCACAGAGGTGCGAAGCCTGCAAGAAGCTTTACTTCTGACCGCGATCGTTGTCCATCTTGCGAACGGTTTTCAGTGTTCGACACGAAGATGCTAAATTTCTGCTTCTCTGTTTCTGTGGGTATCATCTTTGAACGCTTTGATCATAGCCCGCGAACTACTTCGTTGATGAAAAAGGTTACAAATAATAAACAATACTGATGTATAGGGGTTCTCTAATGTTATCCGAAAAGCTAACAGTCCCTTTTAATCATCCATCCAAATCAGGGAGAAAATTCACTTGTCAAACTAGACGTATGTAACGTCACAATGGGACAGAAAGAGCCCAGTCATCAGCCAAAATGCCATAACATCCAACTGCTTAGTCAGAGTCCACTGGATTCCATTTCTGTTGTGTGTTGTCGATGATCTCATAACCCAATCTATTGCCAGCAAGAAAAGAAATGGAGACAAGAGGCATCCCTGTCGCACTCCGTTTCTTAATCCCAAACGTTTATGTAAGCTGTCCTTCATAAAGAATCTCTGCATGCCAAGTACTTCATATGTGTTTTCTTTATTAAATTAATGATCTTCATGGGAAAACTCCGAGTAATGCCTCATCAGTTAATTTCCAAAGTGATTCCTCTGTTCTACACTGCCAAATGCCTTTCGTAGTGTCACAAATCCAATGTTTAGGTGGTGTAATTCCATTCCAGACTTTCTTCAGCTATTCCATCCTTAGCCACCAACCGGCAAAGCAGTATGTGGCCAGTACGCCTAGTGGCGTCTTAGGGCAACAACAAATTGATCAATCTATCGCTGTTTCCACCACGCCTAGTGGTGTATTCCAGACTTTGTTCAACTATTATTCTCAAAGTGGCTATCTGGTCTGTACAGGATCTGTTTTGTCGAAAACCTGTTAGATCTTTCATCTTCTCAGTTTTCTTGTTTTATGGACTCTTTTAATTCTCCTCGAGGATAATCCTGTTTAAATACTTTTCCATGGCACTGATAGTAACATTATTCCTCTATAATTTGTAAATTTCCTTTCTTAGGCAACTTAACCAGATATCTTCCTTCCATTCTGCTGGTATCTCTTCCTTTTCCCAGACTTTACCAAGTAATTTATATAACGTCTCTAGCCATGTCGATATCTGCTTTGATGGCCTTTGCTGGAATGCCATCTAGTCCAGCCGCTTTTCCATCTCTTAGAAGCTTTATGGCTTTCTTTATTTCTTCCTTCATTGGTCTTTCACAGTTAATTTGTAGCTCTTCTTCTGCTGGCTGGATGTCTGGGGGGTTTTGTGGAGCTGGTCTATTGAGAAGATTCTCAAAATATTCTGCCCACCTCTTTATTTGCTCTTGTATATTGCTGAGCAGTTTTCCATTCTTGTGTTTTATGAGGCAACTTGTTTGCTTGTATTTCCCTGTTAGCTTCTTTGTGCTGTTATACAGTTCTCTCATATTTCCTTTGGCTGCAGTATCTTCTGCCTCTCCTGCCAACTCCTTAATATACTTCCTCTTGTCTCTTTTGATACTTCTTTTTACTTCTTTGTTCGCTTCTGTGTCCACTTCTTGAGCCTTGGCTTTGGAACTTCTGGTTTTGCTTGTGTTTAAATCTGCTTTCTTGTTTTTTCTGTCTTTTATCTTATTGATGGTTTCTGTTGTTATCCATGCTTTTTGTTGTCGTTCCCTTTTCTCCAGTATTTCTTCACATGTCTCATTCCATACAGTTTTGATTTGCTGCCAGTAGTCTTCTGTATTCACTACATCTTCCAGCTGTTGGAGCACTTGAATTTGTTGGATATTGTGACCGCTAATTTGTTTCTTGATTTCTTAAATGTCCTACATTAAATTGTTATTTATAACTTTGCATTGTTGCATATCTCTTGAGTTTCATTTTTACTTTGGCTATCAGAAGGTGGTGATCTGATGCCACATCTGCTCCCCTATTTACCTTTACATCCTGCAATGATGATCTAAACTTCTTGTTTATGCATATATGATCAATCTGATTTTCTGTTCTATGGTCTGGTGATATCCATGTTGCCTTGTGTATTCTCTTATGTGGAAACATGCTTCCTCCTATAGCCATTTGATTTGAAGCACAGAAGTTTGAGAATAGTTTCCCATTTTCATTCATTATTCCTAACCCATGTTTTCCCATGACTTCTTCAAAGTCTGTGTTGAATGTACCTATCTTTGCATTCATGTCACCCATCAAAATTGTGATGTCTCTTCTTTTTACTTTCTCCATAATTTCCTGCAGTTTAGTATAAAATGCTTCTTTACAGACTCTTCTTTGTCATTAGTTGGTGCATACCACTGGATGACATTTACATTTATTTTCTTTTTAGCTGTTTTAAAAGTAGCTGTTATTATTCTGGGTCCAATGGCTTTGTCACGAAGTGGCTTTAAGTTTAGAGTTTGTCTGAGTATATGGACAAGACGATAGTTATGAGAAAGTCTGAGAAGATAGATTTATATGAGTATGACGGTGAATGTGGAAAGATGAGACTTATAGCTTCGAGGGTGAGAACCGAGATTGACTCTCCCTCGCCACTTGTGACTATTTAATAGTTACTGTCTCACCACCTCTGACTACCAGAAAGGAGATAAGGTTTCACTAAATTCCACAGACACAACTATACAGACAAGCATAAAAGTACAGTATAGTTAAAGATATACTGATCCAGTGTACATTTTATAGTTTATTAAACAACAAAAATCAAATCCACAGTAAACAAAATCAAGTGTGAGTTCGCACCACCTGAATCAGAACAATTTAAATGAAAGACAATATAAACAAACAATTCCACCCTCGCTTTCACACCTGCATGGGAAAAAAAATAAGGATGAACAAAAATCTACTTGGTGGGGGGGGGGGGGGGGCCTCTAACTAAGAGCCACCACTCCTGACTACACTATGGTTACTAACTACCACTCTATCTCACTGAAGGTGTCTAACTAAATAACTACTGTTTCAAAGCACTCTAGGCTGTCCTACACAGTTGACTAATACTCTACAAGCGCTGCTACACTACTTGGCTCCTTATCAGGGTCTGGATCACTACACGATATGTTGGTGCCAAAGGCTGTATTCGGGTTCACGGCTTTATTATGGCCGTATATAAGCACAAGGCAACGCGCCTATTTGATGTGCTTTATCGAGCTAAGAGCTCCTGATTTAAGAACCCGTTCCCGCTGAGGCAAGAGCCCTCACTACAAGAGACCCTCTTTATCAGTGTTCAGGAAAGG
This sequence comes from Oreohelix idahoensis, assembly GCA_024509875.1. Taxonomy (NCBI): domain Eukaryota; kingdom Metazoa; phylum Mollusca; class Gastropoda; order Stylommatophora; family Oreohelicidae; genus Oreohelix; species Oreohelix idahoensis. The sequence goes on from JAMPIV010017312.1 coordinate 11,364, forward strand.
AGAGAGGGAAAATATACCTTTCCAAACTCAGACAAACTCAAAACTTAAAGCCACTTCATGACAGGCTTCCCATTCAATGACTATTTTCTGTGCTTCTTTAGATAACATAAGAGCTACCCCTTCACTGTGGTGTGAACCTTCGTCTTCATGACCCGAGGACAGCACCAATTCACCTGTGATGAGTTTCTTCTTGTCTACCCCCTTCCACTTTGTTTCACACAGTCCCAGAACCTCGATTTTATATTCCCTCATTTCTGCTGCTACTTGTGCCGCTTTTCCTTGTTCGTTCAATGTCCGAACATTCCAGGTGCCAAATCTGGAGGTTCTACTAGAAGAAAGAAGGTTAGTTAGTAACACAGACTCCTTTTGGCTTTCTCTGTGTTGCATCATACGCCTCCCTGTGAGAGGACCTTCCCCTGTCTTGGATGGCTGTGTTTTATTTTCCTTAATTGACTTATCCATGTTTGTTGAAGTTTTTTGTGGTTTAAATTTTTTTACAGGATGGGGTAACCAGCCCCATGCCCAACTCTCCTTAGTCACTTTCTACGACATGCATGGTAGGAAACAGTGTTACTATTCTTTGCTCCCCTTTTGGGCTCCGGTACCACACGGGTGACAATTTTTAACAAACTAAAAAAAAAACCTTACTTCACTTAAATCATGCTGCCCAGAACTATTAATGTTCAGTAATAAAGCTTTTAAATAGGTCATCTAATGCTCTTTTAAGCCTTAGTGCATACTGGCGACTTGAATCCAAGACGGCACAAGAAAGTCTGGCATTAATTCACAATAACAAGAGTAAACTCATAACCCTGATGCTATGGAATTGATGGCATTGAAAAATATTATTCAGTTAGCAGGGATGCATTGTATTTTCACATTGTTGTATTTGTAGCTTATTTTCACTAAATGTTCTGCCAGGGTGTCCTGGTTCAGCCCATTTTTTTAAAAGTTCCTTAGAGCAGTTAAGCTTGCTAGAGAACGGAAAAGCAAACTAACTAAAGACAGGACAACAATAATTAAAGCAGTAACCACATATAGTTTTAAAGAAAAGTAAAGAGAATAGAAACAGAAGCAAATAGTAGAAATAATCTCCATGATGTTGGCTCCATGAGAAAATACAGACAGCTTGCCCCTCATCAATCCTGTATGTGGCAGCGTGAGAAGTCTAAGACAGGCTATCTGTTTTCATGACAGAGAAACTAGATAGATGTAGCTACATGTAGCTACATGAGAGCAAAGAAAGTGCATATATGAAAAATTTCTGCATTGGTAAAGTTTCTAACAAACAGTATCCTAATATGTGTATAATCTTTGTCTGCAGGTGAAGACAAGTATTAGCAGAACTTGGCCAACATGGGTTGGACAGGGGTCTCACCCCCATTTCTTGTACATGGACTTGTCCTTGTCTTGTTTTGCCTCATGCCACTCCCATCTGAAGCTCAAGAACTTTCAGCTGATGATCGTAAGTCTTGGTAATTCTTGATTTTGCCTAGCCCCGTGAAGTGGCGCGGGTTTAGTACCAATTTTACGGCTCGCCCCGTGAAGTGGCGCGCGACGGTAACGATAGCTAAACTAGTGCGTAAAAATGCGGTTTTAGCTACCGTATAGTAAGAGTTAATAGTCTTAAATTATGTGCACAATTTGAAAATAAAATGTGATTTATAAACATAGAAAAAAAAAACATTGATCTAGATTATCCAGAAGGATATGGCAACACACCAGAGTGCTCTATCACGTGATGGCTACAATAAAAAAACTAAAGGTAATCCCATAGCAGATATTGCCATAGGGAAGTGAAGTGTTAGAGACTTCACCATACTAGGTCCAGCATCAAGAGGTGGGGTTACCAGTTCCCTTCCTTGCTGCATTTTCCTTCCCAAACTCAAAGAGGAGAGTCAGGTACCCATTTACAGCTGGGTAGACTGGAGCATGTTGGTGCCATGATTTGAACCCAGCACCTTTGCTGCAAGAGACCAGCACTCTAACCACTCTGGCTACAATAAACATTGCAAAATTGAAGACAAGCATCAAAATTAGCCCCATTATTATAAGTAAGCATTTCTAGAATACGTCACAAGTCAGAACACCATAAGCTATCAGTCACTGGCTTACCAATAATTCTTGATGGTGCGATTTAAGTACTGTGTGGCCAAGTGAATTGGAAACTTTGTTTTAATGTAGTGGGGCAAGTGCAGCTAGACCCAGAAATGCTGCTGTACTGTCAGAATTATAATCTCAGAATTTACATGCATCGGGTCAATGTTCTCTGTTATATTAGCATTCACTGTTATTATGATAGCAAAATTTTACTGTCAGCACTTAAAATCTGTCATTCAAAAATTCATTAAGTGTTGTTACCAGAACTGTTTTGCAAGTCGTTCATTCAGAATTAAAACTATGCGGCATGCAATCGAAATCCCATTGAAAATTCTAGATAGTGCAGTGAGTCATCACTTCAAAAGGTAGAAAAAAATTCAAACCACACAATAATCTGTCTTCACTAAAAGACTTTCAGAGGAGTCAGACAAGCACTCGACATTAAGATAGTATGAAGATATGAGCTTCCTCATTTAGTGTCTGTTACATCTCTATTCTTCTCTAGCATTGTTTAGATTTGCTGACTAATAATTTAATCATCAGGTTAAGTGGTGGTGTTTTGATGCTTTAAAATATTTATCATATAAACATTTACAAAATTTGAATAAATTATACACATTAGCTCATTATAATAAGCAGGGTATTTTCACTTTTAATGTGTCATCTGATTCCAAATTTTATTATCGACTGCTGTAGAAGTAATATATTATTTAAAAATCCAGGTACCTGTCAAGCCACGGTAGCGCATAGGTTAGTGCACTGGATTCCTAACTCAGTAGTGCATGGTTCTATCCCCAGTGGAAGTGGGATTTTGATGAATCGGGTACCAGAGCAACTCTGGGAAGGTTAAGGTGGCCGGCATGATGCTGACCACATCACCCCTAGTGTGCCCAGTGTCAAGAAAATGTGGGCCTAACACCATATTCCCAATATGCCTCAGTGGGTGTGTAACGGGATCCTTTACCTTTTTACTCCCTACCTGTCAAGTTAATTGATGTTTACATCTTATAAGGGAACATATGTGGTATACATTTAAATATTATGAATACATCATGCAAGAGCTTCTACAAGTCTTGCAGAAATTATGTGAGGACAGCAAACCATAAGTCAGAAGAGTTCAGGACCACCACTGGTGTAAGACAAGGTGATATCCTGTCACCTTACCTTTTCATACTCCTCATGGACGATGTCATTAAGGCATGTAAGGAGAGAACAAGAAAGTATTCAGTGGGGTACTGGAAGATGAGACAGGTCTGTATTTCAGAGCTGGCATTTGCTGATGATGTTGCCCTGATTGCTAAATCAGAGGCACATCTCCAATTCAACCTGCAAGTCTGAAAGGAAGAGCTGGAGAAGAGAGGGATGGTCATAAGCAGCTCTAAAACAAAATCCATGGTGATATCACGAGAAGAAAGAAGACATCAGATTAAGCTGGGAGAACAGGTCGTGGAGCAGGTAGACCACTTTAAATACCTCGGAGCTCTTATTGACCGAAAGGGAGGCATCAAAGAAGAGTTGGCCACTCGAAAAGCAGCAGCTGGGAGACTTTTTCAGGCCATAAATCGAGAATTCCTCAGCAAGAGAGAGGTTGGTAAGAAAACGAAGATGGCTGTATACCGCTCCACCTATGTCCCAGTCTTGACATATGGATGCGAGTCATGGGCAATGACTACAACCCACAAAAGCCAGATCCAAACCTCAGAAATGAGGTATCTGAGGAAGGTGGTTGAAGTAACAAGAAGAGACATGGTACGCAACCAGACGATACGTCAAGGCCTTAAATCCCACCCCCTGCAGACCCAAGTAGAACAGTCCCAACTAAGATGGTTTGGCCATGTCTGCAGAATGGGAGAAGACCGGCTACCACGACAAGCATGGGAAACAAAGAGCCAAGGATCCAGACCCCCAGGACGACCCAGAGTCTTCTGGGAGGACAACATTAGACAATCTTTGAAGGACAGAGGACTAGAATGGAACCAGGCCAGGAGGAAGACAGCTGATAGGATAGTCTGGCGCTCTCTCTTCCAAACCTCTACACCTCACGGTAGAAGGGGAACGACTAAGTAAGTAAGTAAGAATACATCATGCAGATTAACTTTGCAGTTTTTGGTACGCCAACCGATTTCTTGCCTCGAAATATGTAAATGTGCAAATTTTCATTTAAATACCATTAAACTCAAATTTTTTTATTTTTTTCTTTAACAGTTCTCTGAAACTTATGTGCCATTTAGGGTACACGAAAACATCGTAACACATTTCTCTTTTTTATGATGTTTTTCTCTTATACGATTAGTCTGATTTTCTGTTCTGTGGTCTGGTGATATCTTTATTGCTTTATGTGTTCTTTTATGTGGAAACTTGCTTCATTTAGAGCCACGGTAGCACTGGTTAATGCACTGGCTTCCTAGCTTGGTGGTCCATGGTTCGAGCCCCAGTTGAGGTGAGATTTTTTAGTCTGCATATGGTCGACCAAGCCTCATGAATTGGGTACCAGAGCAACTCTGGGAAGGTTAAGGCTGCCAGTGTGGTGCTGACCACATCACTTCTAGTGTGCAGATGGTCAAGAAAATATTGATTTGAAGCACACAAGTTTATGAATAGTTCTGTTTTCATTCACTGTTTCAAGTCTGTTTTCCCATGATTTCTTGAAAGCCACAATTTTCTGTTCCTATCTTTGCAATTAGATCACCCATCAAAATTGTGATGTCTTTTCTCCTCTTTTTATTCTATGATATTATGTAGTCTGTTGTAAAATTCTTTCGTGGATTCTGTTGTTTCATTGGTTGGTGCATAATGCTTAATGATGTTTATATTTATTATCTTTTTGGCTGTTTTGAATGTTGCTAAAATTATTCTGGGTCCCACAGCTTCCCATTTTATGAGTGCTCTCTGTGCTTCCTTGGACAGTATTATAATCCAATGGATCCCTTCTCATTGTAACATCACCTGCAATGAAGAGGCTGACAGATTGGCAAAAGAAAATGGAAATCTACTTCATCCTGATGCAAGCATAACTTTCGAGGAGGCAGAGTTTTATCAAAATCAGATACAGAAACAAATGGGATGTAGAGCATCCAGGTCACACACAAACTGATGCATACTACCAGCTCAACAGAAGAGAGCAAGTGGTAATCTTCAGACTCCGCACTAGCCACAACAGATTGAGATACCATCTATTGAACAAGCTAAAGATAATCAGTGTAACTGTGGCACTGATTAAATGACTGCTGAACATCTGCTTCAAAGTTGCCCAACATATACGGAACAGAGAAAATTCAAATGGCCGACACTAGTACCAGTCGTGGAAAAGCTCTACGGAGATTCAAATAGCCTTAAACTGACTACTGCTTTCTTTGAAAATATTCAAGTAGACGTCTGAGAGTGTACAAAGAAGAAGAAGAAGAAGGACAGTATTAATTCCTCCTTCACTGTGGTGGACACTTTCTTCCTCATTGTCCTGTGATCAATTTATTCCTCTCTTCTCCTATTAATCTTGTTGAGGCCAGTCTCAGGACATCAGTCTTGTAGTCCCTCATTTGAGCTACCACATGTGCAGTTTTCTCTTGTTGGTTTAGTTTATGAACTTTGCAGGTGCACAATCTGCAGATTTTCCAATGAGAAAAAAATGTGAGCAGCAGCCCAGACCCCTTTCTGGCTTTCTATGAGCTGCACTATGAACCCCCTTAATATAGAGGGCTTCTTCCATCGTGTATGGCCTAGAAGATTAAACATATTTACTTTGGTTGACCTGTCCATACTTGAAGTTTTTATGACTTGAAGTTTCTACTGGATCGGGCTACCGTGCTATACACCCAACCATCTTGAGTCATTTTTTACAACATGCTTGGTGGGTTACAGTATTATTATTCTTTGCTTCCAGTTTCAGTCCACAGTAACATGCGGGTGAATAAAGTGATTTATCAGAGGTTAAATATTTTTTGATTCTTCTCATTTACTTTTTTCTCTGTTTTCTTTCTTTTTTTTAGCACAGAATTTTAGAAGGCTGGAATACTTGCTTTTGTCACCCTGTTTAATTATAAATTTGTGTTCTTTTGTTCATTCCAGGACTCTTGTAGCTCCAAGTTTGTAGTGCTTATCATTTTCTGCATTTTCCTTTACTTGATCTAGCACATTCTATCTGTATTTGTAGCTGTCTTCGAGGTGTAAACATTGTTCATGTTGATTAATTTAGAACCTGATAGTCATTTTAATTTTAAATCTGTGCTGCTACTTATGATTAATATTTTAATTTTAAAATTGCTTTTGTGAAAGATGTTATTTTCCTAAATATTGAAATAATACTTGTAGAATGTCTTTTATTTATTTCCATTTTCAAATACAGCTGTTTGATAGCCATGTATGTTTGAAGATTACTGTTGTTCTATACACTTATGTTGTTACATATTATTGTTTATAGTTACATAGTTGTATATTTATTTGAGCAAATAACCCATCAAAACATGACTGGTTTGAATTATAGCATTCTCTTTCCTATGATATCACTAATAAACTGAATTATTTTATATAAATATATATATATATATGCTAATTTTGTAAGCTTGAAATTTCAAACTATTTAAAATACAAGTAAGACTTTTCATTCAACAGCTTGTAATCCAAGTGGTCAGGGTAGATCTATTGCTATCTCATTCCCTGAACAGGATACTGGAACTCCGACAGGTAACTTATGGAAGGGAATGTTTGATGTGTGTGTGAACTTTTGCTGTTATAAATATTGCAATTTATTTTGCCCTCTGCAAGTGTTGTTATTGTTCCCAGTGATTACTTCCTTCTCTCTTGCTCACTCTCTCTCTCTCTTACATTATATCTCTCTTTTTGTCTTTGTCTCTCTTTTCCTCTCCCCACCCGAATGCAAGCATACACTCACATACCTGAACTCATTGTATGTACAGAAATGCATACATACACATATATCATACTCACATACCTGAACTCATTGTGGGTACATAAATATACACACACTCACACACCTTGGACTCATGTATGTTCATAATATGAGTTCAGGTTTTGGTTGTATAGAACTTTAACTCTTCTGTGTGAAGCATTGATATGCTTATTAGTAAAAGTTCTCTTTAGACTAGTAAATTATGGTGGTCACTGAAAATGATTCTTAGTAACCGCCCTTAGAGCTCTTTTCATATAAGGGAATGCCACTCTATAATTTACTAGTCTAAAGAGAACATTTACCTGCTTATCTTATAATGCTTATAAAGTTTGCATTCATTTGTGCCTTTAACTGTGGTAAAGTAATTCATGCACATTAAGAGGCTGAGTGCTTTTTTGTGGATTTTGAGGCTTGATATTTGAGAACAGAACAATGTTGCTAGAACTCCTTTGTTCAAAGGCAGCCACAGTGGATTGCACATGGGATTAGCAGCCTTATCGTGTAAAACAAATTTCTACAGAAATCATAACAAGAGCACGCAAAGTTTTTGGAGCAGACTTTCTAAAAACAGGCCAGCTGCAATGGTGGCCCTTTGCTGCTTAACATATCTGATGATATATGCAAGAGACACTTGTTTAGTCTGAATTTTTTTTAAACTAGCCAATAGAATGAAATACTTAGGCACGTTATACACATAGGATGGAAGATGCATCTCAGAGGCGAAGAGTAGAATAGCCTAGGCAAAATAAGCAAACCATAAAATGAAATTTATTTTATTCAACAACTCTTTGTCAGTGGAAGTAAGAAAGAGTTCTTCATTGTTATATAGAACCATTCTTGACTTATAGAAGTGAGTCATGTACAATTAGTAAACAAGTAGGAGGGCAAAAGAGATGTGGTTTTACAGAACAGGCTCAAACCCCAGATGCTGAAATGCTTGGGGATAGCCATGTTTCAAAAATAGGATTTTTTCAAATATCGTCCAAAGTAGCCCATGTCTCCCAAAAATCTGTTAGAAAATCGCCCAAAAGACAGCAAAAAAAAGAAAGTCCAATTTTTGGAATATTTTGGTTTTTGGATGTTTGGATTCTGGGTTACCGACCTGTTGTATGTTAAATATACCATGAACAACTGAAAAGAGTCATGAGAATGTCCCGGAAGACCAATGCACAAAGGAAGCTTATTACTCTTATTAGATGGAAGCAATCCACTTTATTCCTGCATGTTATGAGAAGAAATCTGGAATACATGACAACATGTGTGATAGAAGGAAACGAAGAGATAATGAGAGAAGATACTAAACAGTTTGACATCATGGCATGGAAAGAAATCGATAACATAACTGATAAACAGTACTGTGGACAGAATGATTTAGAGAGACATGATCACTAGGCATGGTACTTGGAGGAGAAGAAGACAGTAGATCAGGAAAATATACTGGAGGTGGATAAGACACACGGCACATGGATAGCTGTCTCTTCTGAGGACATGGCCAACTCAGTTCCAGAACAGCGAAAGACCTCCAAAATACATGGAGTACATGATTAAAAACAGAAATCAGAAGGATAAATAAGATGTACCAAGAACTGGAGCAAATTGTTAAGGATTGAATGATTTAGAGAGATCACTTGAAAGCTTGTGCTCCAAAGAGAGCTGAAAGACAACGAAAAAGAAGTTTTGTAGGCTTTTTTGCTAGATCATTTCTATAATAATTCCTGTTGTAAGATAGTGTAAGACTACATGTATTTGTTGATCCGTCTGTTTCTCCACAGCCTATATCTTGCGAGCTGGTTTATCATTTATCGTGAAATATGGTGATAGTCATAATCTGAAACTTGTGCAAGATTGATTTGTAGCAGTGTTCCCTCTATGCAATACCAAGCACTGCTTCACACCGTCATGTCAGCGGCTGCAGAAATTTTAACTATTACAGTCTTCTTCTTTGATCCTTAGCCGCCGACCGTCAAAGCAGTCAGTGGCCATCACACCTAGTGGCGTCTTGTAGGGCAACAACAAATTGATTCCACTTTGCTCGGTCGGGGGCCATCCTTCGTACAGTGCCCCAACTCTGGTTCATTCTTTGCATCTCAGCCTCCACAGTCCTCCGCCAGCTTGTTTTTGGTCGGCCTCTCTTTCGTTTTCCTTCAGGGGTCCAAAGCATAGCTGTTCTTGTGATGGCATCAGGGTCTTTTCTGAGGACATGGCCAACCCAGCTCCAGCGTCTGCCAGCTATGATGGTGTGCATGTCCTCTTGCTTGCTCCGAGTAAGCAGATCTTGGTTGGTGATGGTATTCGGCCAAAAGATTCGGTGAATTTTTCTTAGGCATGTTGTGTGAAAAGAGGACAATTTCGACATTTCTTTATCTGTAACTCTCCAGCATTCCGCACCATAGAGAAGCACAGAAAGCACACAGCTCTGATATTACAGTGCTGTCACTTAATAATCATTGAGAACAATGGGAACAAAAATGGCCGGACCAGAGAAAGTCGTACATTAGAAAAAAAACATATATACATTTTTTTCAAAAAAAAACCTGTACTTTATAGGTGAAATTTACACAGTGCTGTGTCTAAGATTTTATTGCCCCCAAGCCTGACATGCTTTTTATCCCTGTTGCGCACATAAAACCAAAAACAAATTTTTTCCTGTTTTAATTTGTATGCCAATTTTTGTCTCCACTTTTGGGTACGTCACAAAGGTCAGATCATTAATTAATTAATTAATGAAGATAAGATCATGTGCCATCTCAGCATCAGAGGTTAGCTGTTATAAGATCTTCAAGGTTATGTCACTTATCTTGATAGTATACTCTTAAAGCCATTTTCATGTTTATCTCTTGCTGTTATATACTTCCACTTACAGTGTTGTTACGTACTTCCACTTACAGTGCTGTTATATACTTCCACTTACAGTGTTGTTATATACTTAAGCAAGATATTGGTGAATAGCCATAAGAAACATGTTCCGACCAACATTACGTTAAATGGGCAAACGTTAGAAGAAGTTAACACCTTTAAATATCTCGGGTCCACTATATGTAGTGATGGAAGATCAAGTAAAGAAATCAAGACAAGACTTGAGATGGCCTCAGCTGCCATGACAAGGTTGAATGTGATCTGGAAAAGTAACATCAGTTTTCCTGTGAAGATCAAATTATACAAATCACTTGTATTATCTATTCTCTTGTATGGGTGTGAGGGCTGGACACTCACTGCAGATACGGAGCGAAAGATTCAGGCTTTCGAGCATAAATGTTATAGAAGAATTTTGCGCATTTGCTATAAAGAGCACAAAACAAATGTCTATGTTAGAGAGAAGATAAACACCTATGCAGGCCACCAAGAACCACTTTTGTCAATAGTGAAACGTCGAAAGCTTGCATGGTTTGGGCATGTAACTCGTCATGACTCCCTTTCGAAAACGATCCTTCAGGGAACAGTCGAAGGTAAACGGAGAAGAGGAAGGCAGAGAAAATCCTGGGCTGATAACATCAAAGAATGGGCAGGACACGGTTTTTCCACACTTGTACGCATTGCTGAGAATAGAGAGCAGTGGAGGACCCTGTCTGCTGATGCTTCCACCATGGCACCCCTACGACCCATGACGGGTTACGGGCTGAGATGAGATGATGATGATATACTTCCACTTACAGTGTTGTTATATACTTCCACTTACAGTGTTGTTATATACTTCCACTTACAGTGTTATTATATACTTCCACTTACAGTGTTGTTATCCTCATGTGTTTTCAACTTTTCCCTCTAGAATTGATTTTTAGTAGTGAAGTTTTATGTTTCCTGATATATTTCTTTATTTGTTTACAATATTTCACTTGTCTTATTTTGATCTCTTTGACTAATTATCATTTTTTTCCTAGTGTTTTTTCTTTCTTTTATTGTCTTCTTTATTTTCGCTTGTTTCGTTGAGCTGCTACCAATTCTTCTTGGTATCCGCATTTCTGCACCATTCATGTTATATATTTTATGCTGGTTGTGCACAAGACAACACCACTCGCAGACATTACGCACGAGGACAATATGTACAAGGAAATCACTCTTTCTTCCCAGTTTGGCTCTAAGCAAGTATCACAACTTCATTAACAGCATCATTGGCAAAGAGGGAACATTGTACTTTAGTCTGAAACTGATAGCAAGGATGATATTAATTCAGGTTGGTAACCCAGAATCCGAAATGCTCGGGGATGGCCGTGTTTTTGGAAATTGGATTTTTTTTGGTTTTCGAATATCGCCCAAAAATTGGTTTGAAAATCACCCACAAGTCGGCTGAAAAAAAACTTGATTTTCAGAATATTTCAGTTTTCGGATATTCGGATTCTGGGTTACCGACCTGTAGTCTGAAAAAAATGACAAGATCTGATAACTCTGTACAATTTTATTAAAATTTTAGAATGGACATAGTTGAGAAACCGTTGTTGGCTTGTTGGACTATGAATATTTGATTTATAATTGATATTCTTTTATAGTCTTTTTATAAATCTTCTATTTAACGTATGTCCATTAGTCTAACAATTTTCTATATTCATTTTTACACCAGTCATTTAGCTTTATCAGAAACTCAGCAATTTCTGCATGTCAAACATTATGTTTTATATTTCTTGGTGGAATCAGCTGGCCCTGTAAGGGTGTCAAATGCGTCTCAGTCATATGTTATTCAAGTTCTTGAAGATCCATCAAAGACGGGCACTGCTTATAACTTCTCTACTTACTTTGCAATTGAGTTCAACCCAGTTCAACTAGGCTGGTTTGTCCGTGTGATTAACAATATTGATCGTGATGTGAGTTTTTTTATTTTCTGTCTAGAATTTAACAGTCTTATTATTAATAAGAAAAATAACATTACAAAAAAAAAAACACATATTAATTCGTACAAGAAAGCTTATTAAAGTATAAATATTTTAATGATATTGTTGACATTTTACCATGTTATCTGTGATAATGAATGAATATGTTTGTATGCACCTTTTGATAGACCAATGGTAACACAATGTTTCATTAAATGAAACCTTTGATTGAAAGCATTATTGACAGAGGCTAACAGCTTGTTACAAACTTAATGTTATTTAATTTAATTTAGTAATTGGTCTCTTGATTTTATTTGCTGGTCATGTACATCTCTAAAAGATTACAACATGCACAGAAGTTAATGCAGCCTGTATTTAAACTGCATGTCTTGATGTGGATATATTTTCTGCATTGTTTTCCTCTAATCATGTATATTATTTTCACAAGAAGTTGCTATAAATTTGTATGAACATACACAGTAACCAAGTTCCTTTCCTTCAGGGCCCTAAAGCTTTAGTGAGTGATGATGTCAATATCTTGCAGTACCAGATGAGATGCACAATTGGTACTAATGTAGGTATCCTTCAACAACTTTGGGTTTATACAGTAAAACCTTAACTCTTTTCAGACCTGATATTTGTATCATTTTCTCATGCTCTGACATATCTGACTTCTAATGTTCCTTGACACATTTTAATTTGAAGTCTACCCAAGAGTTTTATACATCAAATTGTTTGTAATAGAACAGACTACCATATTTGGATGTAAAATTAATATTTTTAAAATTTATATTGATGTGAGTTTTAAAAAATTGAAGGAAAGTAAACAGGAAAAATACACAAAAATTATAAACTTGATATTTCACAAAGACAAAAAAAAGTATCAGAAAAATTAACAACAGTCATATGTTATTGTAGTCTGACCATTTCTGCATCATATGTTTATTTCCAAAACAATTCAACATTAAATAATAAAATTATGCAAATTTTTGAAATGTTACATAACTAGGCTTTTTTTTTTTAAATATTCCCCCAAAAAAATCTTCCACTGAATACATTACAGTTATTATAAGTAGCTGCAACATCTTAGCTAAATTAATGAAATATGACTTCAGTAGACATATTTCTAGTGTAACACTGTATGATCACTAACACATAAGTAAAATCAGTTATGAGGGTATCATAATAAAGACTCAACACATATTTATATATTTCCTACTACTTTATGGTATTCTGACAGACAATTCCTACCTGCATGAAAACATAAAAAAGTATCACAAACTTTACATTTAACTTTTGTTTTTCCTTCAATCTTTACAGTCTGATAGCAAAGCTTACAATTTCATTTTGTCTTTGTCAACTCCAGGGTCCATGGCGTGCCGAGAAAATACTGGTGGCATCCCTCATTTTGTTGGCTTGTTTCTAATATACTGTAGAAAAGAATAACGCCCTTTATTTCTAACCATTCTTTCACCAACATTTTGATCAGGTTGACATAGCTTTTTGCACTTCATTCACTCTTAGTATACATGCTCAAAAACCGCGTTTTTACAACAGAGAGTACATTTTTAGACTTTACTGATTTTGCATTAAATAATTTATTTATAGTGATAACATAGTGTTATACGAGGTAGCTTCAAAAAGTTCCCGGAATTTGTGTATTGTACAGAAATAAGTAACTACAATTATTTACACTACATTTCCTTCAAAATAGTTCCCTTTGGCAACTACACACTTTTGCCAACGTCCATACAGCTGTTGGAAACATTCCGGGAACCCATTCTTTGACACCTCTCTCAGCTGCTTTGTCGCATTGGTGATAACATCCTCAGCATCCTTGAATCTCTTCCCTTTCAGTGCTGATTTTAGGCGAGGGAAAAAAAAAATCAGGCGGTGCCAGGTTGGGAGAATATGGAGGATGTTCCAGGGCAGTCACATTGTGCGTTGCAAGGTACTGCTTCATCAGTAGGGATCGATGTGCTGGCGCATTGTCATGTAGCAGAACCCAACTGTTTGTTCTCCATTTTTCTGGGCGTTTCCTTCTGATTGCATCTCTTAGACGACAGAGGATATCAACGTACATTTCCTTGTTAACCGTTCGACCTTCAGGAATGAATTCATGGTAGACAATACCCTGGGAATAAAAAAAAACTTCCAACATAACTTTTCCTTTGCTCTTGTTCAAATAAAATTTGTGTATCCGGGGAGATGAGGGTGATTTCCATTCAGAGGACTGTCGTTTTGTCTGAGGATCGTACAAAAAATACCACGCCCATCTCCTATGATTATGTTGTTGAGAAAATTGCTCAAAGTGCCACAGTGATTAGGTCTCCTGACAGTGTCAATCTCGTTTCTTTCTGTTCAGGAGATAACATTTTGGGAACCATGTGTTGACAAACACGGTGTATGTGCAGTTCATTGTGGAGAATACTGTGGCAACTTCCAACTGATATTCCAACTTCTGAGGCTATTTTCTCTACACTATCTTCTGTCAACACGAACAACGTTCCAAACACGCTCAATGTTTTCATTGTTTATCAAGGTAGGCGGTTGTCCGCTACATGGATCATCATCAACTCTAACACGACCTTCTCGGAAACGCTTGTGCCACTCAAAAGCTTGCGATTTCTTCATTGCGGTATCGCCATATGCTTTATTAAGCAAAGTTACTGTCTCTGAGGGTGACTTCTCAAGCAAAACACAAAATGTGACATTTGTACATTGTTCAATCAAGGACATTTTCAACTCTGACGATGCTACGTGCACACCACACAAACAAACTTCTGTAACTTCTGTTTGAGAGTACATGTGAAGGTTACATTAGCCATGTCGTTTCCTCAAGGTCACTACCAACTTATAAAACTATAATCTCCATGACATAATCACTCAATCTTCTTCTTCCTCATTCGCCTTCAGACCTCCACATTTATGGCTCTAATAAAGGCAGTAGTCAACCCAAGGTTCCCGACATCTCCAAACAGTTTTTCGTTGACAGAAGTGGGTTGTTGCCATATGCTACTCCGTTCATTTCTGTAGGTTGGGCAGTACTGCAGCAGGTGTTCGACTGTCATCGGGCTGGTACCGCAGGTGCAGAGATCTGTTGCACCAATTAATCACTCATTCAAAACATGAGTCGACTATTCCTGGAACTTTTTGAAGCTACATCATATATCAAAATGTGGAGAAATGAAACATCCATGACATGCACTTAACTTAATTGTTAAGTGGTGTTAAACATGCATGCAACATATGCAGAAATGAGTGCAGAAAAATTTTACATGGACACCGAATGGCCTATTAGGTAGGCCAGCCGTAAAATGAGGATCGATCGTTGGCCTACCTAATAGGCCAGTCGGATATTAAGAGATATGTTAACAACATTCTCACTTTACATAGCTTATCTTGAGGGTCTTCAGTCTTTGGGTCTGAAACTTTTAAAAAACTCATTATTGCTTTGAATCTGTTTCTAAAAAATAAATGCCCTGGCCTTCAGTCCATTGTAAAGACTTTTTCTTGACCAGAGGCGATCAATACTTGGGGCTGGTACAAGACCAGCATACATTATCAAAGCACAAAAGCAATAAAACTCCTCTTGGTAACATCATACCATCCAGTAAAGACAGTAGGCTTGTTAGGTCCATACTGCTGTGCATATTCATTTGTAAATTGACACAGGTAACCAATGTCAGCAGTGAAATACAGTTTAAAGAAGTCAATGGGCCTCAAAAACTGCTTCATATTTTCTCTGGTCCTCACCTCTGACAGTTGCAGACCTGGAACCCTCTCTGGCAAAAAAGGTGGAGGCTTGGAAGGTGGGCCTTCATCAAGTCCATCATAACCAAAACATTTGCCAGAAGAACAATTTAAAATTAATTTGTACAGATCAGCAATAGAATTCAAAGTTACAGTTTAGTGTACACAGGAAAATTGACACACATTACATTTACTGTACAAAGGAATGCTGTCAATCATAAAGTTATGTGATGTAAATAATAATTTTTAAAAGTAGAGACACGGGGCAAAGGAGGTCAGAAAGATTTGCTGATTCACAGGTTACGTCCGACGCCCTTTATATTTATTTCCTGATGCCATGAGTTCTTTGTTAACTGCTTGAATAGTGAAATATTTGTTTCTTTTTTTTTCAAAAACAAGCAGAAAGCAGCTATACTGATTACAATAGCCCAATAAAACGACTTTTACTGCTTTTCAAAATCAGCTATCATTTCGGTAACGAAGTAACATTAA
Source organism: Oreohelix idahoensis (assembly GCA_024509875.1). Lineage (NCBI taxonomy): Eukaryota > Metazoa > Mollusca > Gastropoda > Stylommatophora > Oreohelicidae > Oreohelix > Oreohelix idahoensis. The sequence goes on from JAMPIV010017312.1 coordinate 27,417, forward strand.
CTTTTGCATGTACAGCTGGTGATTTGAGGTGTTCTGAGCTGTATTTTCACCATCCGACTCATCAGATGTTTCCAAGTCCTCTGAATAATAATCAGAACAGGAATCTACATCACTAGTTGGGACGTAGTCACTATCAGATTGCATTTTGTTTACGATAAGTTAAGACGAGTTATTTGCAAAATATTCAAAATGGTGGACGGCCAAATGCTGTGTTTACGTTTTTCCGCGTGTAATTTCAAATTCAAAATAAGCTGTATATTTTTTAGCACAAATATAATTGATAACATGTATTCTTATTATAAAACATTGATTTGAAGTCAAAATTAAAAAATAAATGTGCTTTTTTTACTTCAAAAGTCATCGTTACGATCGGAATGACTTTTTAATTTCCGGTTCGAAGAGTGTTAAGTTACTACACTCCACAATAATGTAAATTAGGATATAATGTAACCATCAATTGTCTGTTATTTTCCCTCTTGTAAATCAGAATGAACATTACATTTGTGCTCTGAAATGATTACTATAGTTGATTTAATGTGTTTCTTTCAGTATTTACAATTCTGGAACTTTGCATTACATTTGTTTTGAGAATACATGCTTCCATAGTGAGATCAAATAAGCTGCAATAGTGTACATTGATAGGCTCTTTCTTATCCTTCTCTTGATGTTATGTTCCCACTTAATAGCACTTGTCTTCATTTGTTCATTTTCTTTCCTTGCATTATGTTTTTTATCTAGGTGTTATTGTCTTTTTTTATATGAGAAGATTATTTTATCTAACCTTGATCTCATTTATTGTTTCTCTTTTCCCAGCTTTCTATGAGCTCTTTATTTGTTTCAGTCTCCTTCCATGAGATGAACGCCGTTCTTCAATATATATATATATAAACATTTTTGTGACTTCAGTGACCTAAGTTCTTTCCTCTAACTGCTTATTCATGTCCATATTTCTGTGACATTTCTTCTTCTTTGATCCTTAGCCGCCGACCATCAAAGCCGTCAGTGGCCATTACGCCTGGTGGCGTCTTGTAGGGCAACAACAAATTGATTCCACTTTGCTCGGTCGGCGGCCATCCTTCGTACAGTGTCCCAACTCTGGTTCATTCTTTGCATCTCAGCCTCCACAGTCCTCCGCCAAGTTGTTTTTGGTTGGCCTCTCTTTCGTTTTCCTTCAGGGGTCCATAGCATAGCTGTTCTTGTGATGGCATCAGGGTCTCTTCTGAGGACATGGCCAACCCAGCTCCAGCGTCTGCCAGCTATGATGGTGTGCATGTCATCTTGCTTGCTCCGAGTAAGCAGATCTTGGTTGGTGATGGTATTCGGCCAAAAGATTCGGAGAATTTTTCTTAGGCATGTTGTGTGAAAAGAGGACAATTTCGACATTTCCTTCTCTGTAACTCTCCAGCTCTCCGCGCCATAGAGAAGCACAGAAAGCACACAGCTCTGATATAATCCTAATTTTGTGCTTGGGATGTACTGAGAGGACTTCCAGATGTTGTTTAGACTAAAAAAGGCTGTTCTTGCTTTGTTCATTCTGTTGTTGATGTCTTTGCTTGCTCCGCCGTCTGGTGTTACTATGCATTCTAGGTATGTGAAGGCATCTGTCTGTTCCAGTTGCTGATTCCTTACTGATATGGGCTCAGGGTTGCTCACAATGAGCGTCATGACTTCTGTCTTCTTTAGGTTGATGTTCAAGCCCACCTGCTGGCTATACTTATTAAGTCTAACCGTTTTTTACTGGATGTGTTGATGTGAATGTGCTAGCAGTGCAATGTCATCTGCATATTCCAGATCTTCCAGTGTAGAAAATGTAGTCCATCTTATTCCTCTTGGATTGCCCTCTGTTGTCTGGCGCATCACCCAGTCTATAACTGTTAAAAATAGAGTGGTTGATAAGGGGCATCCCTGTCGTACTCCTGTCTTCACCTCAAAGGTTAGGTTGCCCTGCCCAATGCTACACGTAAAGTTGGCATAAAGGCTTTTTATGATTGACACTATGCAGCTTGGAATTCCATAAGCCCTTAGTATTTTCCATAAACTGTCCCCATGTATACTGTCAAAAGCCTTTTCAAAATCAACGAAATTAATGTACAGCTGTCTTTGCCATTCTGAGCACTGCTCTATAATGTACCTGAGGGTAAATATATGATCTACACATCTTCTGTTCTTTCTAAATCCTGCTTGTTCTTTCCTCAGTTTGTGGTCTACTGCTTTTGAGATTCTCTGTATAATTATCCTGCCTAGTATTTTGCTGTCTGTGACATATAGTAATATAGAATATATAAAACACTTGATATATTTGGACGTTAGTTACTAGGGAAGCAGAAGTTAGTTGCATACCTGTATCTGTTCTTTTTGTCTTTGATCCAATGCCTTCTTCAGGATGTACACATGTTCTTGCCTCAATCTCTTACACACGCAGTGGTCATGAGTTACTTTTTTCTGTAGTAAACGGTCACGAAAGTATTTTTTTGTTAGGAAAAAAAATAAATAAAAATAGCAGATAAAAGAAAGACTGTATGATTAGATAAAGTATTATGAAACTTGTCAAAAAATGCTAAAAAATATGAACGTATAAACACCAGGCTTTGAGTAGTGTGATGTTTGGAGGTCTCGGAAAAGGCAAAGAAAGAGTAGCACCATTACACCCTCAAGCAAATTATCTAAAATGAGGCTGTTCATTTGCAAGCAGCATCCCCATGTCAAAAGAATTGCTACAGAAACCACCACTCACTTCATGACCACATGAAATGCTTTGGCACTGTCACAAAGTGGATTTATGTCTAGAGGTTGTCTTAACATAGAGACAAGACCCTAGTGGTAAGAAAGTCCGAGAAGATAGAATTTAGATGAAAAATGACAGTGACTGTGGACAGATGAGACTATTGGCTCAAGGGTGAGAACCTGGATTGACTCTCCCTTGCCACTTGTGACTTCAGAATATGCTATAGCCTCACCTCCTCTGACTACCTTTAAACAAAAGGAGATAAGGATAAATAACTACCACAGACACACTATACAGACAAACATATAAGTGTCATATAGTCTAGAAGCTGATCCAGTGTACAGTATATATATATATATTTTATTTACACAAATAAAACATTAAATTTCATCACACAGCAAAGAAATAAATATGCTCTGTGGCACAGACCTGAAAAACAAAGAACCACTTAAATTGATAGACACTAGGAAAACCAAATCACATACACTCTTTCAGTCACCCTGCTGGGGAAAAATCGAATGATTAGTGATTTAAACAAGATCTAATTGGTGGAGCATCGGTTTAGCCTCCACTCTCCACTACAAATAAGATTTCTACTGTCATGGTCCTGTTGACTCTGCCTAAACAAATGTTTACACAGCTTCCAACTCGTTAGGCGATATGCGCTGCTAACTAACACAATGGACTGCTACACTAGTAGACTTTTGTAACATCTATTACTCAAAGGCTATTCTCTGAGGATATCATCAGACCCTACTGGTCTTGGCTATCTCCTCTCCCTCTGTCTCTCTCTCTCTTTGCTTCAGTGTCTCTCTGACCCTCTCAACATCTGCTGAGGTGGTATCTCCGTTTACGCCTTCTCTCATTGACTTTATTATCAGAACCAGGTATGATTACCCTTTCTCCTGGTTTCTGACAACTGCACTGATGACTGGATTATCAAGCATGAGGTACTTGAATCAAACTGTAGAAGCTTCACAGAGGCTGGACAACTTCTTAAATTGACCCCGTTACCCCTCTTTGGGTTTAGAGCAACGACTTTATTGTGGTCGTGAAGAAAAACGAAATTACAACAATGCTGGCACGTGCCAATTTGCGTGTGTAACAACAACGAGCTCAGGGCTCTGGATTTTTTTATGATAGATAACGCCGTTCCCACTGAAGCATGTGGCTTCACTGCAAGAGACCGTAGGTTATTTCAACTTTGCCGTTGGTAATTTGTATGTGCCAAACTACACTCTGCTACTGTACCGTGACTGCTGTAGACACAAAGATACAACTTATGTACACCAACTTCAACATAACTTATCACTAACACATATCTCCCATAAATAAATACAACTCCCCTCACTCAATACATCACCCCTTCACCTGCTATGCACAACGATACATAAAATATTTTTATCCACGTGTCACTCTCTCTCACTCTTCTATTCCCCCCTTCCTTTCAACTTAAAATCTTCCTGGTACGCAGCCAAACCCCAGACACTGCCTGACTTTAATCGGTTGTTACGTTAATCTCGCCACATGTCCAACAATCAAACCTGGGAAATCCCTCTATGAAATACCTGGCCTACTTTTAGACATTGCCTCATGAGGTTTACTCACTTAACCCAAAATTTAAATTAACCTTTCGCTAGGAATAATTTATTCCTCTAAGCAGGATAATACTTATAAATTACATCTGTACCCTCCGACTGCGTTACCCACATTTACGCACAATAAAATCCTGTACACATAATAAAATTGTCCATAATATTACACTTGTACATATTCAGAATAAAATGGTGGTTTTACACAACACTCTACATACTACCGAGCGCCATGTCTTTACTAGCTAACTCTCCACCCAGTGATATCTCACTTTCCGCACTCCTATATATACTGCCAATTATCCTAGAAAGAATTAGGCACACTTTACCTTTACATCATTTCTACAAAGATAGTAATGGATGGCACTTTACGTTTATAACTATCAGTTAACCTCCCGAAGAAAACTTAACTTAAAATTCACATACCAATTGATTGCGTTTCATCCGCATGGAGCAGACAATGAATGCTGGATTCACGGTAGTAAATTTCATCAGGCATAGGGTTCCGGTAACGGACAGAGCGGTTATATGTACAAGAAAATCCCCGCTAAACTTCTGCCTACGTCATAGCTACAGCTTTCAACTAAACCAGTGGAATTACTAGAAAAATTATAACGGGGTCTAACGCCACTAGATTTGAAAGCACGTCGAGACGTGTTTATGCGCGCGTTCCAACTTGTGTCCTATTGACTAACGGCTCCTCACGTGCTGATAAACAAAGAAAAGACCGCGATATTCTAACAAAGAAACCTCTACCTGATCGCAGTTAATTAATAGAAAGGAAGACTGGTGCAAGTCTTAGAATTTAACCCTACAGTCCTCCCTCTTATAAAACACAATAAAATACCTACAGAAAAAGACCAAACACATAATAATTCGAAAGAGAAGAACAATGGGCCTCTTTAAAAACAGAATTTCAGCACTTCGTCACAGGCACCAGCTACAGGCTAATGCAACTGTGGCGGTGGCCCAATAAATTCTTGCAGAATAAGCAAGCAGAATGACGATAGCTGACCATATTCATCACAGAACAGATAAATCACATAAAGATAAGAACAGCAACAAAATCAGCAAAGATTTCTTTTGTTGCATTAAATAAAACTAGGTGATTGTTGTGTAATGGCTATCAAGGAGTGTTATATGTGTGTTGCAGTTGGGTTTAGGCTTGGTGAATATGTCTTCAGTCGTGCTGATATTCAAGCAAATGTCGTAGGCTGAGTAAACAAATGGTTAGCATCATACTTTTAGCCTGAACACATCCACACACTATCTTTTAGCTCGTACAACAGTGTTAATGAAATCAATGAGCTGGTGAAGACTGGTCCACATCCAAATTTATTGACAGTAGCTCCAACAATAATTCAGCATAATAATATCATGTAGATTGCATTCAAAGGCATTCATTAAGGTCCAATGTCGATCCATCGTAGTAAACAACATAAGAGGCATACAGTTCATAGAATCTCAATTCTGGCTGCAAAAAAAACTAGCGATCAGTTTAGGATACGACGTGAACGAAGTTGGCGGCAAAAAATATATGTGATGACGATCGAGTATAATTACCCCAAAAATACAGTCACAATACTTCAGTGGTGAAGCTGTAACTCTTGACGGCCCATAAATAACATCTTAGTAAATCGTGGCGACCAATCTCATTAAAAGCCACTGGAAGAATATCAAATAACGTATCCACAACAGGAGCATAAAAAATGGCATGTCTAGTCAGGTTGATTGACATTGGGAAAAGGCACAGGAAACTGACCATTGGGCTGCGCATGAGCAGACGATACATACTTACTTAGTCGTTCCCCTTCTACCGTGAGGTGTAGAGGTTTGGAAGAGAGAGCGCCAGACTATCCTATAAGCTGTCTTCCTCCTGGCCTGGTTCCATTCTAGTCCTCGGTCCTTCAAAGATTGTCTAATGTTGTCCTCCCAGCGGACTCTGGGTCGTCCAGGGGGTCTGGATCCCTGACTCTTTGTTTCCCATGCTTGTCGTGGTAGCCAATCTTCTCCCATTCTGCAGACATGGCCAAACCATCTTAGTTGGGACTGTTCTACTTGGGTCTGCAGGGGGTGGCATTTTAGGCCTTGACGACGATACATACGTCACATAATATATATATATAGCTAATGCAGACAGCTGTATTTCAGCAAAGAATTGACATACACCTGTGCGCAAAAGCCTTACACAACAGTGATAGATCAGGCCTTGTTTTTTTTAAATGAAAAAACGTTTTGTTGTAGGATTAGGCGACAAAAAAAGATGTTGTCTGGATGACATTACTGCATAAAAGTAGGTGAACTCTGACAACATAGCAGTACATGAAGTATAAACATATCAGATTTAAATAGTGGTGATACATTAAAAAATTTTTAAATCTTTGAATGACACGGACATGAACTTTGACTTCTGTGCAAGGAAAGAAAATTAGAGAAAGAATATTAAGATCTTTGGTAAGACCTAGTGAAATTTCTGTAGTACACATGAAGTTTGTATGAGAGGCTAAGAGTGAAGAAATGAAGGTAGAGAAAATGTACTTGACAGAATCTGAAATGAAGGTGAAAGAAAGGAGGTTAACAGTAAACAAGTTAAGTGCATTTAATATCCTTTGTATACTAATAGATTTACTGTATGTGGTTTCATAGCAGATACTGCCTTAGAGGAGATATGTGCTAGAGGCTTCTCTATAATAGGTCTCCTTCTCTTAGGTTTGGTGGCCAGTTTCCTTCCTCATGGCTTTTTTCTTCCATAACTAAAAGCATAGGAGATACTTATTTTCTCAGCTGGGTAGATTGGAGCATGATGTGTCCAGGTTTAGAACTTGATCTCTTTGCTGAAAGAGACAAGCACACTAACCACTCCGCCACAGAGGCTCAATGTATTACTCTAAGTATATGCAATGTAGGGTCAATGGGTCATTTTTCGTCCATTACACACACACACAAAATATGTCAGATTTTCCTAAACAGGTGCTTGTATAGAATAGGATTGAAATGATATGATAAAGTCATCAGTGTGGAACTGATGACAAGAACAGACAAATATCAGTAGAACAAGAGATTAGAAGATGATGCAGGACCGAAGACGCAGCAAACGAGATGAATACAGTCAGTGACTCATAGCTTGGCTGCTTGCATCAGGGTCAGTGAGCCAGAGCTGACCAAGACCCTACTCCACCTCCAAGTGGTGGTCCTGGAAACAGGCTGCATCACTGCAGTCTGGCGAGAGAGTAGGAATCGAAGAGGGAAGGCAAACCCGGTCCCAAAAAATGCCATGCTGAAAACGGATGTATTGGGCCGAAAGGCGCAAATATCGTAGATTTGTTGTAAACGGTGACACAACGTCACCAACGTCCTTTTCAGGGTGAATGCAGAAGAAGATGCTGGTGATGGATTGTACACAAAATGAGGAAACCTGTTGATAGCATTACAAGACAGTCCTTGTTCTGGAAGCACCAGGGTGAGAGAGGCAGAGGTAAAGAAACAAAACGAATGGAGAAGTGAACAGGAGAAATAAATGAAAATAATGAAGTCATCAAAGGGACTTGCCCTGATTGCACTCAACAGGATTTGGCATGTGTTTGTTGAAGGCCTATGTTCCTTGGGAACCGAAAGAGTATTGACTGATTGTTAGCTTTTACATCAAGCTGTGCTGCCAAATTATCAAGGCTGTCAGCAGACTGTTTTAGCTTTGTTATTGTTATTCGACATCATTGCACTCCGTGCAAACCCATAGGTGCTCAGTCTTCTTCAGCAAATGTCATATGTTTGCCGAATTCCAGCAATCTTAGCCTTGATGATTCATCGATTGCAGTGTCATTCTCTAATAGACAATCATGTCCTCAGTATCTCTCCCTTATCCATATCCAATAGCTTAGTTAATGTTACCTAACGTTTTAACTGATTCTTAAATACATACTTTTTTATTTTAACTTAGTTATGACCATGACCTAATTTTTCAACTGAATCTAACTAGTGCTGTCTTAACTTAGTTAATGTTACTTAATGTTTCAACTAATTCCAACTTTATACTGTCTTACCTTGGTTAATTTTACCTAATTTTTCAGCTGAAGCCAACTACATGCTATCTTAACTTAGTTAATGTTACTTAATGTTTCAGCTGATTCTAACTATTTACTGTCTTATCTTTAATTTCTATGTACAGTTCTTTTCTTCATGTGTTTTTATGGTCTCCCTCAACCTCTCTTAATCTGGGGATCCCAGAATAAGGACAGCCTTGATAATGCTATCAGCAGCTTTTCTCTGTGTGAGCTATCCATATCCAGTATCTTATACTCGTGTCTTTTTCACTGGCACTTATGTGGTTTTTGTCATAAATTCCACATTGATAATCTTGTCACACCATTTGAATCCCTTTAATTCTGTACAAACTCCTATTTGGGAAAGTCTGTAACTTCTTTGTTGTTTTTGTTGTTCTCCATGTTTCAGAGCCATACAATAAGACTGACCTGACATTTGAGTTGAAGATTCTTATTTTTGTGTTGGACTTGATTTCTTTTGATTTTGAAATATTTCCCAATGCAGTGGAAGCTCTTGTCTTTTGTATCATTATTTTTATATCACTGTCTGTCCCTCCAACTCTTTCTATATTGCTTCCAAGATACGTGTATGTTTCTTACATCTTGCACAGGTGTTTCTTTCAGTGCAGTCTTGTTATAATTTCTAGCATTTGTTCTCATTGTCTTTGTTTTTCCCCTGTGTATTTTCAGATCCAGGTGCTATGACCTCATCAAGTATTTTCATTCCATCTTGCATCTGGTTCATTCATTCATAACCCTCCACTCCCAAAGGAGCATAGGCCTTCAACAAACACATGCCAAGTCCTCCTGTCACGTGCCATTATCTCAAGTTCTTTCCACGTTCTCCTTATCATTTTCACCTCTGTTTCCAGCTCTCTTCTCCATGTGCTTCTTGGTCTACCTCTGCTTCTCTTGCCCTGGGGGTTCCAGAACAAGGACTGCCTTGTAATGCTATCAGCAGGTTTCCTCAGTGTGTGTCCTATTCATTGCCATCGCCTTCTTCTTATCTCTTGTTCCACTGGCACTTGTCTAGTTCTTGTCATCAGTTCCACGTTGGTAACCTTGTCATACCATTTTAATCCCTCTATTCTACGCAAGCACCCATTTATGAAAGTCTGTAGCTTTTTGATAGTTGTCTTTGTTGTTCTCCATGTCTCAGAGCCATACAATAGGACTGACTTCACATTTGAGTTGAAGATTCTTATTTTCATGTTGGATCCAATTTCTCTTGATCTCCATATATTTCCCAATGCAATGAAAGCTCCTCTTGTTTTTTGTATTCTTATTTTGATATCACTGTCTGTCCCTCCAACTTTGTCTATATTGCTGCCAATATATGTGTACGATTCTACATCTTGTATTGGTGCTTCTTCGAGTTCAACCCTGTTATCATTACCTGCATTTATTCTCATTATCTTAGTCTTTTCCCTGTGTAGTTTCAGACCCAATTGCTGTGACCTCTCATCGAGTGTTTTCAATTTGTCCTGCATCTGATTACGTTTATGGGACAGAAAAGCCAAGTCATCAGCAAAATCCAGATCATCCAACTGCTCAGCCAGAGTCCACTGGATTCCATTTCTGTTGTGTGTTGTCGATGTTCTCATAACCCAGTCTATTGCTAGTAAGACAAGAAATGGAGACAAGAGGCATCCCTGTCGCACTCCTGTTCTTATCCCAAACGGTTCTGTAAGCTGTCCTTCATGAAGAACTCTGCATGTCATGTCTTCATATGTTTTCTTTATTAATGATCTTCAGGGGAACTCCATAATGCCTCATCAATTTCCAAAGTGATTCTCTGTCTACACTGTCAAATGCCTTTTCGTAGTCCACAAATCTGATGTATAGTGGTGAATTCCATTCCAGACTTTGTTCAACTATTATTCTCAAAGTGGCTATCTGGTCTGTACAGGATCTGTTTTGTCGAAAACCTGCTTGTTCATCTCTCAGTTTCTTGTCTATGGACTCTTTTAATCTTTCAAGGATAATCCTGTTTAATACTTTTCCTGGCACTGAAAGTAACATTATTCCTCTATAATTTGTGCACTCTTGTAAATTTCCCTTCTTAGGCAACTTAACCAGATATCCTACCTTCCATTCTGCTGGTATCTCTTCCTTTTCCCAGACTTTACCAAGTAATTTATATAACATCTCTGTAGCCGTGTCGATATCTGCTTTGATGGCCTCTGCTGGAATGCCATCAGGTCCAGACGCTTTTCCATCTCTTTGAAGCTTTATGACTTTCTTTATTTCTTCCTTCGTTGGTCTTTCACCATTAATTTGTAGCACTTCTTCTGCTGGCTGGATGTCCGAGGGGTTTTGTGGAGCTGGTCTATTGAGGTTCTCAAAATATTCTGTCCACCTCTTCATTTGCTCTTGTATATTGCTGAGCAGTTTTCCATTCTTGTCTTTTATGAAGCAACTTGTTTGCTTGTATTTCCCTGTTTTCTTCTTTGTGCTGTTATACAGTTCTCTCATATTCCCTTTGGCTGCAGCATCTTCTGCCTCTCTTGCCAACTCCTCAATATACTTCCTCTTGTCTCTTTTGATACTTCTTTTTACTTCTTTATTTGCTTCTGTGTACACTTCTTGAGTGTTGGCTTTGGAACTTCTGGTTTTGCTTGTGTTTAAATCTGCTTTCTTGTTTTTCCTGTCTTTTATCTTATTGATGGTTTCTGTTGTTATCCATGCTTTTTGTTGTCGTTCCATTTTCCCCAGTATTTCTTCACATGTCTCATTCCATACCGTTTTGATTTGCTGCCAATAGTCTTCTGTATTCTCTGCATCTTCCAGCTGTTGGAACACCTGGAATTTGTTGGATATTGTGACCGAAAATTTGTCTCTTGTTTCTTGATTTCTTAGATGTCCTACATTAAATTGTTGTCTATAATTTTGCATTGCTGCATATCTCTTGAGTTTCATTTTTACTTTGGCTATCAGAAGGTGGTGGTCTGATGCCACATCTGCTCCTCTATATACCTTTACATCCTGCAATGATGATCTAAACTTCTTGTTTATGCATATATGATCAATCTGATTTTCTGTTCTATGGTGTGGTGATATCCATGTTGCCTTGTGTATTCTTTTATGTGGAAACATGCTTCCTCCTATAGCCAGTTGATTTGAAGCACAGAAGTTTGAGAATATTTCCCCATTTTCATTCATTATTCCTAGCCCCTCTTTTCCCATGACTTCTCCAAAGCCGGTGTTGACTGTACCTATCTTTGCATTCATGTCACCCATCAAAATTGTGATGTCGCTTCTTTTTACTTTTTCCATAATTTTCTGTAGTCTAGTATAAAATGCTTCTTTCACAGACTCTTCTTTGTCATTAGTTGGTGCATAACATTGGATGACATTTACATTTATTTTCTTTTTAGCTGTTTTAAAAGAAGCTGTTATTATTCTGGATCCAACGGCTTCCCATTCAATGAGTGCTTTCTGTGCTTCTTTAGATAACATAAGAGCTACCCCTTCACTGTGGTGTGAACTTTCATCTTCATGTCCTGAGGACAGCACCAATTCACCTGTGATGAATTTCTTCCTGTCTACCCCCTTCCACTTTGTTTCACACAATCCCAGAACCTCGATTTTATATTCCCTCATCTCTGCTGCTACTTGTGCCACTTTCCCTGGTTCGTTTAATGTCCGTTGCAAAATCTAGATCTTCAAGCTGTTGTGTCAAAGCACACATAATTCCATTTCTGTTGAATGATGTCATTGTTTTCACAGCCCAATCAAAAGCCAGTTAAACGTGAATGATGACAAGAGGCATCCTTGCTGCACATCAATTCTTATCTAAAACTGTTCTGTAAGCTGTCCTTCATGAAGAATTCTGTATTTTATGTCTTAATATTCTTTCATTATTAAGTTAATCATCTTCAGGTAGACTCCATAATACCTTACCAGCTTTCAAAGCGATTCTTTGTCTACACTGTCAAATACATTTTCACAGTCTACAATTCAGTGTAAAGAAGTGAATTCAGTTTCAAACTTTGTTCCACAATTTTTCACAATGTGGCTGCCTGGTCTGTATGGGATCTGTCATGTCGCAAAGCTGATTATCTAAGTTAGTGTTACCTCAGGACTTATCCTGCTTTGCATTACTGTTTTTTTTCAGCTGACTCAAGTAGGACAAATCATCTACCGTGAAATTCTCATTGAGGATGTGGATGAGGGTTTGAACAGACAGGTTATTTACACTCTAAGTGACAGCCCCGGGGCAAAGGTAATTTAAAAGCTACTATTGAATGTTACTCTTATCAATAGTAATTTCTAAAATGTAACTAAAAGCAAAGTGTTTTTTTAGTTTGATTTTTTGGTTTTTTTTGTGCGTCTTTGTTATGAACTTTTTGGTCGTCCACATTGGATGTCACGCAGTGGGGGAGGGGTGTCAACTTTTTGCGACATACTCACTATAAATTATATTTCTACTTTTATCAGTTGTTAACTTTTATCCGCAATAGATAACAAATCCCTTGTGGATGACTGATTTGGCACTAAACTGCATGGTGCTCAATATAACGCCCATCTTTCTTCCCCACAAATGTTGGAAATATATTTTAAATAATAAATAGAAAACAAAGTAAAGTATTTTTTAAAAATCTAAACATTTTATAATTTTTTTTGCCATTTCATTGTTTCCCTTTGACATAAGAGGATAAATTACATCCCTTGAAAAAACAAAAGCCAACATAATTTTTATTCAAAACTTTACAAAAATTGGTAAAATTACTTTACTTAGAATCAACAAAATGAGTTCTCCAGTCTTCTAAATGTACTGCAGATGCTGAAAGGTTCAGACATTGAGTTTAGTTCTTTCCCCGTCATTATTTTGAGGGGTGTATTTACTAATTAATATTATAATCTCTGTTGAAATATTGGATAGATTAACTGATTCCGTACGTAATTATTTTCAGCTCTGGACGGAATTATTTTTAAGCCCGAAAAATTTACACATACATAATTTACGTTTACTGACAATGTGTGTCTAATCATGAGTTAAGTATAACATATTATATATCAAATTAAAGTACATTGGATGAACAATATAAATCCATATGCCTTTCTAGCTAATTTTATGTTATGTTTATGTTATAACAGATAACGTGTACACGGAAAAAAGATAACTTGAAATTTTGAAAAAAAATTTTTGACTTACGTAAGGCTTGTAACATAAATTGTTATCACAATACAGTTTCACTGCTCTCTTTGTGCAGGTAATCCATTTAGAAACACAGAAAAAGTAAGAAAGTTATGGTTGATCACACAGTTTGTTCACTGTTTACATATTAGTAACATATCCTGTGTGTTTTTCGGCCATTATGGCGATATGACAAAACACGATTAAAGATGAAGATAAATGTGAAAAAATCCGTTCAAACGCAAATAAAAGACGTTGAAGCTTGTTGAAATTTGCCCAGTTTTGTGTTTACTTCCGTTCGAGATAAATTCCGGGCAGTATAAAATATCAGAATAGAAAGAAACAATGAAATAAATCAGCGTCTTTTAAAAGATCTTACGTCTACAGCGTTCGGACTTTGCATCTATTATTAGATCTTGCGTACGGAATCAGTTAATATAAAAAAACAGTAACAGGTTATCAGAGTCATGACAACAGTCTGATGAGATCAAAGAAATAAATGAAGATCAAAAGAAGTGACATCCAACACAAAAATCAGATTCATTTCAAATGTCAAGTCTGAACATGGAGAACAACGAAAACAACAACCAAAAAGCTTCTGACTTTCATAAATGGGTAAAAAAAAAAAGGTAGGCTTATAGCAGATACTGCTGTAGGGGAGTGAAGTGTTAGAGACTTCACAATACTAGATCAAGTAACCAATTTTCCTCCATTGCTGCCTTTGCTTTTCATGCCCCAAGAGTAGAGTCAGATATCCATTTACAGATGATAGACTGTAGCTTGACGCCACCATGTTTCCAACCCGCTACTTTTGCCGCAAGAGGCCTACGCTCTAACCAAGGATGCTGTTATAAATAGGTGCTTGCCTAAAAAAGAAGGATTGTAGTGGTATGACAAGATCACTTTATGTGAAACACGAACCAGACAAGTGCCTGAAAGGACACACTTTGAGCAAACCTACTGATAGATTTACCAGGCAGTCTTTGTTCTGGTATCCTCAGGGTAAGAGAGGCAGAGGAAGACCAAGGAACACATAGAGAAGAGAACTAGAGACAGACATGAAGGTGATGAAGAAGATATAGAAAGATCTTGAGTATGAGCTCTTTAGGGAGTTGAAAGGTCATGATGATGATGATGACTAGGTAACTAATTCACATTTGATTTCATTGTTGCTGTTCAATATTGCCTAAAAAAGAAAATAGTTAGGAAAAAGGAACGCAAGAGGAAAAGACAAGAGACAAGTTAAGGAAATCAGCTGAAAGTATCACAAGGCAACCCTTGATGCGGAATCCCCAAGGTCACAAGAGTAGAGGACATGTTGTTTTCTATAAACTGATTGAAGACCTATTGTCCAAAGGGAGCTGCAGGATAATGATGAAGACCTTCCATGGTCATTAAAATGGTGAGAGAGATAATGAAAGTGGCATGCACAAACATTTAAACTAGATCATCCTTGTGGATGAAGACAAAAACATTTAAACTAGATCATCCTTGTGAATGAAGACAAAAACATTTAAACTAGATCATCCTTGTGAATGAAGACAAAAACATTTAAACTAGATCATCCTTGTGGATGAAGACAAAAACATTTTAACTAGATCATCCTTGTGGATGAAGACCTTCCAGGGTCATTAAAATGGTGAGAGAGATAATGAAAGTGACATGCACAAACATTTAAACTAGATCATCCTTGTGGATGAAGACCTTTCAAGGTCATTCAACTCGTGAGAGAGATAATGAAAGAGGCATGCACAAACATTTAAACTAGATCATCCTTGTGAATGAAGACCTTCCAAGGTCATTCAATTCGTGAGAGAGATAATGAAAGTGGCATGCACAAACATTTAAACTAGATCATCCTTGTGGATGAAGACAAAAACATTGTAACTAGATCATCCTTGTGGATGAAGACCTTCCAAGGTCATTAAAATGGTGAGAGAGATAATGAAAGTGACATGCACAAACATTTAAACTAGATCATCCTTGTGGATGAAGACCTTCCAAGGTCATTAAAATGGTGAGAGAGATAATGAAAGTGACATGCACAAACATTTAAACTAGATCATCCTTGTGGATGAAGACAAAAACATTGTAACTAGATCATCCTTGTGGATGAAGACCTTCCAAGGTCATTAAAATGGTGAGAGAGATAATGAAAGTGACATGCACAAACATTTAAACTAGATCATCCTTGTGGATGAAGACCTTCCAAGGTCATTAAAATGGTGAGAGAGATAATGAAAGTGACATGCACAAACATTTAAACTAGATCATCCTTGTGGTTGAAGACCTTCCAAGGTCATTCAACTCGTGAGAGAGATAATGAAAGTGGCATGCACAAACATTTAAACTAGATCATCCTTGTGAATGAAGACCTTCCAAGGTCATTCAATTCGTGAGAGAGATAATGAAAGTGGCATGCACAAACATTTAAACTAGATCATCCTTGTGAATGAAGACCTTCCAAGGTCATTCAACTCGTGAGAGAGATAATGAAAGAGGCATGCACAAACATTTAAACTAGATAATCCTTGTGAATGAAGACCTTCCAATGTCATTCAACTCGTGAGAGAGATAATGAAAGAGACATGCACAAACATTTAAACTAGATAATCCTTGTGAATGAAGACCTTCCAAGGTCATTCAACTCGTGAGAGAGATAATGAAAGAGGCATGCACAAACATTTAAACTAGATCATCCTTGTGAATGAAGACCTTCCAAGGTCATTCAACTCGTGAGAGAGATAATGAAAGAGACATGCACAAACATTTAAACTAGATAATCCTTGTGAATGAAGACCTTCCAAGGTCATTCAACTCATGAGAGAGATAATGAAAGAGGCATGTAAAAACATTTAAACTAGATCATCCTTGTGAATGAAGACAAAAGCTAAAAGACATGGGTAGCCACCTTATCTCTTAGTATACGAGCAGCCTTTTAGAAAGGCCGATGATCGATCCCCATCAATAGCAAAAATGTATAGGTGAATGCATGTTTAAAACCACTGAACAATTTAGTTACGTGCATGATATAGGGGTTTCATTTCTTCACATTTTGATATATAACACTTTATGTTATCTTTATAAAAAAAATTATTTATTGCAAAATCTGTAACGGTAGTAATGAAATTAGCTCGTATACTAAGAGTTAAGAGATGCAAACAGGACATGCTAGTGGGCTGTAGTTGATGTTTGTGCTTGTAAAAGAATTGAGTAGTTTAGAGAGAAAAGGAGAGGAAAGATGTGAGATGGCTTACAGAAATATGTGAAGATATAATCACATTATCTTTCAATTAGACTTAGAAATATCAGTTAGTCAATAAATAATTTAATATGGCATGAACAAATAAATCAGAAAAAGAAATGAAAAGCTGGTCATATTCTGCTCAGATGTATTATGGAAAGTCACTAAATAAAAAAAAACAATTATCTTTCAAGCCTGTGCTGGTATTTGTTGCCACCATTGTTGAGTAAAACTTTTGTTTTTGTTTTTTAATAATAAAGTGTTGCCCTATTATATATTATACTATATGTATAGTATATCACATATATAAAGAGATCTACCAACATGTTTAAAAATAAATGATGAGAGTTTGCCAGTTTGCAGGTCATTTGGTTCCGTCCAAGTTTGATTATATTTGTCCTATTTTTCTATGCTTATCTGATTATCAGGTGGCATTGTAATGAAAGTAGGTGATGCGTCTTACTGGGACAAATGACCAAGAGAATTGCCAATGTTACAGCCACACTGCCAACATCAGGGACAAACATACAAAAACAGAAGATAAATTTAGGACTAAAAAAAAATAAAGAATGAAGCAATCCATAAATAGAAGCTGGTGATGCTGTCATTTATTATATAATGTCGTTATATGAATGATCTGATTATCAATGAGCTGTTCTTTCGAAGTAGGCACTGACACATACAGAAACGTTAACAGGTGTCTTATAGGCTTGCCCTGTGTAGTTCCCCGGGGGTGGTCTATAAGGAGACAAAGAATAGAACTACAGGTGTGTCCAATGAGGTGACTAATATGAGATTGTATAATAGGCTGGAAACCTCATCATGTATAACAAAGTGCTGCAGCAACCACAGCTGCAAGAACATGTGAATTCTTTGGTGCAGTGGTGACTGCATGTTCCATAGAGAGACAGTGGTGACTGCATGTTCCATAGAGAGACAGCAGTGACTGCATGTTTCATAGAGAGACAGTGGTGACTGCATGTTCCATAGGGAGACAGTGGTGACTGCATGTTCCATAGAGAGACAGTGGTGACTGCATGTTCCATAGAGAGACAGTGGTGACTGCATGTTCCATAGAGAGACAGTGGTGACTGCATGTTCCATAGAGAGACAGCAGTGACTGCATGTTCCATAGAGAGGCAGTGGTGACTGCATGTTCCATAGAGAGACAGTGGTGACTGCATGTTCCATAGAGAGACAGTGGTGACTGCATGTTCCATAGAGAGACAGTGGTGACTGCATGTTCCATAGAGAGACAGTGGTGACTGCATGTTCCATAGAGAGACAGCAGTGACTGCATGTTCCATAGAGAGGCAGTGGTGACTGCATGTTCCATAGAGAGACAGTGGTGACTGCATGTTCCATAGAGAAACAGTGGTGACTGCATGTTCCATAGAGAGACAGTGGTGACTGCATGTTCCATAGAGAGACAGCGATGACTGCATGTTCCATAGAGAGACAGCTGTGACTGCATGTTCCATAGAGAGACAGCGGTGACTGCATGTTCCATAGAGAGACAGTGGTGACTGCATGTTCCATAGAGAGACAGCAGTGACTGCATGTTTCATAGAGAGACAGTGGTGACTGCATGTTCCATAGAGAGACAGTGGTGACTGCATATTCCATAAAGAGACAGTGGTGACTGCATGTTCCATAGAGAGACAGTGGTGACTGCATGTTCCATAGAGAGACAGTGGTGACTGCATGTTCCATAGAGAGACAGCAGTGACTGCATGTTCCATAGAGAGGCAGTGGTGACTGCATGTTCCATAGAGAGACAGTGGTGACTGCATGTTCCATAGAGAGACAGTGGTGACTGCATGTTCCATAGAGAGACAGCGGTGACTGCATGTTCCATAGAGAGACAGCAGTGACTGCATGTTCCATAGAGAGACAGTGGTGACTGCATGTTCCATAGAGAGACAGTGGTGACTGCATGTTCCATAGAGAGACAGTGATGACTGCATGTTCCATAGAGAGACAGTGGTGACTGCATGTTCCATAGAGAGACAGTGGTGACTGCATGTTCCATAGAGACAGTGGGGACTGCATGTTCCATAGAGAGACAGTGGTGACTGCATGTTCCATAGAGAGACATTGGTGACTGCATGTTCCATAGAGAGACAGTGGTGACTGAATGTTCCATAGAGAGACAGTGGTGACTGCATGATCCATAGAGAGACAGTGGTGACTATGTTCCATAGAGAGACAGTGGGGACTGCATGTTCCATATAGAGACAGTGGTGACTGCATGTTCCATAGAGAGACAGTGGTGACTGCATGTTCCACAGAGAGACAGTGGTGACTGCATGTTCCACAGAGAGACAGTGGTGACTGCATGTTCCACAGAGAGACAGTGGGGACTGCATGTTCCACAGAGAGACAGTGGGGACTGCATGTTTCCATAGAGAGACAGTGGTGACTGCATGTTCCATAGAGAGACAGTGGTGACTGCATGTTCCACAGAGAGACAGTGGTGACTGCATGTTCCATAGAGAGACAGTGGTGACTGCATGTTCCATAGAGAGACAGTGGTGACTGCATGTTCCATAGAGAGACAGTGGTGACTGCATGTTCCATAGAGAGACAGTGGTGACTGCATGTTCCACAAAGAGACAGTGGTAACTGATGTTCCATAGAGAGACAGTGGTGACTGAATGTTCCACAGAGAGACAGTGGTGACTGCATGTTCCACAGAGAGACAGTGGTGACTGCATGTTCCATAGAGAGACAGTGGTGACTGCATGTTCCATAGAGAGACAGTGGTGACTGCATGTTCCACAGAGAGACAGTGGTGACTGCATGTTCCACAGAGAGACAGTGGTGACTGCATGTTCCACAGAGAGACAGTGGTGACTGCATGTTCTGTAGGGAGTAAAATAGGAAACGATGGGGGATGATTTAACTCATTCCCCCCCAGGCTGTTTTTGGGTTTTACCCAGGCCCGAAAATGGATGCAATTTTTTCAGAAAGGTGAGGTTTTAAAAATAGACAGTGGACAAATATGTAAGTTCAGTAGGTACTTGTGTTATACATTTAAATGTGTGAAATTGACTGGAGAATCTTATGAATTGCTTCATATAATTAATTAATATGAATAGGTGTGTGTTATGTCTTTGGAAGTGCAGACTTGATTTAAAAAGTGTTAAAATTTTTTTTTTTAAATTGTATACTTAAATTTAAATATTTCAGCTCCCAATTAATGTATGGCAATAAAATGTTCAGAATGTCAGTGCACATTTAGTTTGAAACATATCTAGCAACTTTTATTACTATCACTTCATAGATTTAATTTTTATGATTTTTTTCTCAAAACCACATATGTTTGTAAAAACAACCAGTCAAAATGTGTGCAATTTTTCTCTTCAGGTTATATTTAAAAAAACAGGTTGTAGATACACATTTTATTTAACTAGGTGTTTATGTTATACATTTAAATGTGTGAAATTGTCTGGAGAATCTTATGAATTGATTCATATAATTAATTGATATGAATAGGTGTGTGTTATGTCTTGTGAAGTGTAGACTTGATTTTAAAAATGTTTAAAAAATAAAATAAAATTGTATACTTAAATTTAAATATTTCAGCTCCCAATTAATGTATGGCAATAAAATATTAAGAATATCAGTGCACATTTAGTTTGAAACGTATCTAGAAACTTTTATCACTATCACTTCATAGATGTAATTTTTATGATTTTTTTTCTCAGAACCACATATGTTTGTAAAAACAACCGCTCAAAATGTGTGCAATTTTTCTCTTCAGGTTATATTAAAAAAACAGGCAGTAGATACACATATTATTTAACTAGGTGTTTATGTTATACATTTAAATGTGTGAAATTGACTGAAGAATCTTATGAATTGCTGCATATAATTAATTAATATGAATAGGTGTGTGTTATGTCTTGGGAAGTGCAGACTTGATTTAAAAAGTGTTAAAATTTTTTTTTTTTAATTGTATACTTAAACTTAAATAGTTCAGCTCCCAATTAATGTATGGCAATAAAATGTTCAGAATGTCAGTGCACATTTAGTTTGAAACATATCTAGAAACTTTTATTACTATCACTGCATAGATTTAATTTTTATGATTTTTTTCTCAAAACCACATATGTTTGTAAAAAACAACCAGTCAAAATGTGTGCAATTTTTCTCTTCAGGTTATATTTTAAAAAACAGGTTGTAGATACACATTTTATTTAACTAGGTGTTTATGTTATACATTTAAATGTGTGACATTGACTGGAGAATCTTATGAATTGATTCATATAATTAATTGATATGAATAGGTGTGTGTTATGTCTTGTGAAGTGTAGACATGATTTTAAAAATGTTTAAAAAATAAAATAAAATTGCATACTTAAACTTAAATATTTCAGCTCCCAATTAATATATGGCAATAAAATATTAAGAATATCAGTGCACATTTAGTTTGAAACATATCTAGAAACTTTTATCACTATCACTTCATAGATGTAATTTTTTTTATTTTTGTTCTCAAAACCACATATGTTTGTAAAATCAACCGCTCAAAATATGTGCAATTTTTCTCTTCAGGTTATATTTTAAAAACAGGCAGTAGATACACATTTTATTTAACTAGGTGTTGATGTTATACATCAACATGTGGGAAATTGACTGAAGAATCTTGTGAAATGCTGTAGATAATTATTTGATGTAGGAAAAGAGTATGTCATGTTATGTGAAGTGTAGACCTAATCAAAAAATAACTGGAAAAAAGATAAATAAACTGTACTCACAAATGTCAGCTCCAGTTTAATCCATAGCAGAAAAATCTCAGAATATCAGTGCACATCCATTTTGAAACACAACACATTTTACCACAATCACTTCAAATATATAATTTATATGATTTTTTTCCTACACCACAAATTTCTGTAAATACCTAACAACTATGACTAAAATTATTTACACCAACTATATTCTATCATTTTTGGTTTGACAATGTGCTTCCACTTTGGCCCGAGAAGATACAAGGAAAACCTTGGATTATACTGCTTATATTGCCATCTGCCTTTATACCCTATTACCATTTCATTCAAACTGAGATTTTGGAATGGGTAAAAGGCACTCTGAAATTTTTGCAACAACATGTTCATAAAAGGTTCAATCTTTTCTTTTCCTTGTGAATTTTCATCAGAGGCATGAAGCATTGTATGATATAATGCTTCAAATCTACTTCTTGAAAACATTTGAAGAAACCAAGGAGTATAAAATTCTGCAGATGTAGACCAGTAGTCGCGAATGCATGGTCTTTTCTGAATCCCAATATTTATTAGGACAGCAATAAACTTATCAAGTTCATGGCGTGTGACTTTGGTCCACCGAGAATACAATGAATATTGTTTCGCAGGGTTATTTTGAATACATTTGAGTCTGGTATAATTATTGATGCACTGGCACATGAAATCTTGAACCTCATCTGTAAACAAAACACTGAAACATTTCAATGGGGTTGACAGGTCAAACCCCTCAGTCACACCTGGTGTTCTCTTTGGACAAAATCGAAATGCATTTTGTGTCATCCCCTCAGCAATTTCTAACCACTCTGGGACATCTTGTGAGGATGCACCTGCCTCTAGACTTGTGGCAGTTCTCATAGCTTTACTTTTGGTCACAATGGTGTTTTTGCCTCTTTATCCTTCTCCTTTAGTGACTGAAAGTTTTGCTCTTTTTATACCAGCCCTACCTGATGCATGTTCAATCAGCTGATCGACATCGCCCTCAGAATGATCACTTTCATGAATATTTTAACACAAAGTCTTTACAATGTCTTCACTGGAATTACTAAACCTAACTTCTAAATCAGTGTCGCTCGAGTTATCTTCTGTCCACTGAGAAATTAGCGTCGTGCTTGCTCAGCTGAAAGCAGGTGTTTAGAAGAAGATTCTCGATCCATTTTGTATGTAAACAAAGAAATAGAAATGGATATAAAACACACAATTTTAGCTTCACAAATTTGTTTTTCGCTCACAAACGTCCATAAACATGTCCTGGATGTAATGAAATGATTTAAAAACCAGCTAGTTGCTAGGTATTTATAACTTTTCGTTCAAACTCGACATATATCACACTGGCACGCCATGCGTCATTGGTCTGAAGATTCTCGATCCATTTTGTATGTAAACAAAGGAATAGAAATGGATATAAAACACACAATTTTAGCTTCACAAATTTGTTTTTCGCTCACAAACGTCCATAAACATGTCCTGGATGTAATGAAATGATTTAAAAACCAGCTAGTTGCTAGGTATTTTATAACTTTCCGTTCAAATTCGACATATATCACATTGGCGCAAGGTACGCCAATGGTCCGACCGGAAGTCCTATCTGGCGCGTGACGCGCCCGTTTGGACGGAATGAGTTAATTGGTCAGTTTTCTCCAGTTGTATTAATGGTTTACAGTTTATTTGTGCAAGTAATTGAGTTTTTTTTTCAACCTCACACTGACACTGGCTAATGTTATCTTAATGTTGATTGAAAAAAAAATCAAATGAAATGTATAAAAATTATTATTATTTTAACAAATTAAAAGTGAACAGAATAACTTTAATAAATTTTCTGTGTTCTAACAAAGTTCATGTTTCCTTACTCATGTCTTATTTTATTTAGTGTGTTTATTAATTTAATTTACAGATGAATTTGCCTCTGAAAATGAAGATTGCCTCTTTTGTTTTCAGTTTTCAGGTGCCAACAAATTTACAGTGCCTGTAAGTGGAGAGTCATTTATAGCTGTTTTTAGCAGTCTGGACTTTGAGAGTATGTACCGTGCTACTGGAAATCAAGCAGATTTATGCTACTACAACTTGACAGTCACAGCTACGGTAAATTCACAGTTCAAGCTTTTGTCAGCGTAAAGATTAGTGTAATCAGTTTATTTACTGATTTTTTTTAGTGCTCTTAAGAAATGCATAGGTTGTTTAAAGCTGTTCATCTGTTTCACTTTATTTTTTCAAATGTTTATCACACAAGAGTACTTTAATTAGTCATCATGTGACGTATTCTTTCCAGAACGTTGTCTCCATTACAGCTGCTCTGAACGCATCACGATTCTGGGCAAGTCGACCTGCATCAGCCAAAGACAAGTTCAGACTCTCTGTGATGTCCTGGGTCCACCGTCGTCTAGGTCGACCCCTTCCCCTTTTTCCAGGGACCATGCCTTCCATCACTGTTTTTTCCAGACTATTATGTCTTTTTATATGACCGAAAAATTTCAGCTTCCTTATTGCGATGGTATTTAGGAGCCAATGTTCCTGTACATTTAGTGAGTGCAGTACTTCTCTGTTGGTCTTTTTTTCTGTCCAGGGTATTCTCAACATCCTTCTGTAGCATTTCATTTCGAATGATGTAATCTTTTTTGCATTAATTAGTAATTATTTTATTTTCAAGAAGTCCTTTAATATATTTAATTAACTGCAGCAACTGTTAACATTTATTTTCTCTTCTTTGTAATTCTGTTGAGATGTACATAACTGTTGATTGATTTAACATTCCTAATATCAGGAGCTATTTTGTTTGTGTACGTTAAAAGAGACACCATTAGAAAGGTTTTCGTTTGTTTATATTGCTGTAGGATCAAGGGATACCTGCTCGCAGCGCAAACACAACTTTGATCATTTTAATTGAGGATGCTGATGACCAGGGCCCAGAATACTTCTACCCATCATGCATTCCTAGCACTGAGATGTATGGAAAGTCATGCATCAGGGCAAGATACTTGTCATATTTAATATCCGGCAGTGCTCAGGTATGTTAATATGTTGTAACATAAGGATGTTGTAATAATTTATATACTGTCACGCTGTTCAGTTAATTGGACATGTTTATCTGCTGCAGTAGTTTATTTATTGCCATTTCAGTTAGTCGGGCATGTTAATATATAAATATTTCATATACGATCATACTGTTCAGTAAGTCAGGTTCTTTGATCTGCTGTAATAGGATAAATTGCCATTCTTTACAGTGAGATGTTTTTGTTATTCTGCTATAATTGTTTATATATTGCCACTGAAGTAAGTTGGGAATGTAATATGCTGTAATAGTTTATATGTTGTCATACTGTTTAGTAAGTCGGGTAAATTTATTTGCTGTCATGGTTTTATACATTTTGAAAACCACTGCAGCTGTTCACTTTTCAGGAATCTTGCAGCAAATCATTTATTTACATGTGTAGTGGTGGTTTCTGAACCAGTAGGCCTATGTTCTATATGATGAGTTTGACAACCTCATTAATAACTTCATATTAGTTTTTATTTTATGCCTATTACGAGACGTCTGAAGTAGCAATAGTCCTTTCTTTCTTTGTCTCCACAGAGGGAGCTCTCTTCCCCTTCCCAGAAACTATGTGGTTGGATATTCTGTAATATGTATGAACAACAATAATTTTCTAAACAGTAATGGTAATCAGCACTCTGAAGGCACATTAACAAATATTCACAAGAGGAGAGAAAGAAAAATATAAAAACGTTCAGCTTACTCCACCACTGTTTTTAATCGTCTGTTCTTTTTGTGGAATATGCTTTTCATAATACTGGTATTTGATATTGATACCTCTACAGAGATATTATACAAACTACTTGGCAAAGTCTAGGAGAGAGAAGAAATACCAGCAGAATGCTAAAGGAAGATTATCTGGTCAACTTGTTTAAGAAGGGAAATTTACAAGAGTGCACTAATTATAGACGAATAATGTTGCTATCAGTGCTAGGAAAAGTATTAAACAGAATCATCCCTGAGATATTAAGAGTCCATAAACAAGTAACTGAGAGATGAAGAAGCAGGTTTTTGACAAAACAGATCCTGCACAGACCAGATAGCCACATTGAGAATAAAAACTGAACAAAGTCTGGAATAGAATTCACTGCTATACATTGGATTCGTGGACTATGAAAAGGCATTTAACAGTGTAGACAGAGAATCACTTTTTGAAATTGATGAGGCATTATGGAGTTTCCATGAAGATCATTAACTTAATAACGAAGACCTATGAAGACATGACATGCAGAGTTCTTCAGGAAGAACATTTTACAGAACCGTTTGTGATAAGAACGGGCGTGTGACTGGGATGCCTCTTGTCTCCATTTCTTTTTTTACTAGCAACAGACTGGGTTATAAAAACATCGACATCACACAACAGAAATGGAATCTAGTGGAATATGACTAAAAAGCTTGATGGTCTAGATTTTGCAGATGACTTTGCTCTTCTGCCCCATAACCATAATCAGACACAAAACAAAATGGAAATACTCTGAGAGTTCACAACAAGTGTGTCTGAAAATACACAGGGAAAAGACAATGAGAATAAATGCAAGAAATGATAACAAGGTTGAACTTGAAGAAAAATTTATAAAAGATATAGAATTGTACACACATTTTGGCAACAATATAGACAAAGTTGGAAGGACAGACAGTGATATCAAAATAAGAATACAAAAAGCAAGAGATTATTTCTTGGCGTTGGGAAACATATGGAGATCTAGGGAAATCAAATCCAACACAAAAATAAGAATCTTTAACTAAAATGTCAAATCAACCCCTGAAACATGAAAAACAACAAGAAAGTTACAGACATTCATGAATGGGTGCTTGCGTTGAATAGAAGAATTGAAATGGTATGGCAAAGTCACAGATGTGGAACTGATGACAAGAACCAGACAAGTGCCAGTGAGAAGATGCTGGCAATTGATAGGACACACATTGAGGAAAACCTGTTGGTAGCATTACAAGGCTGTCCTTGTTCTGGAATTCCCAGGGAAAGAGAGGCAGAGGTAGACCAAAAAACACATGGAGAAGAGAACTGAAAACAAGTGAAACTGATGAGGAAAACGTGGAAAGAACTTGAGCTGTTAGCACATGGCAGGAGGACTTGGCGTGTGTTTGTTGATGTCCTGTGCTCCTTGGGGAGCAAAAGGGTATTGATTGAATACTGGTAAGTGTTTGTGTGTGTGTGTGTGTGTGTGTGCACATATGTGCGTGTGTGTTTTTTGTGTTGATAATGTACACATGCATGTAGAAGAATTTTTAAAATATTTTCAGCAAGTTCTGGTGTTTACCCCTGACCCTACTGATGGAAATAACCCCAATGGAACAGTTGACATCATTGCACAAGATAGAGATACCCTTAACTCAACCATCATCTTTAATATTGCACGAAGTAAGTGATATTATTTACAGATAAATAATTTATGACAGCTGAAGTTACAAATCAAAAGTATGAAATTAAATATATTTTTGAAATCACTTTAAATTAAAAAAAGTGGAAAAATTTTTTTGTTTAAAGGTATTAAGAGTAAGGCTACATGGATATTTATTAAATTTCATCCTTTTGATTTGTAACTTTAGTTGACATAAATTGTTTATAATTATTATTGTATTATGAGGGGTTAATAATTTAAGGGGGAAAAAAAGCGATACACACAACTGGACATTTTTAGTTATCACTTTTATAGTATGATCTTGTTGACTAGGGCTGCTGAGCTCACGCTCTTTTGCAGCCAACACCAAATTGAAGACTCCTTGGTATCATCTACACTGCAGATCTAGGCTTTTCCTGAGGCTTTTCTGTAATTCCAAAACATGTTGAGCCAGAAGGAAGATGCATGTGGCATAGCATAGTGTGCATTCCCCACCATCCAAGGGGGCTGTCCAAATAGGCGGAACTAAAATACTGTACTCTGGTTTTGGGCTGTCCCAAGAAATTGTCACGTCATACACAGAGCCACTTTTCAGCTTCCCCTACCTATCATGGGTCTATAGTGAGATCCTCCTTCATACAGACAACCAGGTAAAAGCCACAGTTACGTCTGGAGTTCAAGCGACTCCCCCAGGCTTAGTGTGCAAAGCTGGATTCTCAACATGTTTCGCCACAGGGGGAAATCCCTGGAAGTGTGTGGATGATTTCAAGTCAGTGAGGTGTAATCAGTCTCACAGACAGAGGTTCACTTCCACGTCTGTATATTATAGCATTTTGCTTATTTGGTGGTCATATAAGGATGACTCCAGATATGCCTCCATGCAAACCTTTATAGTATGAAATTTCTTCTTTTTCAAACACTCTGACATCTACTTGAATATCTTCAAAGAAAGGTAAGCTTGAGACTGTTTGTATCTCCATAGAGTTTTTCCAAGAATGGTGTTGGTGACAGCCATATGCGCTTTTTCTGTTCCTTATATGTTGCACATCTTTAAAGTAGATGTTCAGCAATAATTTTATTGGTGCCACAATTACATTAATAGGTAGCTCCTATCTTTAGCTTGTTGAATAGATGGTATCTCAATCTGTTGTGACCTATGCAGAGTCTGATGATTACCACTTGTTCTCTTTTGCTGAGCTGGTAATATGCATAATTTGTTTTGGGTGGGATGTTGCCAGTAATCAAGTAGCAATAATTGAATGTACTGTCTAAAGAAGAGCTTCTAAACCAGGGATGCATGCAACAACTCGTGGTGTGAACTAGTTCTCAGATTCTTCAGGGACATGTGACTGCCTTTTCTTTGATTGTGCTTAGACACTGTAATTTAAATATTGTTAGTAAGTGATAGTTGATGAAATGGAAGTAGAGAAATAGAATAAAAAGACTTCATCTTTTGAAAACATGAGAAAATATCATCCCAAAAAAAAAAAAAAAAAAAAAAAACAGAAACAAATTTAAAAGGAAAGAAAAAAATTTAAAATGAAAATGCAAAGAGAAGATTAATAAGAAAAAAAAGCAGTGTAATAATTGTAATTAACTTGAAGAAACACCCCTACAAGATGTAGAATCTTACATATATCTTGGCAGCAATATAGGCAAAGTTGGAGCGACAGACAATGATATCAAAATAAAAATACAAAAGGCAAGAGGTTTTCACTGCATTGGGAAACATATGGAGGTCAAGAGAAATCAAATCCAACACAAAAATCAGAATCTTCAACTCAAATTTCAAGATCAGTTCTATTGGATGGCTCTGAAACAAGGAGATCAACAGAAACAACAACCAGAAAGTTAGACTTTCATAAATGGTTGCTTGCATAGAAGAGAAGGATTGAAATGGTATGGCAGGGTCACCAATTTAGAACTGATGATAAGAACCAGACAAGTACCAGTAGAACAAGAGTTGAGAAGAAGAAGGTGATTATAGGACACACATTGGGGAACCTGTTGATAGCATTACAAGGTGATCCTTGTTCTGGAATCATCAGTGTAAGAGAGCAGAGGTAGACCAAAAACACTTGGAGAAGAGAACTGGAGACAGAAGTAAAAATGATGAAAATGTGAAAAGAACGAGCAGATGGCATGGGCCAGCAGGACTTGGCATGTATTTTTCTGAAGGCCTATGCTCCTAAAAGATATTGATTGATTGAATTAACTGTGAATGTCCTTTTTTTTTCTCTCATTAGCTGAACCGGTGGGTTATGAGCGCTACTTCAATGTCAGGTCCGAACCTGTAAATCAGAAGCAGCACAGATGCATTGTAACTTACAACCCTGGGAGTAATGTGCCTCTAAATCGAAACACTGTTCCATCATTGGAGATTGTCCTTGAGGTGAGCATATATGTTTAAAAAACAATTAGTATCCAAAACCTGATTTTCAAATTTTTTTTAACTACCAGTGAGAAACATACGCAAAAGAAATGAAAAAAAGTCCAACAAAAAAATCAGAATATTCAATGTAGATGTCTAGACCGTCCTATTGTATTGCAATGAAAAATGGAGAACATTAAAAAAAATGACAACTGAGAAGTGACAGACTTTCATAAATGTGTGCTTGCATAAAAGGATTGAAATGGTATGACAAGATCAGCAATGTGGAACTGGTGACAAGAACCAGACAAGCACCAGTGGAATGAGAGGTGAGAAGAAGATGTTGGCATTTGATAGGAATCACACTGAGGAAACCTATTGATAGCTTTGCATGGCAGTCCTTGTCTTGGAATCTTTAGGGTTGGGACGTAATGACAATCAGTGGAGAAAAGAACTGGAGACAGTATTTAAAGGGACAATGAAGACATGGAAAGACCTTGAATGGATGGCACAAAATGGTTGGCCTTGACCTGAATTTGTTGAAGGCCATTGCTCCTTATGGTGCAGAAAGGTAATGAAGAAGTTAACATACTTGATTGTTAAACAGTCAGAGTATTATGTAGCAGTGAGGACAGAAGTTCAGGTCTGTATACTTTTATCCAAAAGGGACAGCTTTGTTTTGGAAACTAGTTTTTTCAGTTTTTAAGATGTCACCCTCATGCCATTTGAAAAGTAGCCCAAATTATCAAAAATTGCGAAAATTGTCATAGAATTGTAGCCCAAAGAAACTTTTGATTTTCAGCATATTTCAGTTTTCCGCGTTAGATAAAAGGGTACAGACCAGTGTATATATAGCACATCTGTGATAGCTGTGTCACACCGTAGCCATTAACCATTGAAAATTGTGAAGAAAAAAGTCAACAAGATATGAGATGTCAAAGAAGAACAGTTCCAATAACCTACAAGTATACTGTATGCCTGAGACTTCATTAACAAGGGCGGTTATTGTGTCAGACTCACAATCCATGCTTCAGAAGGTCCAAAGTGGATGGCTCCGGCATGAATGGAAAAACCTCCATTGAAGGCTCAAATCTTCAGGAACTGGTGTGGATCTACTGTCCTGGTCATACAGGGGGAACAATTTCTCTCTGCTTCATCACCCTTCAGCTCCCAAAGGAGCATAGGCTTCAACAAACTTATGTCAAGTCTTCTCGTCACGTGACATAGGCTTCAACAAACTTATGTCAAGTCTTCTCGTCTGTGCCATCAGCTCAAGGTCTTGCCATGTCTTTTTCATGCCCTTCGTGTCTGTCTTCAGTTCTCTTCTCCATCTGCTCTTTTGTCTCCCTGTACCTTTCTTACCCTGAGGATTCTATAACAAAGACTTCCTGGTAGTGCTGTCAAGAGGTTTCCTCAATGTGGGTCCTATCTATGTCTTATTATCTCTAGTTCAACTGGCGCTTCTCATAATCTCTGCTTAATTGCCCCTAAATCCTAAGGAGAAGAATGAAGACATGACACTGTCACTTTATATTACTATATTAACTTGATTAATTAATACATGCATACATTTAAGGCTATTGAGAACACTACTAATCGGAGGCAAGAAACAGCAACCATTACTTTAAGATTGACTCAGACCAACAATGCTGCACCAGTCATCACTCCAAGCTCAGCAACAGGATACATTTATGAAAATTCTTCTCCTGGAACATTTGTTTCACGAGATACAGCCACTACAACTGCTCTCAGACTGGTTTTTTCTGATCCAGACTTGGTGAGTTTGTGTCTATTGATTTTATAGCTGTGCTTGTCTTTAGGAAATATGTTTTTAAATTTTTTGTTTAAAATGTGGTCTTTTGTTTGATGTGAATTTTGGTCATTGGTTTGGTATGAATCATTCTGTTTAAATGTTCTTCCTCATCAGTGTGAACCTTATGACAGTTAATTTTTATTCTTCATTGGTCATATTGATCTCCTTTTCCACTTTACTTAGACCTATCTGCTTATGTTTGACAAGGTCATACTTATTGATTTCATGCCGTTAACATTAGTTGTTGGTTTTAATACTAGGACTAATCAATAAATGACATGTGACTGAGCCTATATGATGCTGATATCTGGTCTGTGAAACCACATTGCATTATATAATAATTAAAGTACAGACTGTCCTCAACTTACAATGGAGTTCTTTCCAGCAACTCCATCATAAATTGATATGGCAGTAAGTATGAAATCACTAATTACTATATGAACGAAAAGGAAATGTTAACAATTAACATGCCTGAATGTTAAAATGTGTTGGTTTGTGAAATACTGTTTTCATAAATAATTGCAGGATATCAATTAAAATACACAAGCTTAACCTAATACAATAGTAGTTATGCATAACAGTGCTATTGGATGGCATGAAAATGGTGGCCATATTGAATTTTAATGCTATGTTTCAATCTGCTACGGCTCTGTATTTTGTTGTTGTTGTGAGTTATGAGAATCAAATCAGAATTGGAAGCTCACTATATGTTAACATTTTCTCAGATTACATTTTTCATAACTTTAGTAGATTCAGAACTGCAGAACGTTAATGTTCGTGTAAAAAAAATAAGAAAAAAATGCTGCAGTATTTTACATTATTTGCAGTAAGTCTAAATTACCATCAAATGTTTCTGTGCCAGTCTCATGTTAATTGATGAGTAATTAAGCATTTTATTATATATATATATATATATATATATATATATATATATATATATATATATATATTATATATATATATATTATATATATTATATATATATTTTATATATATATATAAATATATATACATATATACACATACTACTCGTCAAAAGTCAAGGGCCACTTAGAAAAACCTTGGTTGAAACCATAAAACAAATCTGATATAAACGTAATTGGTATCAGTCAAAACGGCATTTATTGAATACCAAATTGACATGTCACGTAAAGAAATGGAAACACACATTCAAACGCAATGAAGCTGTGAAGGTGTCACCCACCTTTTCAAAAGTCACACAATAGATATTGGACAAATAGACATTTCAAAATCGGGTATGACCATCGTTTGCAGCAAGGCATTCAAGACAGCGTAGACGCATTGAGTCCACAAGGGTCGGAAGAGTATCCTGAGGAACAGCTTGCCATTCCTGAAGCAGAAATGCAGTCAGCTGTGCAACATCTATTGGCAGGGGGTGATTTGTTGACAATCTTCGACCAAGGACATCCCAGAGGTGCTCAATCAGAGAAAGGTAAGGTGAATGAGCTTGGCCACGCCTTCCTGTTGATCCCTTGTTGCTGAATATAAACTCTATTCACCCACACGAGCTCAATGGGGGGGTCGAGCGTTATCATCTTGGAGGATGGCATTACCACCTATGGCCTCCAGGGAGCAGGCTGAACCAATTGGTCTCAAGATTTTGTTATGGTATCTTGGGCCGGTCAAGTTGCCTTGGATGATTGTAGAGTGCGGGTCCTGCCACTGTTTGTAGAAGCCTCCTCCAGAACATGACAGAACCCCTACCATAACGATCCACCTCTCGAATTGTGTCATCAGTAAATCGCTCTCCTGGTCGTCTCCAAACTCGAATCCTGCCATCATTGAATGACACAGTGAAGCAAGATTCGTCAGTGAAGCGAACTTGACTCCATTGTTGCCTTTGTCCATCTGGATGTGATCGGCGACACCAAGCAACACGGGGGTCTCTGCGATGAGCAGGAGTGAGAGGGATTCTGACTGCAGGACATCGAGCAGCCAGTCCAAATTCATGTAAACGTCTGCGAATGGTGCTTTGACTGACATTAACGTTTACAGTTTGTCTCAGCTGACATCTTAGAGTGGAACAAGTCACTGTTCGATGGCGCAGGGCTGACAACAAGAGGTACCGGTCATCATGTGTATTGGTGCATCTAGGGCGACCTGGCCGGTGGCGATCCTCCACACTTCCTGTGGCCTGAAATCTCTCCAAAATTCTTTGGATTAGTAGAGGTGTTGACACTGCAAGATCTAGCAACCTCACGGATAGAATATACACTTTCAACCCACTCTTAGCCCTCATTCTTTGTAAGGTGGTCAAGACTTTCTTCTCGGTGGCTTGGTTTTTGCATAGTGATGATAATACCTAAAATCTGTCGGATTGTAAAACAAATTAAGAG
>JAMPIV010017313.1:0-72988 GCA_024509875.1 Oreohelix idahoensis
ATAGCTTGACTGCTTGCATCAGAGTCAGCAAACTAGAGCTGACTAAGACCCTACTCCACCTCCACGTGGTGGTCCTAGAAACAGTCTGCATCACTGCAGTCTGGCTGAGAGAGTAGGGATTGCACAGGGAAGGCAAACCCGGTCCCAAAAACTGCTGTGCTGAAGTTGGATGTGTTGACCGAAAGGTGCAGATATCACAGCTCCGGCGTATACAGACACAACGCAACCAATGTCCTTTTCAGGACGAACGAGGAAGAAGAAGAAGAAGTATACTTATATCAGTGTACTCATCATTTTTAAAGTGTTCTCAAAATCCCAATTAAATATGCCTATTTTGATTTTATTATTAAAACAGTGTATGATGCCATAATTGTTTGCCTGTGAGGCTGCTAAGAATTTGAATTAAGGTGTCATATATAGAAGTAATATTTAATACTGCAGTGATATCACTTCTACAATTGAAGCATTCATTACGTGACTTCACATTTGTGATTATGAAAACACCACTGGTCTGAGAGTATGACTGCTTGTAACATCACAGCTACTTTTGTGCCACTGAATTATTTCATAAATGGATCACAGCTTTCACCACATTTTATTGTATCCATATCACTAAATAATTCTCATTTTGTTATTGTCCTGCCAGAACCATGATGGTCATAACTACACTGAAGATTGTGATACTTATGTTCAGATAGCTGACATCATGGATACAAAAACACCAAGAATTAAGAAAGTAGAACAACCTGACTTATGTAAAGATGAAGGTAATGAAATGGTAGTCATATAGATGAAACAATGCTGTATTTATTTTTATTTTTTGTTAAGTATTTTATTGATTTCTGAGAATAAAACTCTGCATTCTAGTAAACAAAACAAACTGCAAGATGAGAACATGACCTTAGGCTACCATAAATAGAGATAACAGTGAAACTACTCATGAACCTTTAGCCTGGTCCAGTATTCCAATTTATTATCATATATCAATACTTACTGAACAAACAATAAACACAAATTAGACATCAATAATAGAAATATAAATTCACACATTGTGTAATAATGTTTATCTTTAGCCTTTTTTATTATGGTGGTCACAGGAATGATTGTTAGTTACCTTCCTTGGAGTGCTAGGGTAGTTACATATACAAAGTAGGCAAGTATCGATTCCAGATGCATTGGAAGAAAAAAAGGGAGAGGGGCAAAAGCCATTAAAAAACACCGAAAGCAAAAGCCAGTGATGCAGATTCTTTGCTTGTACCTTACAACATATTTAAGTGCAGGTATCATGGTGTAGATGATAACGTCTCTCCCTGGATAATAACCAGATTCTTTGCTTGTACCTTACAACATATTTAAGTGCAGGTATCATGGTGTAGATGATAATGTCTCTCCCTGGATAATAATCAGAGGCTTTTCCAGAGCCTAAGCTCAGGGAAAAGACGCAAATTTAGAGTCAGAAACTAGCCTTCGTCTCTTACTGTACCGGTGGGTCAATGGCCTTACTGAGTTCTTCCAATGTTGGTTCAGCATTCAGCTCCTCCATAGTTGGCAGACATTTGACAGCATTAAGGGCTGCATGCATAATGGTATTGTCTCTTGCCTAAAGCTCGGAGTAGTTTCTTGACCTACTTCTCTGTTTACCCTTATCAGTTTCTCTCCACTGGTGATTTTTAGCGGTGCTGTCTTACCTTTCTGAGAACCATGGGCTTTCTTTATACTGTCGTACATTTGTCTAGTGTTGCCTGTTTGCACTGCAGTTTGGATGCTCTCACTGAGCTGCAGCCAATAATCATTTGCACAATGTCGAGCAGTTTGTAGTACTTTGCTTCTTGTAGCTTTCAAATCTGTAGGGTTCGAGCACTTGGTGAACATTTGTATTCAATCACAGCACAGCGCTTAGCTTCATTGATGGGAGAAATCACATTTTTTGATGCTTCAAACCAGTCACTTGACTTTGCTGTCTTCTTACCAAAGGTGGCAAGCACAGTACTTTGAATGGTGTTCTGCAGTTGCTCCCAGTTCTCTGTAACAGCATCACCATGCTTTTGGCAACTGAGCACTTTCTTGAAGGTTGTGGTAAAATGTGCAATCATGACAGGGTTTGACATTTTGCTGGTATTGATTCATAGTTTTCCTTCAGGTCTGACATGATATAGTTTTCTTGGTTGTACTCTGATTTTGCAGAAAACCAAAAGTGATCTGTATCATAGTCTGCACTAAGGTACGAGCACACGGACAGCACAGACTTGAGATGTGGTCTTCTGACAAGAATCAGATCCAGTTGGTGCCAGTGCTTGGATTGTGTGTGTCTCCATGACACCTTATGCTGGGGTTTTGTCTGAAAGTAGGTGTTGGTCATGATGTCATACAACTCCAAGAGCTGTTGTCCATTTTCATTCATCCTACTAATACCAAACTGGCCCAGGCATGATGGACATGAAACATTATCGACACTTACTCTAGCATTGAAGTCACTAAGGAAAAAAAATGTGTCTTGCCTAGGTGTGCTTTTGATACTGCTGCTAGATTCTCATACAACTTGTCTTTAGCTTCTGAGGCAGAGTACAGTGTAAGAGCATACACACTGACAAGGGTAATAGAACCTGCACTAGTTTGCAGGTGGACTTATCAGGTGTTCTGATTCATTCTCACTTGATTCAACAATTTTAGTTTCCAATTTTTTAATCACAAAATCTACTCTGTGGCCTCTAGTTTTATTAAGGTCTTTCCCTTGCCAACAAAATGTATAGTCTTTCTTACTCACCATTCCAGAGCCTGCCAGGTTCATTTCCTGAAGTGCCGTTATATCCACCTAAATTTGTTAGTTGTTGATAAGGCTGTCTTCCTGACATTGTTTATGTCCTGCAGGTTTTTTTATAGTTCAGTCAACATATTCCAGATGTCCCAGCATCCCAGTCTGATAGTTTATTTCTTTCTATAACATCGATTTTTGTGATTATTGCTTGGTGGAACATTTTCTGCCCACAGTTTGGGTTTGACCCTAGTCCCCATGCACCCATTGGGGAAAGCTGACAATGGCAGGACAATAGATATTTGATCGGGGATTGCCCAGCGTGAAGCAGGTGGTAGCTGTCCAGTGAGATCCTAGAACCTCTCCCCCTGTCAGAAGTAACCCTCGGCCCCATGCCCTACACCAGGTGGGCAAGAAGCTTATAACTGTTAACACTACTTCCCGTGTTCGGCTGACACTTATAGGGTGAAGCTGGGATTGTCCTATCCAGATTGTGAGCTTGGGCATAGTTATATGGAGACCAAGCTGTTGCCCATGCAGCATGTTCCCCCTCTCCAATCAACCGGTAGATCCAAAGGAAAAGCAGTAGCCAATACAGTTTGGTACCAGCCACATCACATTGATACAGCAGAGTATTTAACCTTTGCCCTTAAACATGTTCACATTGAGCAGTTAAAGACTTCTGCCATAAAAAAAACAATAGCGTTTCACCTTTTTTTGGAGCTTGGTTTTTTGTTTTAAAATAATTTTCTTGTTTGCAAGACATTTTGACATGGTTCCCATAGCTAAATTTAATGTAAATTTTCTAAAAATATACCATAATATGTCCACTCGTGACAGTCAGTAAAATTTGGCAACATCCAATAGAGGCTAAGTAAATCTGTGCAGACATGTGTTTAAAAAAAAAATTGTGCACATAATGAAGGAAATTAACTATTTATTTTACTAATGGATATTGAAGATATAGAATGAAATGTGATGCTGCCATATTGGATTCTTCTTCTTCTTCCGTCCTTAGCCACCGACCGTCAAAGCAGTCAGTGGCCATTACGCCTAGTGGCGTCTTAGGGCAACAGCAGATAGGTTTTCTTTGCCATTGTTTCCCATCAAGCCTATTGGCGTCTTTAGGGCAACGGCAAATCAATCCATTTGCTGTTGTTTCCGTAATCGAAGTGACTGGCAAACGGGTGATCAGCCCGTTGGTATATTGGATTACTATCCCCAATTTTAAATTTTAATTAAGCCATGTGTCTTTTATAGAGCTACCCAATTTAGGACATCTAATAACGGATTGCTTAGTTATTTATTTCTATCTAAATCCCATATAATTTCAGATGTGCCATACCAAGCTCAGAGCATCAACACCAATGACAGATTGTGCAAGAATGATTATACCAATGTTACGTTGTTGACAAATGACAATTATGATGAGTCTGGAACAACAGGAAGTGATGTAGCTGTGCATCTCATTACTAGTCATGGCAGATCAGCAGACATCAGTGAGACCCAGAATGATGTTAAGGTCACAATTCAAAATGAAAGTGATTCAGATGACACCAGAAAGAAAAGTGGTGATCTTGATGGGGTTGATATGAGTTTTGAATTTGTAAATGACATGCAGAGTAAGGAAATACAGAACCTTTATGAACATGATGTTTGTGATGCAATGCTAACACATTGTTCTACTGTGAAAAAACTAAATAGAATACATACAGGAGAGAAGCCTTACAAGTGTGATGTTTGTGGAGTAGGGTTTACACGGTCTTCTAGTCTGAAGAAACACAAAAGAATACATACTGGAGAGAAACCTTACAAGTGTGATGTCTGTGGAGTAGGGTTTACACAGTCTTGTCATCTGAAAGAACACAAAATAATACATACTGGAGAGAAGCCTTGCAAGTGTGATGTTTGTGGAGTAGGGTTTACACGGTTTTCTAATCTGAAGAAACACAAAAGAATACATACTGGAGAGAGGCCTTTCAAATGTGATGTTTGTGGAGTAGGATTTGCCGAGTTTTCTAATCTCAAGACACATGAAAGAATACATACTGGAGTGAAGCCTCACATGTGTGATGTTTGTGGAGTAGGGTTTTCACATTCTTCTGGTCTGAAAGCGCATAAAATAACACATACTGGAGAGAAGCTTTACAAGTGTGATATTTGTGGCGTAAGGGTTACACAGTCTTTTAGTCTGAAGAAACACAAAAGAATACATACTGGAGAGAGGCCTTACAAGTGTTATGTTTGTGGAGTAGGGTTTGCAGACTCTTATCATTTGAAAAGACACAAAAGAATACATACTGGAGAGAAACCTTACAAGTGTGATGTTTGTGGAGTACGGTTTACACAGTCTTGTTATCTGAAAGAACACAACAAAATTCATACTGGAGAGAAGCCTTACAAATGTGATGTCTGTGAAGGAGGATTTACTCATGTTTCTAGTCTAAAGAAACACAAAAGATTACATACTGGAGAGAAGCCATACAAGTGTGATGTTTGTG
This sequence comes from Oreohelix idahoensis, assembly GCA_024509875.1. Lineage (NCBI taxonomy): Eukaryota > Metazoa > Mollusca > Gastropoda > Stylommatophora > Oreohelicidae > Oreohelix > Oreohelix idahoensis. The sequence continues at coordinate 5,254 of JAMPIV010017313.1, forward strand.
GAGTAGGGTTTACACATTCTTCTAGTCTGAAGGAACACAAAAGAATACATACTGGAGAGAAGCCTTACAACTGTGATGTTTGTGGAGTAGGGTTTACCCATTCTTCTACTCTGATGAGTCACAAAAGAATACATACTGGAGAGAAGCCTTACAAGTGTAATGTTTGTGGAGTAGGTGTAACACATTCTTCTAGTCTGAAGAAACACAAAAGAATACATACTGGAGAGAAGCCATACAAGTGTGATGTTTGTGGACTAGGGTTTACACAGTCTTCTAATCTGAAGAAACATGAAAGAATACATACTGGAGAGAAACCTTACAAGTGTGATGTATGTGAAGTAAGGTTTACACAGTCTTCTGGTCTGAAGAAACACAAGATAATACATACTGGAGAAAAACCTTACTAGTGTGATGTTTGTAAAGAAAGGGTTTACAGTCTTTTAGGATGAACAACCACAAAAACAAAAAAATAACATAGAGAGAAGCATTACAAGTGTGACATTTGTTATCTGAGGTTTGATTGGTGTTCTTATATGAAAAGACACTATCAACTAAATTCACATGAGAAATTTTTCTAGTATAGTAGGAAACTTTATACAAAGCGATACAACAGGAGGCAATCTGATCATCAGAACGGGTCCCCCGGTCGATCAAGTGTTTTGGCCCTTTGTTCTCCTTTACACTCTGGGGAGGGGAGGGGGGCTACCTGGGTCATGACTCCCGTGTCTCAGCCTCCTGTTGTCTTCTGTAGAGAATGAACCCATTCCACCTTGGTTGCAGCTTTAAAATCCACAATTCCACCAGCATGAGGAAATTGTGAAAGTAACAAAGTGAAGACAAATTATTGCAGTTGTTCTGCAGCACACCTCAGTGAAGCCGACGAAGCGTGAATTCGTTGATATTTGTGGTGTAAGATTTACACAGTTTGCTAATATGAAATGACATAGTAAAGGGCATACTGGAGAAAAGCTTTTCAAGTGTGATGTTTGTGGTGTAAGGGTTTGCTGATTGTGCTTGTGTTACCAGGGCCCAAAAGGGGAGCAAAGCATAGTAACACTGTAACCTACCATGCATGTCGTAAAAAGCCTCAATGGGCATGTAATGGGATCCTTTACCTTTTTATTATTATTACTGTCTATGTCTACATGTCTTATAACCAAGGAAATTTAAAGTAACTTTAAGAAGCAGCACCACCATTTATCAGAATCACGAGCCGCCACTGTTACTGCTAAGACAGATTTTAAAAAATTGAAATTGTAAATTAAGAATGTTATTAACGTTTGGTAGCTATACGTTCCTGTGTAAATTTGAGGCCCCAGTGAATATGCGGTCCAGGCAATATGGCCCAGCTGACACCCCCTCCCCATGTGATAGGGCTTCACATGTCTTGCATACTCAATTAAACATCGTATGGGGAGGAAGACCAAGAAATAAACAAGCATTCTAAAATCTAGACAGAGTGTCAGCTACAACGTTAAGCTTACCCTCTAGGGGTAATACAGTAAATTTGTACTGCTGCAGTAAGAGAACCCAACGAGTTAATTTTGAGATTGTCGATTTCGACGACTGTAAAAATGAGAGTGGTTGATGGTCTGTCTGTAATAAAAAGTGTGAACCTTTCAAGTATCGGGAATCCTTGGAAACAGCCCATTCAATTGCCAGGCATTCCCTTTCAATCGTGGAGTACCTAGTCTCCGCCAGCAACAGCTTTTGACTCACATACATCACCAGGTGAAATGTACTCTGGTGGTCTTGCATTAAATAAGCCCCAATACCCCCAGAAGGTGCATCTGTCCGCAACACAAATGGTTTGCATAAATCTGGCAAAAGCAAGATGGGTTTCCTTGAGAACACCCTCTTGATTTTGTACACGGCTATCTTGCAATCTTGTGTCCACGCGATCCTATTTGGCATCCCCTTTTTCATCAGCGAGGTAAGTATAGCTGAGATGGAAGAGAACTGGGGAATGGACTTGTGATCAATATTTACAAGTCCAATTAGACTTCTAACTTGCTTCTTTGTTTTTGGGTGTTTGCAACTGTAAAGTCTTTGTAACTGTAACATCTTCTATTTTCAAGTGATTATTACCTACAGTATTTTCTAAGAAATTTAACTCCTTGAAACCTATGCAAACTTTACTTAGGCGTACAGTCAAATTATGCTGCCTTAGACACCGCAATAGGGAAGACAGCCCAAACATATGGTCCTCCCATGACTCATGAAACAAACATATATCGTCGTTTTCAGGCAGAATTAAAGTGTATCTTTTAAAGAATGCAATCGTTGACCTTACTGTTGGCCGTATCCACGGTGGCAAAGATTGCACACCTGGTGAATTAAAAGAGTGGGAATAGCAAAACATTTTAAATGTGAATGCGGTTCAGTCAGATTTTCACAAAACTGGGACAGGGTTTTATCCAGCATGCTTTTTGTGTACCATGAAGTACCCAACAGACAGACCAGTTTCTCACCTTTTCAGCTTGTATTTGGAGCTCAACCAAGAGGTCCCATGTCCCTTATTAAAGATTTGCTTACTGACTCTGAGATGACCCAGGACACTCATTCATTTTATGAAGATGTTGTTAACCTCCGGTATAAAATCAGTGATGCTTGTCAATTAGCAACGGCTTCTTCTGAAACAGCTAAAGAAAAGATCATCAGTTTCAGAACCATACTAGACAGCTAAGATACATATTACCTGGGGATGAAGCGTTTGTACTTCTACCTAGAAAAGAAAATTGACTTCTCATTGCTTGGAGTGGTCCTTACAAGGTACTTTCACGTATTTCTTTTGTTTACTTTGTGCTTGATGTTAAGGGTAAAAATAAAACTTTTCATATAAGCATGCTTAAGAAATCCCACATCCGACCTGAATATTGTCAGGAACCAAGTTACTGTGGATAACACTCCACTGGTTCCACCACTGCAATGTGGATTTTGGATAATCAATAAGACTCGTTCTTCCCAGGATACAACCACACCACAATGGCTGACATAAGAAATAATACCCTTAACAGGAACTTCCCTTTAATACTATGCACAATACAATAAGGCCACACACGGCCAACACATGCATCAAATACAATAAAGAAATACCACTGTAAACTTGCCGTAGCAGCTTAATCTATCAGCATCATGCATGACAGTACCACTTTCACTGAAAACCACTGCAATGAATATCGCTCACCTTGAGCGGCAACCGTTCCTGATTTGCCAATGAATCTTCCTGTCTTGCCTCGACAGGCTACTCTTCTTCTTCTGCATTTAGTTTGTAGTCATGCTAAATCTGCAGGCCTGTTGCCAGGACGAAGTCCACGGTCTCTACCAGGTCAACACAGCAGCCCCATAGCTTCTGCTGAAGCTCAGCACCCATTGGCTAGGCCACATGTCGCTGGTCATCATGGGTTGGACAGTTTTGGAGAATGAGTTCTGGGGTCTGGATTCCAGTTCCACATGGGCATTCATTTGTATGTGTTATCCTGAGGCGATAGAGATGGCCAGGTAATCTTCAGTGGCCAGTTCTCAGGCGGAAAATGGTGGTCTGTTGGTGTCTGTTTAGATGGTGGATTGGATCATCTCTGCTGTATATATATCCTCTTCCTCCTTCCACTAATTTGAGTACTTGTTGAGGATGATGGTTTTTGCTTCCCGATAGGGCAATGGGTGGCTGTATTGTTTCAATTTATTGCCACTTCTTGATAGAGCATCTGCTTTCTCATTTCCAGCAATTCCACAATGGGAGGGTAACCACTGAAGGGCAATGGTTGATGACGTTTGCATGATGTTAAGCTCGGATCTGATCTCATTTATCATGTTATCATTTCTGGTGTTTTGTATTGATTCCAGTAATGATCTGCAGTCGGTGAAGATTACTATCTTAGCTGGTGGCTGCTGTTCTGATCTGGTGAGGATTTTCAGAGCTTGTAGTACGGTAGTGCCATAGCCACTGCCCTGAAATTGGAGATCTGTCCAGTTGTGAAGGCCTTTCGAATGATCTCTTCATTTAGGAATCTTATAAAAATTGCCTCTTTACTGCTCCCTCAGAAGATTCATCTGTGTATCCGTGTAGGTCCACTTCTTCGGGTTGAAATTTTCTTCACTCATTTCTTGACCGAACGTTTTTAGTTGTTGAAAGGTGTGGTGGCCTTTCTTTTTTATTTCAGGGACTTCTGTGATGATAGATATATTTTCATGCAGTCGTCTTCTTCTTTGATCCTTAGCCCCCATTCGTCAGAGCAGTCAGTGGCCATCACGCCTAGTGGCGTCTTGTAGGGCAACAACAAATTGATTCCACTTTGCTCGATCGGTGGACATCATTCGTACATGGCCCCAACTCTGGTTCATTCGTTGCATCTCAGCCTCCACAGTCTCCCTCCACATTCCTCCGCCAAGTTGTTTTTGGTCGGCCTCTCTTTCGTTTTCCTTCAGGGGTCCAAAGCATAGCTGTTCTTGTGATGGCATCGGGGTCTCTTCTGAGGACATGGCTAACCCAGCTCCAGCGTCTGCCAGCTATGATGGTGTGCATGTCCTCTTGCTTGCTCTAAGTAAGCAGATCTTGGTTGGTGATGGTATTAGGCCAAACGATTCGGTGAATTTTTCTTAGGCATGTTGTGTGAAAAGAGGACATATTCGACATTTCCTTCTCTGTAACTTTCCAGCATTCCGCACCATAGAGGAGCACAGAAAGCACACAGCTCTGATATAATCTTAATTGTGTGCTTGTGCTGTATTGGGAGACTTGCAGATGTTGTTTAGGCTAAAAGAAAGCCGTTCTTGCTTTGTTCATTCTGTTGTTGATGTCTTTGCTTGCCCCGCCGTCTAGTGTAACTATGCATCCTGGGTATGTGAAGGTGTCTGTCTGTTCCAGTTGCTGATTCCTTACTGATATGGGCTCAGGGTTGTTCACATTGAGCGTCATGACCTCCGACTTCTTTAAATTGATGTTCAAGCCCACCTGCAGGCTATACTTATTAAGTCTCTCCGTTTTTTTCCTGGATGTGTTGATGTAAATGTGCTGGTAGTGCAATGTCATCTGCATATTCCAGATCTTCCAATGTAGAAAATGTAGTCCATCTTATTATCTACTTGGACTGCCCTCTGTTGTCTGGTGCATCACCCAGTATATGACTGTTAAAAATAGAGTGGTTGATAAGTGGCATCCCTGTCATACTCCTGTCTTCACCTCAAAGGTTAGGTTGCTCTGCCCAACACTACACGTAAAGTTGGCATAGAGGCTTTTTATGATTGACACTGTGCAGCTTCGAATTCCATAAGCCCTCAATATTTTCCATAAACTGTCCCTATGTATACTGTCAAAAGCCTTTTCAAAATCAACGAAATTAATGTACATCTGTCTTTGCCTTTCTGAGCACTGCTCTATAATGTTCCTGAGAGTGAACATATGATCTACACATCTTCTGTTCTTTCTAAATCCTGCTTGTTCTTTCCTCAGTTTGTGGTCTACTGCTTTTGAAATTCTCTGTATAATTATCCTGCCTAGTATTTTGCTGGGAACTGAGAGAAGAGTGATTCCTCTCCAATTATTGCAGTCTGCAAGATCTCCCTTCTTGGACAATTTGACAATTATTCCTTTGTTCCACTATGTTGGTGTTGTCCCTGTTTTCTAGACTTGTGCAAATAGTGGTTCTAATAGTTCTGCTGCTAGCTCAGGGTCTGTCTTAAATAGCTCTGCATTTAAGTTGACATGGCCAGGAGCTTTTCCATTCTTTAACCCTTCGATTGCTGTGATGATTTCTTCTTTTCGTGGAATGTCTGTATTTACATCTAGATCGTTTTCAGCCTCAGGAACATTCAATTGTGTCTCTGGTGGTTCCTTGTTCAGAGTTTCTCCTAAATGCTCTGCCCATCTTGTTTACTGTCCCTCTGCTGTCGTGATGAGATTTCCTTGCTTATCTCTTACTAATGAAATATTGTTTGCACCTTGTTTTCTGCTAATGAATTTAGTTATTTTGTATACTGTGCTTTGTTCATTTCTCAGTGCTGCCTCTTCTGCCTGTCTTGCTAGATCATCTATGAAATGTCTTTTGTTGGCTCGGGTTTGGCGTTTAACTTCTTTGTCCAGCTGACTGTACTGTTCGCTATATAGTTGCTTTAACCTGGGGGACTTTGCTTCTGTTTTCTTTCTTTTCATTTCCTTTCTCATCGTTATTGTGTTTAATGTTTCTGGTGTTATCCAGTGTCGTGGAACGAGTTTGTAAACCCACTACTTTGTTAAATCCCTATGTCGAGAGCCCAGTCAATCAACGCACAGTTGCTGAGCCGGAATAAATTACAAGAAGTTACACCAGGAAAAACTTAAGCCCTGTTTTTTTCGGATATGGGTCGCGGCCATCTTGTTCACGCAATATGGCGGAAGAAAACAATAAAATTAGGCTGTACGAGGCATGAGACCAAACTGCAGGAAACCAATCAGCTTGCACCGCCAGGAACCAACCAAAAGCTTTGCTTAAGCATTCATCTACCTATATAATTGGGCGATATTTTATGCGAAAGCACGCAACCCAACACGAAGCCAGATACCGACCGACTGAAGAGAGGAGCTGAGCTAGCTTACCTGGGTCAGCTTTGATTTGTATTCATGTATTGAATTTATATTATTGGATGTATTCATGTATTGAATTCATATTATTGAATGTATACATGTATTAATTTGTCAGAATGAATATTTTGCAAGTAGACACCTGTCTTGTCTCGCTATTGCTAAATCATACTGAGCCATGTTGTCATTCATCCTATATGCAGACACCTGAGGCACACGCTCATTTCATCCACATTAGAAATAGGTGGACTCGAGGACAGAAATTAGCCCCTATTTTTCCTTGTTACAGGTTTTATTCGTGTCATCAAAACTGAGATCGTGGGTCGTCAATCCAGCTGCCTGGAACTCCACAGGAGCATAGAGGTTGCCCAGACTCTACATCTTTGGTCCCCCTCAGTCTTGGGTGGGCTAAAGGAACGATCCTCAGCCGTTGTTGTGTGAACCAAACAAAGAAGAACAGACCTTAGAGAGATGAGTACACATTAGTACCATTTCTGTCAGCATTGTGAGCAAAAGTTAGAGTCAGTGACGAGAAAGTGATTTAGCGTAGAAAGAGACAAGATTAACAGCGTAGCTAATAAATGTTATAGACGTAATTAACTGCACAGCTGATACATGTACTATAATTGAATAACAGCACAGCTGATATAATTTTTGTTCCTATAATCGGAAAACTTGTTGTAATATATTTATATATCTATATAAATATTTGTAACTCATATGTAAACTTATAAATCCATTACATTCCATTTTTCAACATTCACCCTTCAGCACAAGGGTAGATAGTGTATATACTAAATAAATAATAAGGAAATTGTATTAGAAGACTTGTCAATTATATCATTGTTAAGTAAAATATGTTTCCTTGTCTTAATATCACAGTTAGTTACACAGCGGAGGTGGCAAGTTATGTCGGTCTCCTCTCTACTAATTTTTCGAGATCAGATCATTCACAGCCGTAACTAATTTGTGATACCAGTAGTTCTCTCAGACACTGGGACTTCACCATTTTCTGCAGAAATTATATTTCTGTAATTGTCAGTACTATACTGATCCAAGAGCCAAATAAAAACCTCACGCCACATCCAGTCTTGCTTCTTCCTTTCCTGGAATCTCAAGCATGATTTGCTGCTTTTCTTATGTATTTTTGAAATGGTGTTGAATTTCTGGTCTATATCATCAGTCAATGTCTTTTCCTGACTTTTGGCAAATTGATATCAGTTCTTTATGTCAGCCGCAAAAGCTTTTCTGGTAAAGGGGTCCTTCAATTTGCTGATGTCAAACCTTTTCTGTGTAGTTACAGTTGGTCCAGCCCTTCTTAGTTTCACTTTCAGTTTTGTTACTACTAAATGATGATCACTTCCCACATCTGCACCTCTTCTTACCTTCACATCTTGTAATGCATGTCACCATCTACCATTAATCATGATGTGGTCTATCTGGTTTCTGTCCCAACCATTTGGTGATTCCCATGTTAACCTGTGAATTTCTTTATGTGGGGAAAGTGTTCCTCCAATGATTAGGTTGTTAATGCTACAGAAACTTATTAATTTATCCCCATTTTCGTTTGCTGTTCCGCTGCCGCATTTCCCCATTACTCTTTCATTATATGTATTGTGTGTACCAACTTTCGCATTGCGGTCTCCCATTACTATAATAAGATCATATCTATGTGCGTCTTCCATTTATTTCTGCAGTTGTTGATAGAATTCATCCTTGACCTCTTCATCGCTGTCATTCGTTGGTGCGTAGCATTGTATTATTGTAGTATTGGTGAATCTACCTCTCAATCTTAATCTTATCAGTCTGTTGTTGATGGGTTTCCATTCCATTAATTTCCTTTCTATTCCTTTCTGTAGAATAATGGCTACTCCTTCATTGTGCTGTCCATCCTCTCTTCCAGAGTAAAGTACAGTTTCTCCTGTTGCTGTTTTAACTTTTCCTGCCCCTGTCCATCTGCTCTCGCTTATCCCTAGAATGTGTAACCTATAGTTTGTCATTTCTGCCGTGACCTGTACGTTAAAAGTCTAGGGTACTGATATGTAATGTGTTGTGGTAGATTACACACACACACACACACACAGGTATTTAATAAGTCTAATAATATTAATAAAATTTATAACACACTGAACTAACTCAGGCTGTTTTAGTTTTAAAATTTAAATCTTTTGATAAATTTATTTGTTCTGAACCAAATGTTTGTTGGTCAGAATAGATGAAATATTATGGAATTATAAATGGAATGCATAATTGTATGACATAATAAAATGGAAAATGTGTACCTAATTATTTCAAATGACTGGTTAATAGTAATTATATTAAGATAGTCCCAGGAGAACTTATTACTAGATATGCTGTTGGGGTGGTGTCATCACTCCCAGTCTATGACTACCAAACATTGTCCATTGACTTAGGGGATGAATACATGGTTTATTTTCCCACAATGGTATGTCTTTATTAGATGGTGAATTAGTTGGTGGATTAGTTGATAAATTAGTTGATAATTCGTTGGTAATTCGTAGGTGAATTTGTTGGTGAATTCGTTGGTGAATTTGTTGGTGAATGTCCAGCAGGCCAGATCTCACTTATCTCGACTGCGTCGATCTTGTACAGGAGTCTGGTGGCCCTTCCTCTCTGTGCTGGAGTACAATATTCTGCTGCTCTGACACAATGTTAGACTGCACTGGTCCACACTTGTGTATATCACTACAGCATTTGGCACCGCTTTGGTGCCAAACAGAAACTCACAATTCTGAAACAAAAGTATTGGGTCATGTGTCAGAACTCTACCTCCTGAGCCACTTCTGCACACAACACTACACAACAACACCACACAGACTGGGTCAGATCTCTCTGACCACACAGCACATCTTACCCAGTTGGTTTCATATAGTACTAGTTCCCCAAGACTACATTGCATCTGAGATATGTTCAATAGCTTCCTGCTATTGAATAAGATAGGTGATATGTTCCACTGATCTCAACACTAGATCCCTTTTCATAGTTTTATTTAGGCGTTCCTATATATTTTCTTTGTATGTATGTCTCTAGACCCTGAACTTGGGCTGGGGATCTAGAGCGAACACTTACTTGTCGTAATCATTTTTATGATATGGCAGTATCAGTCACTCGAATTATTAAAATATACAAAATAAATACTGTTCATTCTTACCAGAATTCAGAATTGAGAACACAGTTAAATTTGCTAGCAAAACTCAGCTGAGCTGCTGGCTGTATGATGGCGTCCCACTATATTTGTATTCTTCTGGAATCAACACCACTATTAATTTAAACTGCGTCTCTGAACAGACTTATGTCAAATGGCAAAATGTCACATCTCTGTCCCGCTACTATAAAATGCGTTGACCAATCGCCGACTTCCCCCCTAACTTTCAAATCTACAACCAAAAGTCACTTCAGTCAGATCTCAGTCAAGTATGTATTACGGTCTGTTAGTCCGTCTGTCTCTACTTGTTTTTTCATAAAAAACACGCTTGGTTCTACATGCATTTCCTACACGAATCTGCCTCCTAAGTTATTTTTAGCTACAATTCTCCACCATTTCCCCTCTCTTTAATTACAGCTCGATTTTTACGTTTGCATGCTCAAGGCCAAAAATTTTGGAAACTTTAGTGACATTGGTTAACAGTGCAGTCGCTCGTCTGATATGAACAACACAGTCTTTTGTCAATATCTTCCTTATTATCTATCCGTCTGTATAATTGAAAGCATATTATTTCTCTGCTCAAGATGGGCTATCAAACTAGCTAGGTTTTATTTTCATAACTCTATTATTAAGAAAAAACATATTTTTTTTCAAGTTTAGTTTTTGAAATTTGTTCGAGAACCTTCTCTCATGTGTTTTGCCGCGGCATTCAAATAAAGACCAAGTATCGAAAAACGTCCAAGAAATGACTGTCTCGAATAAGAGCTAAGGTCCTTTTCTTGTCCATTTCCTTGCTTTGTGTCAACTAGGGACGTGAATTTCTTTCCTTTCACCCCAATTGCGTCTTTTTGCCGTTCGAACTTCTAACACGTGTTCAGTCATAACTTTCCTTTTTTGATCTCCGTTTCAATCCCCCCCTCCCCCGTCTACAAAGCGTAAACGTTCCGTCTGCACGTCTAACTAGATAATTTGAATGGTGGCAGGAAAGGCGGGCATGCGCGAGCATGTCTCCTAGTATCTTACGCATTATTTTTATCCCTACATTTTATCGTTAATTTTGGAGATATTTTAACGTTGTATCATGGTAAATTCATCACAGAGCCTCAGACTCCGGATGTCCGTCCCGCAGCAAAGTTTGTTCATTTGTTGCTGTTTCCGTAACTTCATTTTCCTCACGTCTGTCATCACAAGAGCGGATGTTGGTGTATCTCTCCATTGCCTGGATTGGAGAAGTCTTCATCCCACCCAGTGATTAATCTAAGGCCTGAATTTTGCACTTTTCCTAGCCGTTCTGTGTTTGTTTTAGATGCCGTGGCCCAGGCTTAAATGCCATATTCGAGTACAGGTCTGACTGTGCCTTTATAGACTTTTTTTTAAGTATGCTCGTATTTGCCCCCCAACTTGTGTCAGACAATTTCTTCATAATAGAGAGCTTTCTTGTTGCTCTCTGATCTACTGCTTTTATGTGCGGCTTCCAGGTGAGTCTGTTATCCAACTTGACTCAAGATATGTTGGGTTTTCCTCGATTGGAAGCTCACTTCCATTTAGTTGCAGTTTGATCGTTTCTCGGATATTTGACAGTGAGAAGTAGGTTGCTACTGTCTTGGAAAGGTTAATCTGTACTCCCCAGTCTGATGCTCATTCACCGATGGTACTTAGTGCTGCTTTCTTCCTGAACTTCGCAGTAGGCAAATGTTCAGCGGCACATCAGGCAGCAAAATCGTCAGTACGAAGAGCCCTAGAGATATGCCCGGACAGTTTCTCTGCATTATCATTTATATAGATGATAAAAAGTGTGGGGGGAGATAACTCCTCCTTGTGGCACACCCTGTTGAAGATTGACACAATGGCTTAGTTTCCCGTCCAGTTTTACTCTTGCTGTGCGGTATCGGAGAAAGTCCCGTATCCAGATAAACATTCTCCCTTCAATTTTATTGTTGAGCACCTAAAGAGGGAGTCATTCTTTCCATACCTTATCAAAGTCCACAAAAACAGCCAGTACTTTTATTTTTTCCTGAAAGGCATTTTCTACTTCCTGGGCTAGATATACAAGCTGGTCTTCGGTGCTGCGGTTTTTCCTGAATGCTGACTGTGTGTTATCAAGCAGATTGTTTTTTTTTTTTTTTCAGATGTTTCAGTAATGTCGAGTTCACCATTCTTTCCATTACCTTACCCAGAAAGCTCAGTCGGCTAACTGGTCGGTAGCTGGACTTGCTTGTTTTCTCCTTTTGTTTCTTTCCGATGGGAACAATGATTGCTTCTCGCCATCGATCTGGAAATGTTCTAGTACTCCATGATTGATTGAAGATTAGGAGGAGCTTGTGCTTGGCTACAGGTCCAACGTTCTTGATCATATCATTTGTGGTACCATCTTTTCCTGGAGCTTTCATGTTCATTGGAAGTTTTAGAACTAACACAGTTTGTCTAGGAACGACAGATTCTTGAAGTGTTGGAAGGAACGAAGGATGAAACAAAATAGCCAATCAGCGCGGAGTTCACGGATTCACGTAAGATGGCTAGCAAATAGAATAAATACGCGAGTAGTTGGAGGTCTAAGATATATCGCTCTCCTTCGGCTTCCGACTTCTGAAGCGGACAGACGTATTTTTGCTAAACTCAAAATACACAAGGCTGATACGTCCTGTTCAGGACAACACACAGTGGAGAAATTCATCAAACTACTCATGTTTTCAGATAAGTTGTTAAAATTTTTATCTATCTTTAATACTAGCTTATTGCAGTTAGTTTTAGGTGACTAGGTTATTGGTAGCTTGAAGTATTATTATAACTTAGGAATTCTATTAAATACGCTTGATTGACATAATAAATATAAGTTTTGATTCCTTTTTAGTTTGATTTAAGTATTAGCTTATTACATTTAGTATCAAGTAATTGGTGACTAGTTAAGTATCGCTTAGAATATTAATTTAACTCAGGAATTTTAGGGCAAAAACAAATAAATAAATATAAATTAAATAGATCCAAACGCCACGTGGCACTTGCTTGTGTGAGATCCGGCAGCCATCTTGATTGACATAATTTTTAGCGGTGATTTCCTTTGTATTTTGATGTAAGTATGAGATTATTGCAGTTAATATTAAGTATTAGGGGACTATTTAACTATTGCTTTAAATATTTGTATAATTTAGGAATTGTAGTGAGGAATAAAATAAAATAAACCAAAAAACCTTAGATTACTAGTACAGTAATAATAATCAACCATGAAAATATAATTTAAGTAAAACAAATATATTAAATTTACCTGGCAAAATTCGAACTAGATTTAACTCTTCAAGAAGGTCTACTAGATAGGTTTAAAAGTATTTCTTAAATAATAATATAAAATTTGAAGAAAAAAAAGAAAGGAGAAAACAAAGATATACATAACTTAAGATTAAATCAGTGAGACAGGATAAACATTAAAGTTCATACAAAACCAAGCACATAATAAAAAGAGTAGTTGCAAATTAAAAAAAAACAGGGACAATGTAACCGATAACCAGGGCACAGTCAGGGGAAGGCAAAGCGTGGGACAAGACACATGAAAAGGACAAATCACCAAACCTGACAGATGAAAAAACAGGACCAAGAACCCTGAAGTCGGAGACTCTGAAATAAAGGACATGATAGAGACAATAAAGTAAAAACTGGAATGAGGCACAGAAGTAAAAACAACAATAAGCATAAACAATAAAGGCGAAAACTCAGGATCCAGGATATTAACAAAAAGATAGGAATCGGGGAAGATGAAAATCAGGACAATCAGAAAAACAACCAAAAGAAGTCAGGAAACCAGAGGAAAGCACAAAGAATGCTCCAACCGAAAGGAAACCCCTAAAAGAGTTAAAATTACACAAATAGCTAAAACAGAAGCCACGCTTAGATCTCTTACAGACGACAAAATCCTGGTCATCCTGGAAAAAAATTTTGATAAAAAAATCCATTGCCAAAATACAAAAACAAAAAAGGGAGTAATGCTATCATTAAATGAAACATGAAAAACAAAAACTTTAATACAAGAACTACAGGAAAAACCAAAATTGACCTAGCTGGCCCATAATATCAAAATACAAATTTCAAAAGAAACCAGAAGATATGTGGTAAAATGTATAAACCCAACCCTGACAGGTGATGAAGTTTTAAACAACCTGGCTAAAGTACAACTTCAGGCAAAATGGCGCCGAACTACTCCAGTGTGTGTCCCACTCGCATAAACGGCGAAAACAAGGCTAAGTCATAAAGACGATTAATAGCTACCAAAAATCGATACAAACTGCCGGTCACAAAAATACACCAGAGAGACTAACTAACTCTCAACTATTGGCACAGGACAAGGCACTCATGGCAAAACGCTGTCTTCCGATAAAACTCCTTCCCAGGGTAGACAGAAATTGGCTAGTAACAAACGTCCATCCAGGACGATAGATGAGACCGCATTCCTCCGCGACTCCGTTGGCGCCTAAATTTCCCGCCGGTCACATGACCTCAGTCGTTCGTCAACTTTCGTCAGCCGCACAGCAGCTTCCGAATGACTTGCCCTTTATACAAACAAATGGTGACACGTACAGCGAATCAGCGCCATGACACTCAGTAAAAGAGAAGTTGGCAAGATGACTAATATGGCTGTTTACCACTGCACCTCTGTTCTAATCTTCATGCATAGATGCAAGTCATGGGCAGTGATTACAACCCACAAAAGCCAGCTGAAAACCTCAGAAATGAGGTACTTGAGGAATGTGTTCGAAGTAACAAGAAGAGACATGATCCGCAACCAGACGATATGTCAAGACCTCAAAACCCAGCCACTGCAGACCCAAGTAGAACAGTTCCATCTATGATGATTTGGCCATGTCTGCAGAATGAGAGAAGATCAGCTACCATGACAATTATGGGAAACTAAGAACCAGTGATCCAGGCCACTGTGAGGACAACATTAAACACTATCTAAAGAACTGTGTACTAGATCGGAACCAGGCCAGGAGGAATACAGCCAATAAGATAGCATACCACGCTCTCCTCCAAACCTCTACATCTCATGGTAGAAGAGGAATAACTCAGTAAGTAATGTCATAAAACATATTTTCCACAACTAACATAACGCACATTTGTTTTAAAATTTAACAGTGTATGCCCACTCAAGCCATTGACAATAAAAACAACAACTAAAAAGCTACAGATTTTTATAAATGGGTGCTTGTGCATAAGAGAAGGACTGAAATGGTATTACAATGTCACAAATGTGGAACTGGTGACAAGAACAGTACAAGTGCCAGTTGAGAAGAAGACGCTGGCGATGGATACGACACACACTGCGGAAACCTGTTTATAGCATTACAAGGCAGTCTTTGGTCTGGAACTCCCAGGGAAAGAGAGGTAGCGGTAGACCAAAAAACGCATGGAGAAGAGAACTGGATACAGAGGTGAAAATGATGAGGAAAACGTGGAAAGAACTTGAGCAGATGGCACATGACAGGAGGACTTGGTATGTGTTTGGTGAAGGCCTATGCTCCCTGGTGTGCTAAAGGGTATTGATTGATTGATTAAACTATTGAGCGAAATTTGCAGTCATTCAAAAGGGGCAAAGGAAATCTGTGCAGACATTAATATAAACAAATGCTTAAAGAAAATTCTGCTGATAATGAAGGAAATTCGCTGTTTATTTTACTGACAGTTATACAAGATATATAATGAAATGTCATGCTGCCACAATTTCAGATTTTGACTATGCCATATGGTCTTGCTAAAATGTTATAGGCCTACACAATTTAGGACATCACATGACTGATTGTTTATCATGCACTAGTTATATATTTAAGTTCTTTATAATTGCATATGTGCCTTACCAAGCTCAGAGAATCAGCACATGCCTGTCAACCTCCTGAGACAAAAATCTCTACGCCAGACCAAAAAAAATCCTTACAAACACCCAAAAATCCTTACGCAAAAAAATATATATTAAAAAATTATACACAATACAGTTTTAAAATGAGAAATGACATATACAAATCTATTAGCATTTGAATTATTGTGATATAACACTTGGTAATAGTCTCATTCTGTTCTATACATATAAAAAACGTAGTGATCATGGGGTACCGGTACACTATTCTTTCGATGTACAGTGTTTTGTATTATAATCAACACATGTACTTTTAGCTTTTTGCAGAATTGCATTTGTGGGCTTAAAGTCTGCACAGCATGTATCAATGTTAATCTTACACTGTAAAATAGAAGTGAGTGTGTCCACATTCATGGACCTCCTACAGTCTGTGTGGATTTTTTTCATCATTGAAAATGATCTTTCGCAGTCAGTTTTTGTTTCTTTGAATTAGGCACAGCCATCATTCAGTGGATGAAATATTTCAACTAATAATCTTTGTAGATGAAGAGAATGATTAAAAACATACAACGAACAAAGCAAACGGCAAACAGCCAACAACAAAAAAATAAAGAAAAAAAAATTATGAACTTGTACTGGTGCTGACATACCTGTCAACCTGTACGCATTTTTCGTAGAATGTACGCATTTTTGATACTTTTAGCAGTGTACGGCCGTACAAATTCGTTGTAAGGATATTGCCCCCCCCCCCCCCCCCCCCCAATTTTTTTTTTAAATTCTAAAAAATTTTCAAACCCAAGTTTTTTTTTAAATTTTAAACCAGAAAATATTTTCTAGTCCAGGTTTTTTATTTAGCTAATTTTTTTTTATTTTTAATTCCGGAAATCTCGGTGTTCGTTTTTAATCTGAGGTCTCTCCCAGCAAAAAATCAAATCCTATTATACCCAACAATTCGTCAAACACTTTGAATTCGGCCTCAAAGGCTTTCGGTTTTCAGCATGACATGACGTACTTTTAAAGTTACATGTTATCAACGATGACGCTTGCTCGCCACCACACTTCGACGCCATTTTGTTAAAAAAGCTAGGTACATATAACTTGGTTAAATATTGCTGTTGTTTGGCTTTGTTGCAATTTAATCGCTGTCTTAATCTTTCCAGTTATATCTTGCCCTTCAATATATTTCAGATAAATTAATGTCATAATATACTGAGTAGGCCCTACGTAACTAGAAAAAAAAGTTAAATGCGTTGAGTAGGCCTACTTTATTCCAGCGGTCAAGATTGTCTGTTTTTTTTTATGTGACGATCTATTATCACTGGTCTAAGCTACCAACATTTAAATAACAATTTTGTAAATTTTTGATAGTACGTTTTTTCTTCCTAGATTTGATACTATGTTCATAATTAGGTTAATTTTTTTATTTTTCGCTGTTAGCTGTTTGCTTTGCTTCGTTGTATTTTATTTGTGTCGTTCTCTTAATCTTTCCGGTTATATTTTGAAGATTTAAATATTTCCTATAAATTAATGTCATAATATTATGTGTCGGCCCGACATAGCACGAAAAAATTTGTTTGCATAAACTTCGCTGCTCTATTTTTCAATAAAGTGGCAATCTATTAACACTCTACTAGCATCTTTTTAATAATAATTTTGTAAATTTTGGTAGCACGTTTTTTCTTCTTCCTAGATTCGTTTTTCTGTTTATAATCATGTTTTGCTGTTAACTGTTTGCTTTGCTTCGTTGTATTTTTTAATCATTATCTTCGTCTACAAAGATTATGAGTTGAAATATTTCATCCGCTAAATGATGGCTGAGCCTAATTAAAAAAAAACAAAAGCTTGCAGGTCATGGTAAGTTTCTGGCCGAATGGGTTAAACTCCTCCCTGTCATTGTAGATGCATCCATGTTAGGATCAACCCATGCCTTTTTGTAGATTATGCAGCAAAGATATTAAAGTAGTAGCTTCAGGATTATGTGATCTGAAAATACATTTTAAATCGAAATTGCATGAACAAATGTTTGCAATGAAGAAGAGAGCATCTAGTAAGACCTTTTTTGCTCAGCCAAAGCAGGAAGAGGGTGGCATTACAAGGGCTGAAGTTTTATTTGACAATTTCATTGCCCAGCATAACTTAACTGCGTCTGTTGCTGATCACTTTTGTGACTTGATGCGTGTAATGTTTCCTGACAGTGATATTGCCAGAAAGTTCCAGTCAAAGAGTACCAAGACAACATTTATCATTAAAAACTGTCTGGCTCCATCTGCAACAGAACCAGTGATAAAGCTGTGCAGGGAAACACCCTTATCATTAATGGTTGATGAGTCAAATGACATGAAAACAGAGAAGAGGTTAGCTATTATAGTAAGAGTTTTTGAAGAAGGATTGGGACCAAGAACGAGATTGTTGGACATGCCTGAATGCAGTGGGGGAACCAGTGAGGCGATATTCAGTAATGTTGATAATCTGTTCACAAAATTTCACATTCCATGGACAAACTGTATCAGCTTTGCTAGTGTTGTTGACTTGAGGCATATCAAATTTAGTGATTGTGGGGTGCAGCATGATGACAGCATACTGGCAACTGGCCTCTCGAATAGAGCATTTATAGAAGAAATGGAGCATGATAGTGGAGTAAACAGTTCAATTTTTGAGGATGTCATAAATTTTTACACATCAGTGGTTAAAAAGTTACTGATAAATTTCCCTTTGACAACCAGGTTCTAAAGGACTTAAAAGTGCTAGATCCAAGCACTAAAGATCATCTCAGGTATCCAAACATATGCAGATTGATAGATACTTTTGCCCAAGATCTTGACTGGGAAGCACTGAAAGATGAGTTTGATGACTACTGTATGTTGTCTGATGTGTGTGTGCCTCTACTGACAGATAGTAGTCAGAAAAAGAGCTTCTGTAGCTATTGGCTGAAAGTTTTTGACCAGAAAACTAGTACTGGTGCCATCCGCTTCCCTAATTTGAAAGTCATCATTCAGCGACTACTGATACTCCTTCACAGCAATGCTGACTGCGAAAGATCATTTTCAATAATGAAAAAAGTCCACACAGACTGCAGGAGGTCCATGAATTCGGACACACTCACTTCTTTTTTACAGTGTAAGATTAACATTAATACATGCTGTGCAGACTTTAGGCCCAAAAATGCAATTCTGCAAAGTGTTAAAAGTGCAAGTGTTGATTATAATACAAAACATTGTACCGTACATCGAAAGAATAGTGCACCTCATGTTCACTAAGTTTTTTATATGTAAAGAACAGCATGTGACTATTAGCATGTTTTATATCACACTAATTCAAATGCTAATAGATTTGTATATATCATTTCTCGTTTTAAAACTGTATTGTGTATAATTTATTAATGTATTTTTTGCGTACGGATTTTTGGGTGTTTGTAAGGATTTTTTTGGTCCTGTGTACAGGTCTTTGTCTCAGGAGGTTAAGAGGTATGCATACAAGTGTGGTGTTTGTAGTGAAATGTATACACAATCTTTTTCTCTGAAAGCACACAGATTAACACATACTGAAGAGAAGCCTTACAAGTGTGATATTTGTGGAGTAGGGTTTACACGGTCTTGTAATCTGAAAATACACAAAAGAGTACATACTGGAGAGAAGCTTTACAAGTGTGATGTTTGTGGAGTAGGATTTACACAGTCTTGTCATCTGAAAAAAACACAAAAGAATACATTCTGGAGAGAAGCATTACACGCGTGATGTTTGTGTACTAGGGTTTACACAGTATTGTCATCTGAAAGTATACAACATAATTCATACTGCAGAGAAGCCATACTAGTGTAAACTTTGTGATGTAGTGTTTTACCAGTTTTAGTCTGAGAAGATGCACAAAAATACATACAGAAGAGAAGCCTCACAAATGTAATTTCTTGTAATGTAATGTGTATCAGATATAGTAGTCTGAGAACACACAAGAATACACATAAAGTGCCATATATAACTTCGAAGGCCGCCACTATATTATCGAAGATGATTCAGAACTTATTAATAAGTTCCATATATTACTGAAGATATAATGCCAGTACTTTTACATTCACGTCGTCTGGTCCACATTACTTGGGTGGTATGCACCTCTAGTACATCGGCCAGAACTGAATGATTGAGACGAGACAGATTGAGTATTTACTACGATGTATGCCTAATATATATGCCTCGACCATGATGTTACTGTTCCTGAAGTTAAATAAATGAGGAATATGATTTGTGGACCCTCTAACAAACGACTTGTTGTTACGGCAGATTTATTGGCATGGTCTGCTAGAGGTTAGCAGCATGCGATTTTAGGGGTTACAACGTGTAATGTAATGTAAAAGTATTATTGGTCTAGTGAACGCTGTGACGTTTCAGCGTTAGTTGTCACGCACGGTGACCAAGAGACGAGACCCTTTTTTAGACGACCGTCGAACCGATAAGACGTGTCCTTGGAATGTTATATTGCCGGGCTTGTATTGCCGCACAATTATAGTACATTAAATAATGGACATGGGTCAGTCCAATGTGATAACGAAGAAAGATGAAGGTACAGGTTAGTAATTGACTAAACCTTGTCAACGTGAATTTATAGTCCGCCCTAGTTATTCTAATGCCAGACGCATAATCTCACTGTCGGTGTATTGGATTTTCCAACCACGCGTGCATACAGTTATGCGGTTCTGACTACTATGTTTTCAAGCTAGGAGACAAAGGACTGATTTGTAAAGGAATAATATATGAAGTATGAACTGCAACTTATTATGTATAATTCTTCATGATGACCATGTGTAAACTGTTCTTGTATGGAATCGATATAATAAATGTATTGGACTCGAGAAAGGACTTATCAAATCTATAACGTTAGAATTTGACTATATTATGAAGTTGACAATATTCTATCCCACCTTCGCATACTTCACCATCAAGAGCACGATCTCATAATTTACTGAGAAAAGACAATGGATAATTATATGTAAACGTAAATAGAAGAGCCAGTATAAACCAGCCCCATTAACAGTGTTAACGGCAAATAATATTGACAGCTTAGTCCTGGACATCAGTAACAATAGTACAAAATATTTGCATAATTAGAATATGTAGTACAGTCATCCTTACGTACTGGTAACAACTGCATTCAATGTAAGTGCGGCATTCACCCCTCGCACATATATCTCTATGGTCTGTATTAAATGTAAGTGCGGCATTCACTCCTCGCACATATATCTCTACCTCTGGTCTAATCACCAGGCATTCAAGTTCCTCCTGAACTTTACAGCGCGGGAAAACCACGACGCGCTTATAGTGTCAATACACACAAGCTTTCTATCAAAGCTCCTATTAGGCTTCCAAACACTGGAACAGCCAGGGTCTTATAACGTAGACCTCCTATTGGCGCGGGAAAGCACACAACGCGCATTCAAACAATAACATATAATGGTCTTACCATAGACCTCCTTTTGACACGGGAAAACGACGTGTCTTTTAATCCATCCACTTCCAAGCGCGATACAGAACACAACGCGCTTGTGAATAACAAGATATATATAGGCCTTGTAAATACACCTTACGCGGAACATCATCGCGTCACATTCCATATATCATAATCAAAATCACAGACACTATTCACATACTCTAGAAAACACCGACCGTCTCCCACGACGGATGGCCACAGACTCCCCTAACATCTCAGTATACTTCTCTGACACGTATGCTAACTACATTCACTTCGCACGCTTTTCTCATGTGCCCGTAAACCTCAATTCACACATGAACGCCCTTGAGTATTCTTCAACCATGCTACGTGCTTCTAACAGTGAACTTTTAAATGTAACATTCCAAGCTTGCATACTTCAATAAAAATACACTCTAAACAGAGTTACACCATTCTCTACCCACACACATGTATATACACGTCATGTATCTCATGACATTAAACAACTTACCAACAAACACCAGCCCCGTACACAAAAATCCTTAACACCTAACTCTAACTTAGAATATGACTTAACATATACCCGTCTCCATTTGTGTTCATCAGCATGATGCATGAATGTTTGTGACTTTATATTCTCACCCATACATAAGTACAAGAAGATAACCACATGTAACAGTCATTCATTTCCGTCGCGTGCATGTACTACGCGAAAACTAAGCAGGCCCATATGTGTTTACCTGCGCTAATCTCAGCAAAGCTGTTCCGCGCCTAGAATATGTGATGTATTATCACCAACAAGCAGTGTCAAATATTCGTAAATACAAAATATCTACTACATAGCAGAGAAAGATAAAGATGCTGACCATTGAAAAGCACGCAATTTGTCAGTACAACAAATTAAAAAAGAGTACTGCCGTAGTGAAGTGAGATTGAGAAGGGGTCGCCCCAAATCCATCTTATCACACACAGTCCAGGGAACAATCATCATAATCAGATTGACTACATAATAATATGCAGCACATTTAGAAACAGCTTGAAATCTGAAAACTAGACCAGGAGCATACTGCATCCGCGACCATGTACCAGTAATATGAAGTAAAGAGAACTGCAAAGAACAAGTGGATGACACCTGAAATTTTTAAACTGGTGAAAGCAAGGAGAAAGAAAAGCAAAGACAACAACTAAGGAAATGTACAAGTGAAAAAAATGAGTTAAGATTCAGAAGGACACAAACAGTCACTGGCTGATAGAAATCAAATGAAGGAACATTCTTAATGGGTCATGAGAACATGAAAGAAATGTGGACAGAATACATCAAGGAGCTATATGATGATAAAAGACCACATTTTAACGACCGGGAATGTGGTGAAGGACCTCCAATATTTGTGACAGAGGTAGAAGATGCAATGCGTCACCTGAAGAAATGTAAAGCGTCTGGATCAGATAATGTAACAGTAGCGGTGTTGTCTATGCTTTTGCACACAGGCGTATGCCCATTCTTTTTTGGAGATACGGCTGTCTACATTAGCTAGTTTTTGTGCGTCAAAGCATTTGTACTGAACGCCGCGACATTAATACGTAATTGGTAACTATATGACGCTTGTGTCGTCCTCTACTGTAGCCCAACGGCTAAGTTTCTGGGCCTTTCATTATTGTACGCTGATCAGTGAGGTCGTACATTGTATGCTCCCAATCCGTGGAGACTTTGATGCAAGCGATTTCAAGTGGCTATGTTCGAGAGGCCGCCACCAAATTATTATTCGCCATTATGGTTTACTCTCTTAACAGAGAAGTACAGTAACTAGTTTAATGAAGTATATCGCAACGATATCGTAAGTAACTATTGATGCCGCAGAACTTGGGTCACTTCATATTCGAACGAACCTTTAGTCATAACGGCCAAAATTGAGATGTATTCCGCTACTGCTTGCCATGCCCAATGGGCTGATCACCCGTTGGCTTGTCACACCGATTACGGAAACAACGGCAGATGGATCTATTTGTTGTTGCCCTAAAGACGCCGCTAGGCGTGATGGGAAACTACAACAGAGAAAATCAATCTGCTGTTGCCCTTAAGACGCCACAAGGCGTGATGGCCTCTGACTGCTTGGTCGGTCTTTGGCTAAGGACGGAAGAAGAAGAAGAAGACTGCTTGCCATGTTATATGTTTCTACAACCGACAGATACTGGAAGTCTGAATGCAACGTATTATTGTTGTTATTACATGCTTGGAATTATAGAGCATAATAAATGTCTTTCTGTGGACTACTCTTGATGTGCATTGTGACTGTTTCAATTTTACACCAACAGCTAGTATCGGGTGCCTTTTTGAACACCGTACTTTTGATTTTCCATGCATGTCTTTCTCCGCACATCAGGAAGCCTTTCACTGAAGACCAGATTGTAGCAATTATCTTTCTTCTGTAACCTGACTATTTTGACCTGTGGACCATTTTGCTGATAAAGTAAATTATATATTGCTGTCCAAACTGTTGCTCCTGAGAGAATACGACGATCGTAATGCACCTAGTACTTACCGAAGAGCTCTACAACGCTTGCTTCAGTGGTTTTTGAGTAGGCCTACCTATCCTCGTTTGAAGATTACCAGTAGACAGTGGCAAAATTGCATTTTCTTCTTGCTGCGTTGTTTGATAAATCTCGGATCACATATTTTTTATTCAGCCAGTACTGTACTTTAAAGCCTCGATGCATGTTCAAGTAGTGTTGTGCGAGGAGGTCCTCATCTTAGATTAAGCTAAGTGCCTAAATGTTTGTGCATCTCTTGTGGACTGTACATGATTGATCTGAGTCTTTTCTCACATTGCATGTTTCTTACCATTGCTGTGTTTTGTGTGCATCTTTGTTTTAGCGGGTAGGCTGGGTGGCGGATATGTGCGAGGTAGAAAATCTCATTGAAAAATGGACCCACACAAATTGTGTCTTTAGTTTGCTGATAGATGTCCGTCAGTGATAAATCCGGTTTGACTTCTCGCCGTAGAGTCTGGTCCACTAAGTGCTTTCTGTAACCTTTATCTGTTTTAGCTGTGATGTGTCTATGCGTGTATGTTATTGTTGTAGGGTATTTTTTTTACCTTGTTTTAATTGTAGTTTTGTTGGCTTTGTTGATCTCTCCTATCGCTTGTTTTTATACAAATGTTGTGTCTATACAATGTCTTTCTGGTCTATTTTAGCAGTGAGTTTGTTACAGTTGTTGTAGTTTCCTCTTTAGTTTGATATTAGTATTTTCCTTCATTGCTTTCTGCTATGTCTTCTTGTCTGTAGTGCTTTGTTCGGCTTTATTCTTATATTTGTTTCTCTATTTATATGTATTATTATCTTTAATAAATTTCTTTTTTTATTCTCATAGATGTGTTGCATGATTAAGTTTCAGTGACATTATTGAAAACATTACATATATTATTGACAAACAAATCAGCACATTACTTAATGATATATTGACTAAGTAAGTCATAGTGTTTCAAAATGTCTACCTTATACTATTTTATTAAGCAAGGCAAGGCCCTGGGTATGTATGGTGACATTTAAAAAAAATTGCTCTTGCTGAAAATGCAAAGGCTGATGAATTAGCTGAGAAAAGGAGGGCTGAGGTGATTGCCAGCCAAGAAAGAAGAAGACA
The DNA here is from genome assembly GCA_024509875.1 of Oreohelix idahoensis. NCBI lineage: Eukaryota > Metazoa > Mollusca > Gastropoda > Stylommatophora > Oreohelicidae > Oreohelix > Oreohelix idahoensis. Next base: position 29,898 of record JAMPIV010017313.1, read on the forward strand.
AGATGAGGATAAATTGAAATTAGCTCAATTGGCACATGAAGAAAAGATGTTAACTTTGCGTCTGGGAGAATTAAGATTGCAAAACAATGGTAAACAAAATAATTATGAGGTTCAAGGTTCCTCAAACAAACATAATTCAGGGTCTGTAAAATTTCGTTACCCACTTTTAAACCAAATGATGAAAATGCTTGTTTCCTGAATCGTTTTGAGACGGTGTGTGAAGCACATACGTTTGACAAATCTAAATAGTGTAGTAAATTAATGGAGGTTCTCACAGGTGATGCTTTGACATCAGATTTGTACCATGGACGGACCCAGTAAGAATAATTATGATGCTGCTAGAGCTTTGTTACTCAAACGGTACCAGCTGGATGAAAATAGCTACCGTATGCGCTTTAAGATCATGATATCTGAGACTGGGAAGGATTTCTCGGAATTTATAGCTGCCATCAGATTGACTTTCAACCGATGGGTGGAACTAGCAAAAATTGATCACATGTATGATGCACGTATAGACTTGATATTAAGAGACAATGTATTGTCTTCTGTAACTTAACAATTCCAAGTATACTTATAAGCTTGCGAATTTGACAATGATTGAGGAATTATGTCGCCAATTCATCACTGCCCACCCAGGCATCTATGTGAATTACTCTAATATTACGGAAGCTCTACCAGTGGCTTTAGCTTTTTCATGGAACAATAAAAATACTCGACAGCTGTCTCAGAGTCTCGACATAAATTTTGGTCGAGGTAAGGTCAATAACTCTGAATTTTACTGAGGTGGTCAACCTTATGGAAATCAATCACCTCCAAACAGAGGACATTTTCAACATTTTCATGGACCACAGCAGAACCAATATCAACCAAATGGCATAAATTGATTCCCAAACTTTTGATTTTGATGTTGCTTCACATTGTCCTGATTGCCAAACATTATTTCAGCCAAATGTTGTCTCTGCATTGAGGTGTGGTCATTTACTTCCTACACTGACTGCATTGGCAGCACATGATGGCACAGCATCCCTCCAGTTTTACAAAGGCCTATTAACTGATTCCGTACGCAAGATCTTTTAAAAGACGCAATGGCCGACCGCTGGGACCGCAAGATCTTTTAAAAGACGCTGATTTATTTCGTTGTTTCTTTCTATTCTGATATTTTATACTGCCCGGAATTTATCTCGAACGGAAGTAAACACAAAACTGGGCAAATTTCAACAAGCTTCAACGTCTTTTATTTGCGTTTGAAGGGATTTTTTCACATTTATCTTCATCTTTAATCGTGCTTTGTCGTATCGCCATAATGGCCGAAAAACACACAGGATATGTTACTAATATGTGAACAGTGAACAAACTGTGTGATCAACCATAATTTTCTTACTTTTTCTGTGTTTCTAAATGGATTACCTGCACAAAGAGAGCAGTGAAACTGTATTGTGATAACAATTTGTTACAAGCCTTACGTAAGTCGAAAATGTTTGTTCAAAATTTCAAGTTATCTTTTTTCCGTGTACATGTTATCTGTTATAACATAAACATAACATAAAATTAGCTAGAAAGGCATATGGATTTATATTGTTCATCCAATGTACTTTAATTTGATATATAATATGTTATACTTAACTCATGATTAGACACACATTGTCAGTAAACGTAAATTATGTATGTGTAAATTTTTGTGGCTTAAAAATAATTCCGTCCAGAGCTGAAAATAATTACGTACGGAAAGAGTTAAATAATACACTGGTGTCTGTATTAAGAGATACTAGATGGAGTACTGTGGAAGTGCGACAATTACTGGTGCAAACATCATGCTCCACATGTGGTTTTGTTAAGTGTGTAACGTTTGGTGGAATGGTGGAATTTTATCCAACTGCCATTGTTAATATTGCAACCCTATTTTTTTCAGGATGGATTAAAGTGTCTGTTAAGAATCTTATCGCTGATCTTATTGTTGGCCGTATCCACGGTGGCAAAGATTGTACACCTGGTGAAATTATAGAGTTGGAACGGCAACACATGTTATCTGCTTATGCAGTTACAACCAGGTCACAGACACTGGTCCAGACACATGATGATGGTAAGGGTAACTTTCACACTACTATCAACAATGCGTCATTTACAGACATGCATGAGACCGATCATTCTTTAGATAGAGTTTGTCTGTCGGCAGGTATTGATTCTCAGACTATTGCTGAACTTGAGGAAGATGATGATATTGAGGGAGAAACTCAGAGTATCAGACAATGGTCGATACTGCACATTCTCAGGCTAAAACACTTAATAAGGGTCAGAATGATGCTGATGGTGATATTCACCATGAACTATGTAGCACTTCCATTAGCAATGATTATTGTGATTACTTACAATATCTTGATATGCTCCGAACAGTGTTTTCCTATGTTCTTAGGGCAAACCAGAGAGTGTTACCCTCGTTCAGTCTTTCTTTTATATTTGCTTTAATATATGTCTTTTTGTTCCCAACATTGCTTCCCAGGGACATTAACAACCCATTTGAGTTTCAATTTCAGATGATGAAGGATAAAGTTTTGTCCTGGATATTCATTGTTTTACCTTTGGACGGCCTATTCTTTTGCTTTCACTGTTACACATTAATGTTGCCTTTGTACTTGTTATTAAGGTTACACACAAAACTTTAAATATGTTGTAAGCCTATTAACCTATGAGTACTATTAGCTATACGCTGCAAGGCTCTTTTCTTCAACAAATTTGATCTTACCAACGGATTCTGGCAGGCTCCTTTGACTGACAGAGCCAATCCTCTCACGGCATTCTAAACTCCAAAGGGTTTTTAACAGTGGAACTTTATGTGTTTTGGTCTCACGAACGCTCCAGCAACTTTCGTCAGAATGTTGCAAAAGATTTTTTCTCATAGGTCTGATGTCATCACAAATATAGATAACATCTGTCTGCATGGGAAGATCATTTCTCAGGTCTCGGTTCATTGCTTGACACTCTTCGTTCCCATCATTTAAATGCTAGGCCTTCTAAGATTCATGTTGGTTTTGGAGAAATATCCTTTCTGGGTCATAAAGTTGGTTACAGTTTTCTTCAAACTGAACAGCATAATGTATCAAAAATCCTAAACTTGTTTGTCCCTACTAATAAGAAGCAGGGACTTGTTCAATTTTAAAGTCCATTTGTTTCAAATCTGTCTGCTGTCACTGCTGACTTATCTGCTCTTTTGAAAAAGGTCTCACCTAATCATGTGCACTGGACACAAGATTGCCAGACTTTTTATGCAAGCGATTTCATGTGACCATGTTTGAGAGGCCGCCATCAAAGTATTATTGGCCATTATCGTTTACTGTCTTAACAGAGAAGTATAGTAACCAGTTTAATGAAGTATTTTTATTTCGTAACGATGTCGTCAGTATCTATTAATGCCGCAGTATTCGGGTCACGTCGTGTCAGAACGAACCTTTAGACATAACGGCCAGAATTTAGATGTATTCTGCTATTGCATGCCATGTTATATGCTTCTACAACTGACAGACACTGGACGTCTGAATGCAACGTATTATTGATGTTATTACATGCTTGGTACTATGGAGCCAAAAAATGTCTTTTATGGAGACTGGATTCGATCGGCATTGTGGTTGACTATTTTGAACCTACCAGTTTGTATGGCGTGCCAGTTGCCCTGAATGTCTATTTGTTAAGCCTACGATATTCGCATTTTCCCAGCACGATCTGCTTAATTCTACAGTCACCACCTTCACACAAATAATAACATAGAATTCTCTCGCAACATGTAATATGACGCAACCTCGACAAAATCTCCGAGAACTAGTGCCCCGTCTCAGCGGACGAAAGCCGAGTTTAAACTCGTGGTCAAAGAACTGTAAGAAAGATGCCGCCTCCCGCAACAGAGAGTTCAGGACGTGTTAAAACTTTCCCCAACCAGCAATAAGACTAAGGAGAGGGAACCCTTCTGATTTAAAATGACAGATCAATTATCCCACTTTATACTACAGGAGGCCGAAGGAAATAAAATGGGTGGGTTACAATTAAAACGACTTTAGGGGGTGTCCTAGAGCACCCTAGGGCCCCAAAATTGTTTGAACCCAGCATCAAATAGTGTTATAACCCTCCAGTCGCTATATACAGTCAAGTTTCCTTTCTTTAACAGCTTGATGTGGCCTTCCTTCCAGCTCTCTGGAACTGCCTCTTTTTCCCAGATTTTCTTGAAGAACTAGTGTAGTAACTCTGTAGTGTAGTATGGTATATCTGCCTTTAGGGATTCTGATGGTATTCCTTCTGGTCCTGCAGCCTTCCCATTGTTCAGCCCTTTTATTGCCTGAGAGATCTCTTGTTTAGTGGGTGAGTTCGTGTTGCACCGTAGTGGCTCTTCTGCTGGCTCTATTATGGATTTCTGTATTTTTTGGTTTCGGTTTAGGATTTCCTTAAAATAATCAGCACAACTGGCCCTTTGTTTCTCTTCTTTGCTAATGGTTTTACCTTTTCTGCTCTTCACTGTTGTATTGTGGTTTAGCTGTTTCTTAGATAAATTTCTTATAATATTATATAATGTTTTGAAGTCTCCTTAATTTGTAGCAATCTCGGCTTCGTCTGTAAGTTTATTTCAATAAACTCTATTTTAGCTTGCATGACACTCTTTTTCACTTTTCTGTTTAGCTCCCAATACATTGTGATCAGTTGTGCTTTCTGTTCTGCTTCTTTACAGTTGTTTACATGTTGTTTGATGTCTCTCCTATCTCTTATGAGGTTCCATGTGTTTTCTGTGAGCCATTGCTACTGTTGTCTATCTCTTTTGCAAAGAACGTCTTCACTTGTCACCCTGTATGCTTCCTGAATGTGCATCAATGATTATCTATACTTTCCTCTTCACGGTTCTTCTGTGATTCAAATCTATTCCTACATCAGCTCCTCTCTTTACTCTAACATTTTGTAGGCAGCGTCTCCATTTTCTTTCTATGGTGAAGTGGTCTGTCTGATTTTGCATGTGCTGATCTGGGGAGTTCCGTGTAGTCTTGTGTAAGTCTTTGTGTGGGAAGATAGTCCCTCCGATGACCAGATCATTCAAATCACAGAAGTTTACAAAGAGCTCTCCATTTTCGTTTCTGTTTCCTATACCCTTCTTTCCCAAGACTAGTTCACAGTTTTTGTTGTCTACTCCTACTTTTGCATTTCAATCTCCCATTACTATCTTAATGTCTCTCCTGTGTGTTTTGTCCAGTGTTCCTTGGAGTTCATCATAGAAATGTCGCTTCTTATCATCATCTGTATTCTTTGTATGGGGCATAACACTGAACGAAGGTGATTTTTCTTCCTTTTCTCTTTAATCTTGCCGTTATTATCCTGGGTGATATTGATTACCATTCTATTAATGCTTTCCTGGCTTCCTGGGACATCATAATAGCAGCCTCTTCTGTGTGTGTGCGGTCTTAATCCTCGTGTTTTGAGTATATGACATTTTCCTCTGTATTGGTCATAATTGCACCAGTTCCATTTATTCTCGTTCCTACTAGTCCTAATAGTTTTATTACATATCTTCTTATCTCTCCAACTACCTCTTCTGTCCTTCCGGCCTCCTGCACTGTTCGTATGTTCCATGTGCCTAATCGAGTTATTGAGTTCGTCGTTAGAAGAGGTGTCACCAGTCTGACTTCCATTGACTGACTTTCATCAGGTCTCTGCGTCATACGTCCCTCTTGTGAGGGTTCTTCCTGACTCTGGCTTTTGTCTCTATCTTCAACTGTTACCGTTTTTGTGACAATATGTTTTTTTTTCCGGCAGGGTTGTGAGCCCCGTTCTCCAACCTCCTTTATTACAAATAAGGGAGGGAAACCCGAGGCCTGTAAACAGTAAATTAATATGAAACAAATATAAAGGTATGTTATCAGGCACTCGCAGGAAATAAAGAAGTAGAACACCGGACAACAGAAAAACAACAGACATGAGTGGCTTACCCAGGATTTGAACACTGGACCTTCCATGCGACAACCCCGCCTAGCCATGCAAGCGAATCACACTATCCGCTCTGCCATCTACGCATGCGTAGATGGCAGAGCGGATAGTGTGATTCGCTTGCATGGCTAGGCGGGGTTGTCGCACGGAAGGTCCAGTGTTCAAATCCTGGGTAAGCCACTCATGTCTGTTGTTTTTCTGTTGTCCGGTGTTCTACTTCTTTATTTCCTGCGAGTGCCTGATAACATACCTTTATATTTGTTTCATATTAATTTACTGTTTACAGGCCTCGGGTTTCCCTCCCTTATTTGTAATAAAGGAGGTTGGAGAACGGGGCTCACAACCCTGCCGGAAGAAAAAAACATATTGTCACAAAAACGGTAACAGTAGATGGCAGAGCGGATAGTGTGATTCGCTTGCATGGCTAGGCGGGGTTGTCGCACGGAAGGTCCAGTGTTCAAATCCTGGGTAAGCCACTCATGTCTGTTGTTTTTCTGTTGTCCGGTGTTCTACTTCTTTATTTCCTGCGAGTGCCTGATAACATACCTTTATATTTGTTTCATATTAATTTATCCAACCTCCTTTAACATGGAGGAAAGGAGGTGTGCCCACTTTGTCTCTTCCATTTTAACTTGTTCAGCATGAGTGAGCCTACCGGGAGCAAAGTCTGCTGCTGATATAGCTCAAAATATAATCAAGGCACTCAAGCCGACCCAACACTGATAACTCAACTTATTATTTGTAAAATGGTACTGTGAGATTCTTTCGTAAAATTTAACATAACATATATTTTTGTGTAAACCATTATATGGTGTATTCTGCCTGGTATCACGGCACACCAGACCAGGCAGACATCGGCGGCACACTGGTAGCTGGGTCACTGTCTTAAGACAAACACTCTGAACAACACAACGAAGGCTCCCGTAAAGGGAGGCCACTCTATACTTTAATTCTACCAGGCAGTTTAATCAAACTGGTTCTCTTGTTCGGTGGCTGTCAACTTTAGTTCAAGAGCGGAGTGAGGATTACTCATGTACAGCTGAATAAACTTAAGGGTGGCAATATCTGGTTTGTACTTCGGTAACTCTGCCTCCAGAAGCAAGCGCTGTAACCATTTTGCCAGCTCGACTGTGTACATTTGAACGAGATACGCGCCTCATTTTTTTATCTTACCTTTATTCAGTTTGAGAAAGACGCCATTTATACTGCAACATAAACTGTTCTCCAGAACTGTACGAAGATGGAGAAATGTGAAGAAACAACACAGATAAAACAAGAACTAGTTTATGAGGTATGGTAGAATTAAGATAAGTAGACAAAGGCCGTCATGTTGACCAAGTGTATATCAATACATAAGAGCTTTTTATAAACTACAAACAAAAAAGTAGGCCTACATAGGCCCTAGAATTAACCTTAACACAAACCCAGCTTGAAATAAATAACAGCTGGTCATCTTCTCAATATGCCACTCAAATTGAATTCATAGACGCAGTAAAAATAGGTTAGAGTTTTTCACCTAATGACTTGTGTGACTTATTTGGATGGGGGTGAAGACAACATCCCACGGTTACCCATTTCATCCCACACCCTTTTTTATGGTCTTAGTGAATTCTACTTTTCCAGACTGAAATGTATAATATTTTCAGTTCATTCATTCATTCATAACCCTCCACTCCCAAAGGAGCATAGGCCTTCAACAAACACCTGCCAAGTCCTCCTGTCATGTGCCATCATCTCAAGTTCTTTCCATGTTCTCCTCATCATTTTCACCTCTGTTTCCAACTCTCTTCTCCATGTACTTCTTGGTCTTCCTCTGCCTCTCTTGCTCTGGGTGTTCCAGAACAAGGACTGCCTTGTAATGCTATCAACAGGTTTCCTCAGTGTGTGTCCTATCCATCGCCATCGTCTTCTTCTCATCTCTTGTTCCACTGGCACTTGTCTAGTTCTTGTCATCAGTTCCACGTTGGTAACCTTGTCATACCATTTTAATCCCTCTATTCTACGCAAGCACCCATTTATGAAAGTCTGTAGCTTTTTGGTTGTTGTCTTTGTTGTTCTCCATGTCTCCAAGCCATACAATAGGAGTGACTTCACATTTGAGTTGAAGATTCTTATTTTCATGTTGGATCCGATTTCTCTTGATCTCCATATATTTCCCAATGCAATGAAAGCTCCTCTTGCCTTTTGTATTCTTATTTTGATATCGCTGTCTGTCCCTCCAACTTTGTTTATATTACTGCCAAGATATGTGTACGCTTCTACATCTTGTATTGGTGTTTCTTCAAGTTCAACCCTGTTATCATTACCTGCATTTATTCTCATTATTTTTGTCTTTTTCCCTGTGTATTTTCAGACCCAATTGCTGTGACCTCTCATCGAGTGTTTTCAATTTGTCCTGCATCTGATTACGGTTATGGGACAGAAGAGCCAAGTCATCAGCGGTCACAGTATCCAACAAATTCCAAGTGCTCCAACAGCTGGAAGATGTAGAGAATACAGAAAACTATTGGCAGCAGGTCAAAACTGTATGGAAGGAGACATGTGAAGAAATACTGGGGAAAAGGGAAAGACAACAAAAAGCATGGATAACAACAGAAACCATCAATAAGATAAAAGACAGAAAAAACAAGAAAGCAGAGTTAAACACAAGCAAAACCAGAAGTTCCAAAGCCAAGGCTCAAGAAGTGTACACAGAAGCAAACAAAGAAGTAAAAAGAAGTATCAAAAGAGACAAGAGGAAGTATATTGAGGAGTTGGCAAGAGAGGCAGAAGATGCTGCAGCCAAAGGAAATATGAGAGAACTGTATAACAGTACAAAGAAGCTAACAGGGAAATACAATCACACAAGTTGCCTCATAAAAGACAAGAATGGGAAACTGCTCAGCAATATACAAGAGCAAATGAAGAGGTGGACAGAATATTTTGGGGACCTTCTCAATAGATCAGCTCTACAAAACCCGCCGGACATCCAGCCAGCAGAAGAAGAGCTACAAATTAACGGTGAAAGACCAACAAAGGAAGAAATAAAGAAAGCCATAAAGCTTCTAAGAGATGGAAAAGCGTCTGGACCTGATGGCATTCCAGCAGAGGCCATCAAAGCAGATACCGACATGGCTACAGAGATGTTATATAAATTACTTGGTAAAGTCTGGGAAAAGGAAGAGATACCAGCAGAATGGAAGGAAGGATATCTGGTTAAGTTGCCTAAGAAGGGAATTTTACAAGAGTGCACAAATTATAGAGGAATAATGTTACTATCAGTGCCAGGAAAAGTATTAAACAGGATTATCCTTGAGAGATTAAAAGAGTCCATAGACAAGAAACTGAGAGATGAACAAGCAGGTTTTCGACAAAAACAGATCATGTACAGACCAGATAGCCACTTTGAGAATAATAGTTGAACAAAGTCTGGAATGGAATTCACCACTATACATCGGATTTGTGGACTACGAAAAGGCATTTGACAGTGTAGACAGAGAATCACTTTGGAAATTGATGAGGCATTATGGAGTTCCCCTGAAGATCATTAATTTAATAAAGAATATTTTCAGTTATCCCCACTTAATCCTTCATCATCTTCTACCCCACTAGAGTTTTTTTGTTGTTTTTAGGATTTCAAACTTTGTTGTATATTTATATAAACTATATTTTTTTCTTTCCAGCCTCCAAGAAATATTCAAACACAGTTCCTATTTATGGATGAAAAATTTAAATTGGAGTGGGATTGTAAAGTGAGTTTATTTTTATTGTTTTTTTTTTTTCTGTTGTTAATACTGACATAGTAAATCGTCCTACTGTTGATCCATACTTGTTTTTTTCCCCATTTTTGTTTGGGGGGGGGGGGGGGGGGGGGGGGGGGGGGGGGGGGGGGGGGGGGGGGGGGGGAATCTGGTTGCTAAAAAATGTGGAATAGATAAAATTTTTCTAGTGTTTCTCAGAAAAATCTTGTATTTTTATTTTAGAATGTAATTCTTTAACTTCTGACACCCCCCCCTCCCCCCCGCCCCCCCCCCAGCAGCTGAATGAAAGGGATGTCAACAATTACATCTCTGGTCCGGCTGTCAGGGTGAAACATGAACAAGATAATGAGGTTAAAATTGTATTGCATGTGTTATATATTCATTTAATGGAGCTTAATTTAAATAGATAATATTTGCAAGTTGTCTGTTGTGCATACATCTTTGATCTCAATTTGATGTGTTTTATTGTCATAATGCAGTGCTCGATATCCTGCTATGGCCCATTACTCTTTCTTCTTAGACTTCAAGACATATTGAGACTACAGCTGCATTCAGTGATGAAAAAATAAAACTGGAACTTACTTTATAAGTAATTTATTTGTTAATTATTGTAGTACTTGTTCATTGTAGCACTGGAGAACCACACATTCTTACTGTCATTGAAAATGATGTAATGTACAGTTTGTTTCTCATTTTCTAGAATTATACTTTGCTGGCCCTGTTTTATGAATTAGCTTAAACATGATGTTAACATAGTTCCCAAGTGTTTAAACATTTCTACTTTTTTCAGATTGGTATCATTTATATTTATTTGACATTCTGTCTCATACCAGCAAAAAAGTATTATCATTATGAGAAGTAAAAAATATATTCAGCCAGACTGAATTAACAGTAATAGATACAGTTTTTAATTTTTAAATTTCATCTACAAAGCTCTACAGTTTCTGTATTGTCATAAAAAACATTGTGGCACATTACGATCAAAGCGAGGTAACTTGTTTGAACATAAAAAACACAGTTTGTTTGAAAAGTAAACATTATCACCACCAAAGCACATTGATAAATATGGTCTTTTTGTGTGTTTTTAAAAAATCAATTTTAAATTATTGCATGTCTCAGTCATCATGATGTTTTTGTTGTTTGGCAGAGTCATGCTAAGAAAATTGTAAGGGAAGAAAGACAAAGTTTTTTTGTATACTCATTTCAGTGAACATCATTTTTAAAGTGTTCTCAAAATCCCAATTAAATATGCCTATTTCGATTTTATTATTAAAACTGTGTATGATGCCATAATTGTTTGCCTGTGAGGCTGCTAAGAATTTGAATTAAGGTGTCATTTATAGAAGTAATATTTAATACTGCAGTGATATTACTTCTACAATTGAAGCATTCATTACATGACTTCAGATTTGTGATTATGAAACTACCACTGGTCTGAGAGTATGACTACTTGTAACATCACAGCCTACTTGTGTGCCACTGAATTATTTCATAAATGGATCACAGCTTTCACCACATTTTAATGTATCCATATCACTAAATAATTCTCATTTTGTTATTGTCCTGCCAGAATCATGATGGTCATAACTACACTGAAGATTGTGATACTTATGTTCAGATAGCTGACATCATGGATACAAAAACACCAAGAATTAAGAAAGTAGAACAACCTGACTTATGTAAAGATGAAGGTAATGAAATGGTAGTCATATAGATGAAACAATGCTGTATTTATTTTTATTTTTTGTGAAGTATGTTCTTGATTTCTGAGAATAAAACTCTGCATTCTTAGGGGAAAAAAAACTAAGATCAGAACATGACCTTAGGATACCATATATAGAGATAACAGTGAAACTACTCATGAACCTTTAGCCTAGTCTGGTGTTCCAGTTTATTATCATATATCAATACTTACTGAACAAACAATAAACACAAATTAGACATCAATAATAGAAATATAAATTCACACATTGTGTAAAAATGTTTATCATTAGCCTTTTTTATTATGGTGGTCACAGGAATGATTGTTAGTTACCTTCCTTGAAGTGCTAGGGTAGTTACATATACAAAGTAGGCAAGCATCGATTCCAGACGCATTGGAAGAAAAAAAAGGAGGGGGCAAAAGCCATTAAAAAACACCAAAAGCAAAAGCCAGTGATGCAGATTCTTCGCTTGTACCTTACGACGTACTTAAGTGCAGGTATCATGGTGTAGACAATAATGTCTCTCCCTGGATAATAACCAGAATCTTTGCTTGTACCTTACAACATATTTAAGTGCAGGTATCTTGGTGTAGACAATAATGTCTCTCCCTGGATAATAACCAGAATCTTTGCTTGTACCGTACAACATATTTAAGTGCAGGTATCATGGTGTAGACAATAATGTCTCTCCCTGAATAATAACCAGAATCTTTGCTTGTACCTTACAACATATTTAAGTGCAGGTATCATGTGTAGACAATAATGTCTGTCCCTGGATAATAACCAGAATCTTTGCTTGTACCTTACAACATATTTAAGTGCAGGTATCATGGTGTAGACGATAATGTCTCTCCCTGCTCTCCCTGAATAATAACCAGAATCTTTGCTTGTACCTTACAACATATTTAAGTGCAGGTATCTTGGTGTAGACGATAATGTCTCTCCCTGGATAATAACCAGAATCTTTGCTTGTACCTTACAACATATTTAAGTGCAGGTATCATGTGTAGACAATAATGTCTCTCCCTGGATAATAACCAGAATCTTTGCTTGTACATTACAACATATTTAAGTGCAGGTATCATGGTGTAGACAATAATGTCTCTCCCTGGATAATAACCAGAATCTTTGCTTGTACCTTACAACATATTTAAGTGCAGGTATCATGTGTAGACAATAATGTCTCTCCCTGGATAATAACCAGAATCTTTGCTTGTACCTTACAACATATTTAAGTGCAGGTATCATGTGTAGACAATAATGTCTCTCCCTGGATAATAACCAGAATCTTTGCTTGTACCTTACAACATATTTAAGTGCAGGTATCATGGTGTAGATGATAATGTCTCTCCCTGGATAATAACCAGAATCTTTGCTTGTACCTTACAACATATTTAAGTGCAGGTATCTTGGTGTAGACGATAATGTCTCTCCCTGGATAATAACCAGAATCTTTGCTTGTACCTTACAACATATTTAAGTGCAGGTATCATGGTGTAGACAATAATGTCTCTCCCTGGATAATAACCAGAATCTTTGCTTGTACCTTACAACATATTTAAGTGCAGGTATCTTGGTGTAGATGATAATGTCTCTCCCTGGATAATAACCAGAATCTTTGCTTGTACCTTACAACATATTTAAGTGCAGGTATCATGGTGTAGACAATAATGTCTCTCCCTGGATAATAACCAGAATCTTTGCTTGTACCTTACAACATATTTAAGTGCAGGTATCATGTGTAGACAATAATGTCTCTCCCTGGATAACAACCAGAATCTTTGCTTGTACATTACAACAAATTTAAGTGCAGGTATCATGGTGTAGACAATAATGTCTCTCCATGGATAATAACTAGAATCTTTGCTTGTACCTTACAACATATTTAAGTGCAGGTATCATGGTGTAGATGATAATGTCTCTGCCTGGATAATAACCAGAATCTTTGCTTGTACCTTACAACATATTTAAGTGCAGGTATCATGGTGTAGACGATAATGTCTCTCCCTGGATAATAACCAGAGGCTTTGCCAGAGCCTAAGCTATCAATGGCCTTACTGAGTTCTTCCAATGTTGGTTCAGCATTCAGCTCCTCCATAGTTGGCAGACATTTGACAGCATTAAGGGCTGCATGCATAATGGTATTGTCTCTTGCGTAAAGCTCAGAGTAGTTTCTTGACCTACTTCTCCATCTGTTTACCCTAATCAGTTTCTCTCCACTGGTGATTTTTAGCGGTGTCGTCTTACCTTTCTGAGAACCATGGGCTTTTTTTATACTGTCGTACATTTGTCTAGTGTTGCCTGTTTGCACTGCAGTTTGGATGCTCTCACTGGGCTGCAGCCAATAATAATTTCCACAATGTCGAGCAGTTTGTAGGACTTTGCTTCTTGTAACTTTCAAATCTGTAGGGTTTGAGCACTTGGTGAACATTTGTATTCAATCACAGCTTCACAGCACAGCTCTTAGCTTCAATAATGGGTGTTATCACATCCTTTGATGCTTAAAACCAGTCACTTGACTTTGCTGTCTTCTTACCAAAGGTGGCAAGCACAGTACTTTGAATGGTGTACTGCAGTTGCTCCCAGTTCTCTGTAACAGCATCACCATGCTATTGGCAACTGAGCACTTTTTTAAAGGTTGTGCGATCATGACAGGGTCTGACATTTTGCTGGTATTGATTCATAGTTTTCCTTCAGGCCTGACATAATAATAATAATAATAATAATAATAGCCCCTTCAGTCATAACTGACTATGGGAATGCACCCCTGAGGTAACAGCCCTCAACTGCTTATTTTCCTGGTGCTCCTTTCGACGTTTTCTCCTCACCTCTGCTTCTTGTGTGAGCCTCTCTTCGCCCAATCTGAGGTGGTGCCGTAAATAGCATCGCCACTTTGTGCGATCGGCAGCTTCATCCTCCCATGTTGCTGGATCCATGTCCAGTGCCCTCATATCTCTCTTGCACACATCTTTGAACCTCAGCTGTGGTCGCCCAACTGTTCTCTTGCCATCTGCTAATTGTCCGTAGAAGATATCTTTTGGGATGCGACCATCTTCCATGCGGCGAACATGGCCAAGCCAGCGAAGTCTGCGCTGTCTAAGCAGCGTATACATACTTTGAAGGCCAGCACGTGACAACACCTCGACATTTGTCACTTTATCTTTCCACGAGATGCCGAGGATGCGGCGTAGACACCGCAAATGGAAGGTATTGAGCCTTCTTTCTTGCTTAGCATAGGTCGTCCAGGTCTCGCTGCCATATAGGAGTGTGCTGGTGATGCAGGCATTATATACCGCAGCTTTGGTCTTCATTGTGAGTTTAGAGTTTCCCCAAACACGCGATGTGAGGCGGGCAAAGGTAGCTGCAGCTTTGCCAATGCGGCTGTCGATTTCTGTATCCAGTGAGAGTTTGTCATTGATGGTAGACCCTAGGTATGTGAAGTGGTGCACCACTGCCAATTCATAGTTATCGATAGTGATAACTGGTGCAGCACCCACATCCTGACTCAGCACATTCGTTTTCTTTAGACTTATTGTGAGGCCAAAGTCCTTGCATGCTTTAGTGAAGCGATTCATCAAGCTCTGAAGCTCCTGTTGGCTTTGAGTGACAACTGCAGCATCATCAGCGAACAACAAGTCTCTTATAGTGACCCTTCTGATTTTTGTTTTTGCCTTCAGCCTTTAAAGATTAAACAGACGGCCATCTGACCTAGTGTGAAGGCATAGTCATGTGTAGACAATAATGTCTCTCCCTGGATAATAACCAGAATTTTTGCTTGTACCTTACAACATATTTAAGTGCAGGTATCATGGTGTAGACAATAATGTCTCTCCCTGGATAATAACTAGAATCTTTGCTTGTACCTTACAACATATTTAAGTGCAGGTATCATGGTGTAGACGATAATGTCTCTGACACAATATAGTTTTTTTGGTTGTGCTCTGATTTTGCAGAAAACCAAGAGTAATCTGTATCATAGTCTGCACTAAGGCACGAGCACACGGACAGCACAGACTTGAGATGGGGTCTTCTGACAAGAATCAGATCCAGTTGGTGCCAGTGCTTGGATTGTGGGTGTCTCCATAACACCTTATGCTGGGGTTTTGTCTGAAAGTAGGTGGTAGTCATGATGTCACACAACTCCAAGAGCTGATGTCCATTTTCATTCATCCTACTAATACCAAATTTGCCCAGGCATGATGGACATGAAACATTATCGACACTTACTCAAGCATTGAAGTCACTAAGGAGAACAAATTTTTCTTGCCTAGGTGTGCTTTTGATGACTGCTGCTAGATTCTCATACAACTTGTCTTTAGCTTCTGAGGCAGAGTACAGTGTAAGAGCATACACACTGACAAGGGTAATGGAACCTGCACTAGTTTGCAGGTGGAGTGTTATCAGGTGGTCTGATTCATTCTCACTTGATTCAACAATTTTAGTTTCCAATTTTTTAATCACAAAATCTACTCTGTGGCCTCTAGTTTTATTAAGGTCTTTCCCTTGCCAATAAAATGTATTCTTACTCCCCAATTCAGAGCATGCCAGGTGCATTTCCTGAAGTGCCACTATATCCACCTAAATTTGTTAGTTGTTGATAAGGCTGTCTTCCTGACATTGTTTATGTCCTGCAGGTTTTTTTATAGTCCAGTCAACATAGTCCAGATGTTCCAGCATCCTAGTCTGACAGTTTATTTCTTTCTATAACTTCTCCTTTTGTGATTATTGCTCGGTGGAACATTTTCTGCCCACAGTTTGGGTTTGACCCTAGTCCCCATGCACCCATTGGGGAAAGCTGACAGTGGCGGAACAATAGCTAATTGACTGGGGATTGCCCAGCGTGAAGCAGGTGGTAGCTGTCCAGTGAGATCCTAGAACCTCTCCCCCTGTCGGAAGTAACCCTCGGCACCATGCACTACACCAGGTGGGCAAGAAGCTTATAACTGTTAACACTATTTCCCATGTTGGGCTGACACTTATAGGGTGATGCTGGGATTGTGGGCGCAGTTATATGGAGATCAAGCTGTTGCTCATGCAGCATGTTCTCTCTCTCCAATCAACTGGTAGATCCAAAGGAAAAGCAGTAGCCAAACAGTTAGGTACCAGCCACATCACATTGATACAGCACAGAATTTAACCTTTACCCTTAAGCGTTTTCACATTGAGCAGTTAAAGACTTCTGCCATAAAAAAACAATAGCATTTCACCTTTATTTGGAGCTTGGTTTTTTGTTTTAAAATAAATTTCTTGTTTGCAAGACATCTTGACATGGTTCCCATAGCTAAATTTAACATGAATTTTCTAAAAAATATACCACAATATGTCACTCGTGACATTCAGTAAAATTTGGCAACTTCCAATAGAGGCTAAGTAAATCTGTGCAGAATATGTTTTCAAAAAAAATTGTGCATATAATGAAGGAAATTAACTATTTATTTTACTAATAGATATTGAAGATATAGAATGAAATGTGATGCTGCCATAATGGATTACTATCCCCAATTTTAAATTTTGATTAAGCCACGTGTCTTTTATAGAGCTACCCAATTTACGACATCTAATAAAGGATTGCTTAGTTTTTTATTTCTATCTAAATCCTATATAATTTCAGATGTGCCATACCAAGCCCAGAGGATCAACACCAATGAAAGATTGTGCAAGAATGATTATACCAATGTTATGTTGTTTACAAATGACAATTATGATGAGTCTGGAACAACAGAAATTGACGTATCTGTGCATCTCATTACTAGTCATGGCAGATCAGCAGACATTGGTGAGACCCAGAATGATGTTAAGGTCACAATTCAAAATGAAAGTGATTCAAATGACACCAGAAAGAAAAGTGGTGATCTTGTTGGGGTTGATATGAGTTTTGAATTTGTAAATGACATGCAGAGTAAGGAAATACAGAACCTTTATGAACATGATGTTTGTGATGCAATGCTAACACATTGTTCTACTGTGAAAAAGCTAAATAGAATACATACAGGAGAGAAGCCTTGCAAGTGTGATGTTTGTGGAGTAGGGTTTACACGGTCTTCTAATCTGAAGAAACACAAAAGAATACATACTGGAGAGAGGCCTTTCAAGTGTGATGTTTGTGGAGTAGGGTTTACACGGTCTTCTAGTCTGAAGCAACACAAAAGAATACATACTGGAGAGAAACCTTACAAGTGTGATGTTTGTGGAGTAGGGTTTACACAGTCTTATCATCTGAAAGAACACAAAATAATACATACTGGAGAGAAGCCTTGCAAGTGTGATGTTTGTGGAGTAGGGTTTACACTGTCTTCTAATCTGAAGAGACACAAAAGAATACATACTGGAGAGAGGCCTTTCAAGTGTGATGTTTGTGGAGTAGGATTTGGCGACTCTTCTGATCTGAAAAAACACAAAAAAATACATACTGGAGAGAAGCCTTACAAATGTGATGTCTGTGGAGTAGGGTTTACACGTTCTTCTAGTCTGAGAGAACACAAAATAATACATACTGGAGAGAAGCCTTACAAATGTGATGTTTGTGAAGGAGGATTTACACATGTTTCTAGTCTGAAGAAACACAAAAGAATACATACTGGAGAGAAGCCTTACAAGTGTAATGTTTGTGGAGTAGGGTTTGCACATTCTTCTAGTCTGAGGGAACACAAAAGAATACATACTGGAGAGAAGCCTTGCAAGTGTGATTTTTGTGGAGTAGGGTTTGCACATTCTTTTAGTCTGAGAGAACACAAAAGAATACATACTGGAGAGAAGCCTTACAAGTGTAATGTTTGTGGAGTAGGGTTTGCATATTCTTCTAATCTGAGGGAACACAAAAGAATACATACTGGAGAGAAGCCTTACAAGTGTAATGTTTGTGGAGTAGGGTTTGCACATTCTTCTAGTCTGAGGGAACACAAAAGAATACATACTGGAGAGAAGCCTTACAAGTGTAATGTTTGTGGAGTAAGATTTACACAGTCTTCCAGTCTGAAGAAACACAAGAGAATACATACTGGAGAAAAGCCTTACTAGTGTGATGTTTGTAGAGAAAAGGTTTACAGTCTTTTAGGAAGAACAACCACAAAAAGAAAAAAATTAACATACAGAGAGAAGCATTACGTGTGACATTTGTTATCTGAGGTTTGATTGGTGTTCTTATATGAAAAGACACTATCAACTACATTCACATGAGAAGTTTTTCTAGTATGGTAGGAAACTCGATACAACAGAAGACAATCTGATCATCAGAAGGGGTCCCTGGTCAATCAAGTGTTTTGGCCCTTTGTTCTCCTTTACACTCTAAGATTGGGGGGGCTACCTGGGTCATTGGGTCATGACTCCCAAGTGTCTCAGCCTCCTGTTGTCTTCTGTAGAGAATGAACTCATTCCACTTTGGTTGCAGCTTTAAAATCCACAATTCCGCCAGCAGGAGGCAATTGTGAAAGTAACAAAGTGAAGACAAATTATTGCGGTTGTTCTGCAGCATACCTCTGTGAAGCCAACGAGGTGTGAATTTATTGATATTTATGGTGTAAGGTTTACACAATTTGCTAATATGAAATGTCATAGTAAAGTGCATGCTGGAGGAAAGCTTTTCTATTGTGATGTTTGTGGTGTAAGGGTTTACTGATTGTGCTTGTGTTACTGGGGCCCAAAAGGGGAGCAAAGAATAGTAAAACTGTACTCTACCATGCATGTCGTAAAAAGCAACTAAGGAGGGTTGGGCATGGGGATGGTTACCCCATCCCGTTAAAAACTTTTAACCAAAAAACTTCAACAAATATGGACATGTCAAATAAAGAATATAAATCAACTCAGCCGCCCAAGACAGAAGAAGGTCCTTGTAGATTGAAGTTGTTATGTCGACCTTGAGTGGGGGTGTCAAGTAACGCGAATGGTGTAGTAGTTCGGTGTAACAGACCACTTGATAATAACTCTCACACACTCTCATGTAATGCAATGACGACTTGAACTGCCGCTGACATTTCAATAGTTTAATGAAGGCACGCAAACTGGACAGCACGGATACAGTCATGGGTACATGTTGACATACATTCATTGGTTATTTGAATCGTGGATGATACATTCATGTAGTAGTGAAATATCATTCAACCCAAGGTAACATTCACTGTTCTGGTAACTAATCGCCGTATCCTCTACTGACTGAATGCGTCAATGAGGATCGGTAAACATACAAAAGTCATTGGCCGAACCTTCATTTCATGGCGAAGTTCTTAAGCTGAAATATGTCCAATGTTTGTATAATAATCATAAACCACGATAGTGGGTTTTCACCTCATAACAAGATCTCGATACCACTGCCCGATAGTAGGATACATAATCTGTTCTCTTGACAATGATCAAAAATATGATGACAGGAATATAACATGGCCGCCTTCCTGAGTTGTCGCTCACTCACTCGTAGGAAGGTAGATATAAGCCAAAGTTAATTGAGAATATGCATATAAATAATTTCATAAAGTTTTCCATACAGCTCTACAGTAATCAAGTTACTTCATGTAGACATAACTGCTGTAGGAAAGCCTGTCATCTTCGTCGATACAAAACACGACCCTAGCGATACGAAGCACAATGTTCCATCTAGGTCTAATCGACTCGAGATCATCAAAAATAGGGTCTGGCATAACTGGAGTCCGAATCACACATATGAGGAGGATCTCTGACAAATAGACTCTTGCAGAGACATAAACTTCTCCTGGAAAAACATCTATGAATCACTGTTAAACCTTAAACAGTGCCAGCCCTGGAAAAAGCACTCAGCCATCTTGGCGACATTATCGGAACTCTCCACAACCCAGTAGGACTACGAAACCCTGCGCTAGATTCCGGCAGAAAGAATATAGTCCGACCTGAACATATAAAGGTATACAATATACGACTGAATCTTCTTTCACTAGACAAGTAGTACACATGAATTCAGGCCATAAACATAACAAACAAAATTAATCTATTTTCTGGCCCGAACAAATAAGAACGGACATGAATACAATATCCATGCGCCGAATCAATATCAAGAAAGATCACTCATATAATCAAAAGTGTAAATCAATCATGAATTATCTAGCTTTACCAGAGGAAGCATTTTCATACACAAATGAATGCAAGTATATATTTCCATATTAAATAGCCATATCGTATTTTTGTAATATGTGCGTCAAAATATGCACGCAACAGATTACCACACCCCTCGGGAAAAAAAAAAATGGTACTTTTTTTTTTTTTTGAAATACATCTAGGAGCAACATACAATAGGCTCACAACGCACCAATAACAATGCGCAGATGATAAGCATTGAGAATATATTTCATGAACTTAGAGAAAGTATTTCTCTAAGTATAAATATTTCCAGAGAGGTGTCACCAATGCATACTACAATACTGGCAATGCCACACTTTCTACATCAGTTTATACATAAATTTCATCTTAGATACCTTAACATCATGATCATCAAAGACGAAAAAACATTGAAAGATCAGCGGTGAATAAACATCAGTGAACCGCTAAGTAGTGTTACAATCAATATATGATATATTCCATATGTGTACACATTTCAACATAGGAACAACTGTAGCAAAGTTAGGCATATAATTTAACAGTTATGAATCATGTGGGCATCTAGACAAAATATCTGCCATCACATTTTCTGACCCACGGATAGCTCGCACCGAAAAATGAAACGGCTGCAGAGCAATCGCGTATCGCGTTGATCTCGCGCTCTTCAGATTTTTACTCTGAATAGCCGTAAGAGCTTTCTGGTCAGTTTCCACAATGAAATGCGCGCCAAGAAGAAATCTTTGCAGTTTAAGGATTGACCAAACCATAGCCAATAATTCACGGTCTAGGACCGAGTAATTCTTCTCTGCGGCATTTAATTTTCGAGAAATATACATCACAGGATGCAGAGTTCCAGAGTACTCTTGCATTAGTGCTGCTCCAATCCCTGTGGATGAAGCGTCACTACGAAGAATAAATGTCTTATCCTTAGAAGGCAATACTAGGATAGGTGAAGTAGAAAACATAGTTTTAACCTTATCCAAAGAGGATTGACATTCTTGAGTCCAATGGACTACATTAGGAGACCCTTTCTTTAGCAAGGAAGAAAGAGGTGACATAATGGAGGACAGATTCGGAATGAATCGTCCATAAAATTGTATTAGACCTAAGAGACTTCGCACTTGCTTTTTAGTCTTAGGAATAGAAATGTTAAGTATCTTACTTGTATTATGGTCCTCTGTTTTTAGGAACCCATGACCAACACGGTGACCTAAGAAAGATATTTCGCTAAAACCAATACACGCTTTTGATGGTTTCGCTGTCAGGTTATGCTCGCGTAAGATAGACAATAGTTCATTTATCCCATTATAGTGATCGTTCCAAGTATCACTGAAAAGACAGATGTCATCAAGATATGCAATGACATCTGAGCGATGAGATAGGATTCGACGCATCATGCGTTTGAATGTTGCAGGGGCGTTCATAAGGCCGAAAGGCATAAAATTCCATTGGAATAGACCCCTAGGTGTCGAAAAAGCAGTAAACGGTTTGGCGTGTTCGGATAGTGGAACTTGCCAATATCCCTTAGACAAATCGAGTTTAGTAAAGAAATGAGAACTCGATAGTCTGGTAAGTAGCTCTTCAAGTAAAGGCATAGGTTCAGCATCAAATTTCGTCACTTGGTTCAATTTGCGATAATCAACGCAAAGACGTATGTTGTTGTCTTTTTTTCGCACGATAACCATCGGTGAAGAATATGCTGATGTGGATGGTTCAATTATTTCCAACTCTATCATTTCATCCAACTCTTTTTCTACCTGTGCTTGAAAATGTATCGGGATAGGATATGGTCTGACCCTTATAGGATTATGGTCAGTAAGAATAATGTCGTGTACAATGACATTAGTTCGACCAGGAATGTCAGTAAGGACATCCCGAAATTGTTGTAACATAGCAGAAACTTGTTTCTGTTCTCCTGGAGATAATTCGGGAGAAATCGCAACATCTTTCCATGATTCATTAGAGTGAAGCGGAATCATTGGAAAAGGTAGATTTACATCCGAGAAACTTGTTTCCTCATCCTGTATTACTGACAGTGATGAGTAATGTCCATGTTGGACTGGAAAATCGTCCGTTGCCTGGAAAACAGGTTGTAAATAATCCGGACGTTCATGGAATTCCGTGAGCATGTTGATGTGGAAGGTTTTATGCTTCCCGTCAATATCGACGATATAGTCAACATCGGAAACTTTTGATATTATATCGTACGGACCTTTCCAAGAAATAAGAAGTCTGTTTTCTCTACAAGGTAGCAGGACCAATACTTTGTCACCTGGACAGAGTTGTCGCAAGCGTCTGGTCTTATTGGCAAATTGCCTTGCCTTCTGTTTCGCAAATTCAGAAGAAGCAGTTGCCAATTTGCATGCTTCGATAATCTTATGTCTAAGTGCAATGACATATTCGTAAGAGGATTTTGTGTCATCGACAATATTATCAGCAGTTATGAGATCATGAAGTAAGGACATAGGACCTCGCGGTTTCGCGCCGAAGACAAGTTCAAAAGGAGAAAATCCTGTATGTTCGTTGGCGACCTCTCTATATGCAAAGAGAGCCGCGGGTAAAACCCTGTCCCAATCCTGAGGATGATCCTCAGTTATCTTACCTAGTAGGTTTTTCAGAGTTCTATTCAGACGTTCCACCATCCCATTGGACATAGGATGATAAATACTACTCAGAGATCTCTCTATCTTTAGAGTCGACATCACTTGAGACATGGTATCTGATATAAGTTGGGTACCATGGTCCGATAATATTTCTGCTGGAAATCCCAGACGAGAAAATATTAACCAAAGAGCATCTGCAATATCAGCAGTAGTTATGCTCTTTAGAGGAACAGCCTCTGGCCAACGTGTGCACATATCCACACATGTCAAAATAAATTGGTGTCCTCTAGCAGACTTTATCTTAAATGGACCAATGATGTCTATCACCATTTTTTGAAATGGTCGAATGGGAATGTCTGCAGCCTGAATAGGTGCAGCATGGCGTGGACCTCTGGATTTAACCTCTTGACATACTTTACAAGATCGACAATAGATTCGTATGTCCTTATTCACAGCAGGCCAAAAGAAAGATGCAAGAACTCTAGATTTAGTACGGGAAAAACCCATATGTCCAGCACACTGAGAATCATGAGCGTGCTGTAAGATTTTAGCTCTCATATTTTTGGGCACAAGAATTTGAGAATGAATGGATTTAGCGGAGTCTTGTACCATACGTACAAGTACGCCATTCCTCATCGTAATCCAAGATTTACGATTTGTATCCTTATTTGGATCACCTTTTGTTGCCAGAGTAAAGAATTTCTTTAGAGTAGGATCATCTTCCTGCTGTTTTATAAAGGAAACATGCGAAATCTCCAAGAGATCACCTTGGTTCTGGTCATCATTATCTCCAGAAGGCGAAGATTGCGGCATGTTTAGAGCTTGAGCTCTAGTGACTACAGCATTTGCAGTATGCATATTATCACTTTCCCAACTCTGCAATTTGTTGCGGAGTGCATTCTTTCGCACCATGAATGCGACCAACGATAAGATCAGTGATCGGATTCGGCAGAAGACATGCGTGCACATCTCCTGTAAAGAAGGGAGTAGAGATGTTGATAATGGCAGTGGAGTACTTCTCCAATGTGCCACCAAATGTTATGCATTTGATTATCTTGCCAGTGGCTCGAGAAGGATTTATAAGTGACTGCCTCACTCCAATGGTTGTGCACCCGGAATCGAAAAGAATTGAGACCGGAGTACCATCTACTAGACCTCTATTCAAGACAAGAGCACCTCTTCCATCATGCGCGACTGACACAGGAAGAGCAGGAAGAGGATGACCACAGCTTAAAGTCAAAACTGTGGTTGGCTCGAATAATGTTTTGCAATGGGAACACTGAAATGCTCTGTCAAAATCGAAAGCAGAACATCCCACACTATTAGAGTCTTTCTTATCATTGGTTTGATTACCGGCTTCGTGAAACTCTTGTTGTGCAGAGTTAGCCTGGTAATGAGATTTACCATGTCTTTTGTGTTGTGATCTACCTCGGTTATAATTACCTCTATAATTATTATTCCCTCTGTTATAACCCCTATTTGGGTTTGAATCACAATATTCATGATCATAATCATCATGCTCATTATAATGAGTATCCCTGTAATGTTGGTTTTGTTGTTTCCATGAAGAACTTGGGTAGTTCCTATGGTTACTCCCTTTTCGGAAATTTCTAAAATTATGGGCACCCCTCGCGTATCGAGGACTGTCAGCCCGATTCCAGTTCTTCGAAGAAGAACCCTGATTTGAGTGGTTACCTTGGTTTTGATACTTATTCCAATTAACCTTTTTATCCAATTTATTTTGAGCTCCTTGGAATTTGTGTGAGTAATTATGATTATATTCTGTTGCTGAAGCAACTGGCATACCCTCTTTAATGTTAGTGTTACTAAGAATCATGTCAGGGTGTGCCGTGGCATACTGGTCACAATATTCTTCCATTTGCTTTAATGTACTAGGTTTACGCTCATGTAAAAACTCTAGGAATGGTTTATTTACCGAAGACATGACCTTGTCTCTTAGCAATAAATCCGTAAGACCATCAAATGTTTTCTCTATTTTGGATAATTCAATCCATCGTGAGAGTGTAAGTCGTACTTTTGAAATGAAATCTGAGAATTCTACACCTACCTCAGGTCTCATTGTTTTAAACAAAAGACGATAACCTTCCTCTGACAGCTGATATCTCTTTATCAAAGCTGCCCTACTAGCATCATAATTATCCTTGTCGGCCTCTTCAACTAAACATAACTTAGTCAGAGACTTCCCTTTTAGATTTTCAGACAACTGATTCACATACTGTGATTTGTCAACATTATGAGCTCGACAAGCACGTTCAAATCTAGAAAGCCAAAATGTTATATCATCACTGGCAGAGTTGAACGCTGGTACCTTGACCTTATAATTAAAGGGTTTACCATTACCACCAGATGCCTGATTAACATTACTCATACTTGTCAATTTCAATTTCTCTAATTCAAACTCATGTTCTCTTATTGCTTTTCTCTCTTCAGCTTCTCTATCTAATCTTTTCTGTTCAGCAGCAGCAGCAGCTTCTAATTTTTTTCTGTTCTGCCAGAAATCTCCTTTCCTGCATCTGCAATTTCTTTTGTTCAGCAGCAGCATCAGCTTCTTTTTCTAATCTTTTCTCTTCAGCCAGAGCTTTTC
Source organism: Oreohelix idahoensis (assembly GCA_024509875.1). Taxonomy (NCBI): domain Eukaryota; kingdom Metazoa; phylum Mollusca; class Gastropoda; order Stylommatophora; family Oreohelicidae; genus Oreohelix; species Oreohelix idahoensis. Next base: position 55,561 of record JAMPIV010017313.1, read on the forward strand.
TCTCTTCTGCAGCAGCAGCAGCTTTTCTCTCTTCAGCAGCAGCAGCAGCTTTTCTCTCTTCAGCAGCAGCAGCAGCAGCTTTTCTCTCTTCAGCAGCAGCTTCTAATTTTTTTTCTTCTATTTGAAGTTTTCTCTCCTCAGCAGCAGCTTTTCTCTCCTCAGCAGCAGCTTTTTTCTCCTCAGCTTGCATCTGCAATCTGAAATTCTCAGCATCTATCTTCTTTTGTTCAACTTCTGCTTTCCATTTATTCTCATCTTTTTGTTTTTTCTCTTCTGATTTTAATGCAATAGCAAATTGAGCAGTTGTCCATTCTTCTAACTCTTTACCAGTCTTATCAAGGGATTTCCCTTGTGCAATAAAGTAATCTAATGTAGACATCTTGTCTTATTAAATCAGAAACCTGAAAAAGTAAATAAATTACACTATCCCACTTTAATGGGAGACAAGTCTATACTATAGACTTAGTCTTAGTGAAAAACTTGTATGGTTACTTGAGTACCTGTGGAAAACAATATCTGTATATCCCAAACACTGTGAGAAACAAGCCTTACAAAGGTCTTGTATACTTCCTTAATGTAATCAATGATCACTTGAGTACCTGTGGAAAATAATATTTGTATATCCCAACTACTTTATAATTCCTTGTACACCAATGATAGTAATTAAGTACTGCTCTGTACTATAATATAAATATATTCAAATATACCTTATATATTATTTGTCAACCAAAGACATTAACAAGGACAAACAAGAAAAGACAATATGAAAACAATTGCAGGAATCAAATTAAATCAAATAGAAAAAATCAAAAAAAAAAAATGATCACAGAATCTGTGATGATAACCGCAATGAAATTAACAAGACAAATAACGCCACAGTGTATAAACATAAAGGTGTAAAGAACTGAAATGAAAGGAAAGATGAGACCTACAATTATACAAACAAATCAAACAAAACTAAAGAATATAGAAATATTACAAAAACAACAAGAAGACAGTCATCACAGCTAACAGAAATAGCAGCAAATTGTTGCTAACAAATTTCCAATTAGGATAATTTGTACCTATAGTACACTAGTACAAGACCAATGTCACTCGGTATACCTTGTACTAGTCACACAGAATACAAACTAACTTACTATACAACAAATAACATATAAACATAAATACATGTAAACCTTAATAGCATAAATGCATACATAATATGATTACATAATATGGCAATGTGATGTTAATAGAGTGTCGCAGACAGGATGTGTTGCAGAGAAGGCTTATCTTTTATTCAAAATAATTTTTCACTTTTAATAAGTTATTAAATTATTGAATTAACTTATTACAATGTTCAATTCTTTTGAGCATATGAAGATCCAACGATGAAATATGCACTTTATGTTCAACAACACTGTGATTCTTCTGTACAGGATCAACAATCACTTCTTTCTTCTGTACGATAAGAAATGTCAACAGTACTGTTCCCTATATTTTATACACTTGATACAACTGTCCTGTGTAATACTGTCTGTACAGCGAAAAACTGTCAACAAGCGCTGACCTAGATACAGCATCCGATCGGTAATACAGGTCAAGCTGACATCGACTGCCCCGTTGTAACTTGTACACTAGTGTTCATGCATGTCGTATGTGGCGTCAGGGATGGTCTGGTTATCATAACCCCAGGAATCTGGTTCACCACTGTAGAATGAATTTGTTATGTCGACCTTGAGTGGGAGTGTCAAGTAACGCGAATGGTGTAGTAGTTCGGTGTAACAGACCACTTGATAATAACTCTCACACACTCTCATGTAATGCAATGACGACTTGAACTGCCGCTGACATTTCAATAGTTTAATGAAGGCACGCAAACTGGACAGCACGGATACAGTCATGGGTACATGTTGACATACATTCATTGGTTATTTGAATCGTGGATGATACATTCATGTAGTAGTGAAATATCATTCATCCCAAGGTAACATTCACTGTTCTGGTAACTAATCGCCGTATCCTCTACTGACTGAACGTGTCAATGAGGATCGGTAAACATACAAAAGTCATTGGCCGAACCTTCATTTCATGGCTAAGTTCTTAAGCTGAAATATGTCCAATGTTTGTACAATAATCATAAACCACGATAGTGGGTTTTCACCTCATAACAAGATCTCGATACCACTGCCCGATAGTAGGATACATAATCTGTTCTCTTGACAATGATCAAAAATATGATGACAGGAATATAACATGGCCGCCTTCCTGAGTTGTCGCTCACTCACTCGTAGGAAGGTAGATATAAGCCAAAGTTAATTGAGAATATGCATATAAATAATTTCATAAAGTTTTCCATACAGCTCTACAGTAATCAAGTTACTTCATGTAGACATAACTGCTGTAGGAAAGCCTGTCATCTTCGTCGATAGAAAACACGACCCTAGCGATACGAAGCACAATGTTCCATCTAGGTCTAATCGACTCGAGATCATCAAAAATAGGGTCTGGCATAACTGGAGTCCGAATCACACATATGAGGAGGATCTCTGACAAATAGACTCTTGCAGAGACATAAACTTCTCCTGGAAAAACATCTATGAATCACTGTTAAATCTTAAACAGTGCCAGCCCTGGAAAAAGTACTCAGCCATCTTGGCGACATTATCGGAACTCTCCACAACCCAGTAGGACTACGAAACCCTGCGCTAGATTCCGGCAGAAAGAATATAGTCCGACCTGAACATATAAAGGTATACAATATACGACTGAATCTTCTTTCACTAGACAAGTAGTACACATGAATTCAGGCCATAAACATAACAAACAAAATTAATCTATTTTCTGGCCCAAACAAATAAGAACGGACATGAATACAATATCCATGCGCCGAATCAATATCAAGAAAGATCACTCATATAATCAAAAGTGTAAATCAATCATGAATTATCTAGCTTTACCAGAGGAAGCATTTTCATACACAAATGAATGCAAGTATATATTTCCATATTAAATAGCCATATCGTATTTTTGTAATATGTGCGTCAAAATATGCACGCAACAGTCCTCTGGAAAGGAGGCGCATGAAGCATCCTAGAGAAAGCCGAAAGGAGTCTGGGTTGCCGACTAACCTTTTTTCATCTAGGAAAATCTCCAAGATTGGCACCTGGAATGTTCACATTCTATGTGAACAAGGGAAAACTGCATAGGTAACAGCAAAAATGTCAAATTACAGGATTGATATCCTCAGTCCCTGCAAGACATGGTGGAAAGGCATAGAGAAGAGGAGATTGATCACAGGAGAAATGGTGTTGTCCTCAGGACATGAAGAGGAAAGAGCCTACCACAGTGAAGGGGTGGCTCTAATGCTGTCTAAGGAAGCACAGAAGGCACTTATAGAATGGGAAGCAATGGAACCCAGAATTATAACAGCAAGGTTTAAATCAGCCAAAAAGAAAGTAAATATAAACATCATCCAGTGTTATGCACCAACAAATGATAAAGAAGAATCTGAGAAAGAAGACTTTTACACCAGACTACAAAATGTCTTGGACAACAAGAAAAGAAAGGACATCAAAATTTTGATGGGGGACCTAAACGCAAAAATAGGAACAGATAACACTAGCTTTGAAGAAAGCATGGGAAAGCATGGATTAGGTATGATAAACGAGTATGGGGAACTACTAGCTAACTTCTGTGCTTCAAATCAACTAGCTATAGGAGAAAGCATATTTCCACATAAAAGAATACATAAAGCAACATGGATATCACCAGACCAGAACTGAGAATCAGATTGATCACCTGTGCATAAGCAAGAAGTTTAGGTCATCATTGCATGATGTAAAAGTATGTAGAGGAGCAGATATTGTATCAGACACCATCTTCTGTTGGCTAAAACAAAATTAAAACTCAAGAAATTTACAACAGCATATACCTATAGACAACAGTACAATGTGGGATATCTAAGAAATCAGGAAATAAGAGAACAATTTTCAATCACAGTATCCAACAAATACCAAGTACTCCAACAGCTGGAAGATGACACAGATATGGAAGACCACTGGCAACAAGTAAAAATTATATGGAATAAGACATGTGAAGAAGTACTGAGAAAAAGAGAACATTGGCACAAAGCATGGATAAAAACAGAAACCATTAGCAAGACAAAAGACAGGAAAAACAAGAAAGAGGATTTAACCAGAAGCAAAACCAGAGGCTCCAATGCCAAGGCTCATGAATTGTACATAAAAGCAAACAAAGAAGTAAGAGGAAACATCAAAAGAGACAAGACGAAATATATTGATGATTTGACAAGGGAAGCAGAGGAAGTTGCAGCCAAAGGAAATATGAGGGACCTGTACAACAACACAAAGAAGATAACAGGGAAATATAAGCAAGCAAATGGCCTCATAAAATGTGAGAATGGAAAATTGGTTAATAATATAGAGGAACAAATGAAGAGATGGACAGAAAATTTTGAGGAACTTCTCAATAGACCATCTCCAACTAATCCCCCAGACATCCAGCCAGTATAAGAAGAGCTACAAATCAGCATTGAATGACAAAGTAGAAAAGAAATAAAGAAAGCCATAAAGCTTCTGAAAGATGGAAAAGCAGCTGGTCCAGGTGGCATTCTAGCAGAGGCCATAAAAACAGATATTGATACCTCTACAGAGATATTATACAAACTACTTGGCAAAGTCTGGGAGAGAGGAAATACCAGCAGAATGGAAGAAAGGTTATCTGGTCAAGTTGCCTAAGAAGGAAAATTTACAAGAGTTCACAAATTATAGAGGAATAATGTTACTATCAGTGCCAGGAAAAGTATTAAACAGAATCATCCTTGAGACATTAAAAGAGTCCATAGACAAGCAACTGAAAAATGAACAAGCAGGTTTTTGACAAAACAGATCCTGTACAATGTTGAGTAAAGTTTGGAATGGAATTCACTACTATACATCAGATTTGTGGACTATGAAAAGGCATTTGACAGTGTAGACAGAGAATCGCTTTGGAAGTTGATGAGGCATTATGGAGTTCCCATGAAGATCAATAACTTATTAAAGAAGACCTATGAAGACATGACATGCAGAGTTCTTTATGAAGGACAACTTACAGAACCATTTAGGATTAGAACGGGAGTGAGACAGGGATGCCTCTTGTCTCCATTTCTTTCTTACTAGCAATAGATTGGGTTATGAAAACATCGACATCACACAACAGAAATGAAATCCAGTGGAATCTGACTAAAGAGGTGGTTGATCTGGATTTTGCTGATGACTTGGCTCTTCTGTCCCATAACCATAATCAGATGCAAGAGAAAATGAAAATTCTCGATGAGAGGTCACAAAAAGTGGGCCTGAAAATACACAGGGAAAAGACAAAGATTATGAAAATAAATGCAAGAAATGATAACAAGATTGAAATTGAAGAAACACCACTAAAAGATGTAGAATCATGCACATATCTTGGAAGTAATATAGACAACGTTGGAGGGGCAGACATTGATATCAAAGTAAGAATACAAAAAGCAAGAGGAGCTTTCATTGCATTGGGAAATATATGGAGAACAAGAGAAGTCAAGTCCAACACGAAAATAAGAATCTTCAGCTCAAATGTAGTCAGTCCTATTTTATGGCTCTGAGAGATGGAGAACAAGAAAAACAACAACCAAAAAGCTACAGACTTTCATAAACGGGGGCTTGTGTAGAATAGAGGGACTGAAATGGTATGACAAAGTCACAAATGTGGAACTGATGACAAGAACCAGACAAGTGCCAGTGGAACAAGAGTTGAGAAGAAGACCTTGGCGATGGATGGGACACACATTGAGGAAACCTGTTGATAGCATTACAAGGCAGTCCTTGTTCTGGAATCCACAGGGAAAGAGAGGCAGAGGTAGATCAAAAAACACATGGAGAAGAGAACTGGATACAGAGGTGAAAATGATGAGGAAAACATGGAAAGAACTTGAGCAGATGGCACAGGACAGGAAGACTTGGCTTGTGTTTGTTGAAGGCCTATGCTCCTTGGGGAGCTAAAGGGTATTGATTGATTGATCGTGCTTGTCTCAGAATACACACAAAAATACAAACAGGAGAGAAGCCTAACAAATGTGTTGATTACGATTTAAGGTTTTAACAGATGTTGTAGTTTAAGAACAAATACAAGAATACACTTAAAGGACTAACTTTACATTTTTGATGTATGTGATGCATAGGTTACATACTCTGTTAGTTTTGAATTGCAGACAAAATACACACTACCTCTGCCTCTCTTTCCCTGTAGATTCTTACATGGTTGGTGTATTTTGTGATTAAAAAATATGATTCATACTTTTGTATTCACTGAAATACTTTGTTCCCATCACTTGTTAGAATCAAGATTAAAACTGTCCAACTAGTTGATATTCACATGACATTTATTTTGTTAAAATGTGTAAATTAATGTAATTTGTTAAAATTTATTACTTCTGTGAATACTACTTACTTACTTAGTCGTTCCCCTTCTACCGCGAGGTGTAGAGATTTGGAAGAGAGAGCGCCAGACTATCCTATCGGCTGTCTTCCTCCTGGCCTGGTTCCATTCTAGTATTCGATCCTTCAAAAATTGTCTAATGTTGTCCTCCCAGCGGACTCTGGGTCGTCCTCGGGGTCTGGATCCTTGGCTCTTTGTTTCCCATGCTTGTCGTGGTATCCGATCTTCTCCCATTCTGCAGTCATGGCCAAACCATCTTAATTGGGACTGTTCTACTTGGGTCTGCAGGGGGTAGGATTTAAGGCCTTGACGTATCGTCTGGTTGCGTACATGTCTCTTCTTGTTACTTCAACCACCTTCCTCAGATACCTCATTTCTGAGGTTTGGATCTGGCTTTTATGGGTTGTAGTCATTGCCCATGACTCGAATCCGTATGTCAAGACTGGGACATAGGTGGAGCAGTATACAGCCATCTTCGTTTTCTTACCAACCTCTTTCTTGCTGAGGAATCCTCGATTTATGGCCTGAAAAAGTCTCCCAGCTGCTGCTTTTCGAGTGGCCAACTCTTCTTTGATGCCTCCCTTTCGGTCTATAATAGCTCCGAGGTATTTAAATTGGTCGACCTGCTCCAGGACCTGTTCTCCCGGCTTAATCTGATGTTTTCTTTCTTCTCGTGATATCACCATGGATTTTGTTTTAGAGCTGCTTATGACCATCCCTCTCTTCTCCAGCTCTTCCTTCCAGACTTGCAGGTTGGAATGGAGATGTGCCTCTGATTTAGCAATCAGGGCAACATCATCAGCAAATGCCAGCTCCGAAATATAGACCTGTCTCATCTTCCAGTACCCCACTGAATACTTTCTTGTTCTCTCCTTACATGCCTTGATGACATCGTCCATAAGGAGAATGAAGAGGTAAGGTGATAGGATATCACCTTGTCTTACACCAGTGGTGGTCCTGAACTCTTCCGACTTATGGTTTGCTGTCCTCACATAATTTTTGCAAGACTTGTAGAAGCTCTGTATAGCATGAATCAGAGGTGCTGGAATATTCTTCCTTGCCAAACAATCCCAAAGTTTGCTCCAGGGGACCCTGTCAAACGCCTTTTCCAGATCTATGAAACAAAGATGCATCTCACTCTTATACTCAAGGGCCTTTTCACTCAGCTGTCTGAGTGTGAAGATTAGGTCTTGAGTACTTCAGTTTGCTCGGAATCCGCACTGGACCTCATCCAATTGTGGCTCAGCTAGGCATCAGAGTCTCTGCTCTAGGATTCTAGAGTAGATTTTACCAGGGACACTGGAGCCGCGCTAGCGTAGTGGTTACAACACCGCTCTGGCGACCGGGTGATTCAGGATCAAACCCGGGCGACGGCATTTGAGGATTTTTCGTCGACCGGGAATTGGACTGGATTAACTCGAGACCTGGCGAGGACATTTGAAGGAGTGTTGTCGACCAGGGATTGGCGGCTCCTGAGCCGACCCAGCTGCAATGGGTACCTCCGAAATCGGAGAGTATTTGCCTGAATGGCGAGGGACACCTGTCTCTGTACAAGTAAAAAGGGATACTCACGTAAAATCAATGTCAGGTTAGACATAGTAATAACCTGAGATTTCGCCTCGAGTATTAGCGGGCGTACGCGAAAAGAAAAAAAAAAAAAAAAAACCAGGGACACTGAGAAGGGATATGCCTCTATGGTTTCCACACTGTCGATTGTCACCCTTTTTGAAAATTGGTGTTATGATGGCAATCTCCCAATCCTTTGGTATGGTCTTGTTGTACCACGCTGCCTGTAAAACCCTTAAGAGTAATAGGTCGCCTGATGCTCCCATGAACTTAACCATTTCTGGTGTTATACCATCATGCCCTGCTGCTTTGCCCATCTTGATTTTCTCCAGTGCTGCCTTCAGTTCTTCCATCTTTATCTCATCTTCACCATCATTGGTTTTCTCTTCTGTGCTAGTGTTTATCATTTCTGATGCTTCACCATGCTCACCATCCAGGAGTTCTGAGAAATATTCTTTCCATCTTCCCATTACTTCCTTCGGGGCAGTAAGCAATTTGCCTTGCTCGTTCTTTATAAATTTGAGAGGGCATTGTTTTTCCTTCCTCATGTTCTTTAGGGTCTTATAGAACAATTTCTGGTTTTCTTGTGCATCTTTTTCTAGCTTTTCTCCAAATTCTTCCCAGGACTTCTGTTTTGCTGCTAGCTCTTTGTTCTTTGCTTCTGTTCTGAGTGTCACATATTCTCTATATTTTTCCATTTGTCCTGTTGTGTTTTTAGCTCCTAAGTATTGTTTCCATGCCATTTTCTTCTCTCTTATTTTCTCTTTGACTTCCTCTGTCCACCAAGGTGTCCTCTTTCTCTTGTTCCCAAGTCGGACTTCACCGCAAGCTTCTGCAGCAGCTGTCTTTATGATATCCTTGAATTTAATCCAGAGGGTTTCCAAGTCATCAGGTCGTTCTTCTGTGTTGCTTACCGCTGCAGCAATAAGCCCCTGATATCTGGTCTTAATTTCTGGCTCTCTCAGCTTGTAGGTCCTAATGCTCATTCTCCTGCTCGTTTACTTGGTTTCTTGCGTGATGTTGGGCAGTTCCTAGGCTGAGCAACTCTTTCAGTTGTTCTTTTGATTGTTAGCAGGTAGTGATCACTTCCTATCTCTGGCCCCCTCCAGACTCTAGCATCTCGGACATATTTGAATGAGCTTCTCCGAACAATGGCATAGTCGATCACTGACTTCTCATTCTTTGTTGGTTCACATCTAGTGTATGCATGTATGCGCTTATGGGGGAACGTTAGTAAGAGACAAGCAATAGGTACCACAAACTGCCGCTTTGCGGCGGTCGAAAAATTATGTGACGCGCAAGCGAGGCCCAATTTGGGCCCTTTTCAACCTCGCTCTGCCTAGTAATTAATTTGCCTTTTCTAAATAAAAATTATATCTTCTGGTTCCTTGATCTTTCTTCTTTCATAATATGTCAATTATAACTTTCTGCGTGTCATTGAAATTGAGTGAGACAAAAAACAAAAATACCATTAAAACTGCTCTTGCCGTGCGCTAGCTGACTGGCACTCAAGAGAGCAAAATTCCCTGAAAGGACCCCCACCTCATTCAAAGCGTCTGCGCTATGTCCTCAGAAATGCTACACTAATACAGTTTTCACCAATAAGAAGAGCGGAAACTGAGGTTTACGCACATGTAACATGAGGCACAGATTTGTTATAGGAAGATATCGTAAATTTGAAGTCTTCTTCTTGCGATCGCATCTTTGATGATTACACCGTCAGACGAGTTCTCATGATGAATTCGACTGTTGTTTGAAGTTCCTCTTTAACTCCATATAGCTTTGAGTTTAGTGTTGAGTCATTCGGCCAGTATATCTTTCTTAACTGGTCATACAGAGGACAGTCCTGTAGAACATGCTCAGCAGTTTGTTCGTTTAATCCACATGTGCACAGTGGTGAAGCAGACAATCGTAGCTTGTGCATGTGTTTATTCAGTTTGTTATGCCCTGTCCTGAGTCGAAAAATAGTTGTCTGTCCCTGCCGGTCGAGAGTGTGATAGTCGTCTTTGGGTTGGTTCTGTTCTCTTCTGATAGTCTGGATAGCTCTCTTTTTCTCAAAGTATGTGACTTCATTATCTTCTTGTTCACATTCTCCTCCCTTTTTTGCAAGTTTATCTGCCTTTTCATTTCCGGGTACACCACAATGAGATGGTACCCACTGAAGTATGGTTCTCTTTTTGGCAGCTACCTTGTTTAGTTCATTTCTCAGATGCGGGAGTTTACCACCCTTGAGAGCTTGCAGGACAGACAGTGCATCTGTGAGGATGACTACCTGGTGGCAGTCAGAGTTGGTGTTATAAATCATATTTGCAGCTTGCTCTAGAGCTTGAACCTCAGCTGTATAGTTGGAACAGAATTTACCAGTGGGAATGTGCCTAGTCTCATAGTGGTTGTCAGGATATGAGATAAAGATACCGGCACCTCCATTCCTAACAGCATTAGTTGCTGATCCATCTGTATAGGCATGTATCCATGATTGATCGGGATAGCTTTCTTGGATCATACTCAATGTAGCAGTTCGTTTTTGCAGATCATTATACTCACATCCACTTGTGAGACCACTGACTGATGTATTAATTTGGAGGGCACTGCTGGCCTGCTCCCATGGTACAGGGTATAGGGTGGGCTTCAGTGGTGTTGTCTTCATGGATAGGTCTTCTTGATGCTGTCTTATAAGTCTTTTCCCCCGATGCACAAAGCTGCTACGCTTTAGACGTCCCAATGCCAGATCATCTAGTCTTGCCTTCATTGGGTGCATTGGCATACTGTTATACTTTTCCATCTGGATCATGGTTTTTGTGTCTCTTCTATGGGACAATGTCTGTAATCCAGCAACCTTCTGCATCTCTGTTATTGGTGTAGTTTTCATGGCTCCTGTAATGAGCCTGAGAGCTTGATTTTGCACCTTGTCCAAAGACTGCAGATGTGAGTTAGCAGCTGATGACCATGCTGCTGAGCTAAACTCTAAGTGTGGTCTTATTACTCCATTATAAATCTTCTTTAGATTTCGTTCATTTGCTCCCCAGTTGGTACCTGCTAATTTTCTGAGTATGCCTAGTCGCCTTCGGGCCTTTCCTTCTGCATTTTCAATATGCTTATTCCATGTAAGCCTTTGGTCAAATGTCACCCCAAGATAGGTGGGGTAGCTTTCTTCCTTGATCACGGTTGTCCCTAGGTGTATGTTAGCTGATTTGTCCTTGGGGGCAAGGGAGAACAGTGTTGTGGAGGTTTTGTCTGTGTTTATTGTGATAAGCCATTTCTCTGCCCATGACACTAGCATGTCTGCTGCCCGCTGCATTCTATAATTTGCTGTGGTGACATTTTCATCAGCGCACCAGAGTACTAGGTCATCTGCATATAAGGCAGCTTTCACTCCTGCAGGGAGATCTTTCACCAGGTCATTGATGTAAACAAGGAAGAGTGTTGGGGAAATTACTCCTCCTTGAGGTACCCCCTGATGGAGCAACACTTTTCTGCTCTGCAGACCGTCAAGAGTGACTCTAGTTCTCCTGTTATGCAAGTATGACTGGATCCATTTCATCATGTTGCCTTGGATTCCACTTCTCCTAAGTTTTGCAATGAGGCCATCTTTCCACACCTTGTCAAAGGCCTGCTTGAAGTCGACCCAGATCGTTAGGACCTTTTTCTTCTCCTGGAAGGCATCTTCTATTGCTTGAGACAAGTAAGTAACTTGGTCTTCTATACTGTAGCATTCTCTAAATCCAGCTTGTTCCGGCACCAGGATCTGCTCAGACTCTAAATACCATTTCAATCTGTGGTTGACTATTCGCTCCATAGTCTTCCCAACACAGCTTGTGAGACTGATTGGCCGGTAACTTGCAGCCTCGGTCTTACATTTCCCTTTCTTTAGTATGGGTATTGTGATGGCTTCTCTCCATACTTGGGGTACCGTTCCTTTCAACCAGCTGTGGTTGAATATCTCAAGCAGTTTTGTCTTTGCTGCTGAGCTCAGATTTACTAGCATTTCGTTGCTGATTTTGTCTGGGCCGGGTGACTTTTGAAACTTAAGCTTGGAAATAGCCTTCTGTAGTTCTCCTAGTGTGATGGGTTCCCTCATTGGGGCAGGAGTATCTGTCTGTCCCATGGTTGCCAGTATTTCTTTTCTTATCTCTCTCTGATGATCTATGTTAATGGGTAAGTTGCTTTCTGAACTGTATCTTCTAGCAAACAAGTCTGCAGCTTGTTTTCCTCTGAAAAGTTTGCCACCTTCATCCAATGTGATAGTCTGCCTAGGTGAGGAACGCTCTTCATTTAGAGACTTGACTAATCTCCAAAGTTTCCTGCCGTCTTTCTCAAGGTTCAGCGATGCCGTTTTAGTTCTCCAGCTTTTCCGTTTTTCTTCTAGCTTTGTTCTCTGAAACTCTGCTACAGCCTTTTTCCATTTGTTGTGAGTTTCAAGTGAAGGCTGAGACTCTGCGTCCTTTCTAGCCCTGTCCATGGCTTCCTGACGTTCTTGGAGTGTGCTGGACCAGTATGGTATGTAGTTACGCCGGCATCCTTTGGGAATTTTTTCTTTTGCAGCTTGTATTATGCATCTGTTGAAGTCTTTTACCACTTCATTAATGTCTCTGTTCTGTACCTTGAGGGTAGACAGCAGCGTGTTCACCTGATGCCTGAATAAACCCCAGTTGGCTTTTTTGTAGTTCCATCTTGTAATGGCTGGGCCTGTACTGAGAGTTGCACTCTGGACAGTAAGAAAGATTGGGCGATGGTCGCTTCCCCCTAGTTGGTCTCCTACTTCTCTACTAATAGATCCAGCTATATCTGGTGTGGAGAAGGCAAGATCTGGTGTTGAAGTTGTGTGCCATCCTCTGGAGTAGAAGGTAGGAGTATCTGTGGCATTATTGACTAGGATTAGGGAGTGATCATCTTGCCAAGTTTCAACCTCTTCACCTCTGTGATCCAGATGGTTATAGCCCCAGCTCTGGGAGTGGCTATTAAAGTCTCCAACTGCTATAAAGTTGGTGGCTGGTACCTGTATAGAGCTGAGACTCAGGGGTTTGTTGTTCGGACAGTAATAGTTCAGGAGTTCTATTTCCATCTTGTCTACCTTTATCTGCAACAGCTGATATTCTGCTCCATCCATGAAGGTTTTCCTTTCGTGTGCAGGAATGTTATTCCTTACAAGAGTAAGTACTCCTCCTTTTCGTCTATCTTTTCTGTCGGATCTGAAGCATTGATATCCCCTTATTTTAAAGGTTTGATCTGCTTTCAAGTGAGTCTCTTGGATACAGCAAACACTGACTTGCTTCTCATACAAGATGTTTTCCAGCTCTGTCTTTTTGCTGTATCCAGCCTGCTTGCTGTTCACTCCCTCTGCATTCCAGTGCATCATGACAAGTGGCACTCTGGGTTTCTCTTTTTCTGTTTTGTTTTGGTCAGTAGTTCTCCTCCGCCGTCTGCTGACTCCACAAGACGGTCTAGAGGGTCCTCCAGTAGCTGAGGGTGGGCTCTGTCGAGGCTCAGAGCCCGGCACTGCACCTGCCTGGTGGAGCTCCACAGGGCGAGCACCAGTACGAGATTTATTTGACGGTGTACTCTCCATAGAAAAAAAAAAGCGAGTTGCGTGATACTGTGGTTTCCGGTGCGCCTTCTGGCCCAGTATCTATGACTTTAGCACCTGTTCAACGGGAGAGTGGGCTCATCCCTAATCTGTTTATGTTCCCAGTAGTAGACTATTCGCAAGCAGCCTGGGGTGTCACTGCTCTGCGCGGACCTTGTTTACCGAGGCGGCGTCCGAGCTCGTATGGTGAAAATATGGTTGCATTATCTTCAAAATAGCCCTGTCTTTCCTGCCATCCTGCAACTTTGAGTTAGGGAGTTCTGAGCTCCAGTCTCTTTCCCAGGCATTTTATCCTGGCCTGGCACGCATACAGAGGACCCCACTTCTGGTTCTAAGTTAGCAGTTGGGGACAGGTGGGGTAGCACACTGTGCATTCCCCGTCATCCAGGGGGCTCTCCAACTATGCAGAGCTTGCACAATGCTGTGCTCTGGTTCTGGGCTCACCCAAGGAATCCTCACGTCCTGCACAGAGCCACTTCCAGATACCCACCACCTGCCAACCCCCCATTGTAGAAATCTCCTGCATGCGGCCATCCAGTCAAGAGCCAGTATTAAGTCTGGTGCCCAAGTGATTCCCCCCAAGCTCAGTGTGCAATTCTGGGTTCTCATCATGCTGCAACACAGGGGGGATTGTGATGCTCAGCCATCTCTCTCAACTCTGCACCGATAAATGACATCGGGGACTTAACTGTGACTCAGTACTGGGAGGCCCCGTTTCCGGGTACACCACACACAGCCAGTTGAGGCAACGGTCGCCGTGGGCGTGTCTTCAGTGGGGAAGTTTTGGAGTCTTCCTGTCCATGTTCTTGCACATCCTAACACTGCCCGCAAGACATCGGAGGTTTGGAGAGTGGCCTTCTCTGCTTTTTTGAGCCGGGGTGGGCTCCCCGGGCAAGTCTCGATGGGGATCGGGACGTGTCCACGCGCCAGTGGGCCCAGCATCGGCCGCATCTGTTGGATGACTTGCTCTGCCAGGTTTGAGTTAGTAAATTCCCACTTTGTCATCTTCTTGGCATTGTGATGCTGGGGTGCCTGTGGATTTCCTAACGCCCCGGGTAGAAGCCAGAAGTGTACTGTGCCAGCTCTGGGGGAGATAAAGGGGGTGTTTCTGCGTCTCATTGTGATACGTAGCCAAGGTAGGGCTCACAGTGCTCTTTCCCCGCCACCAAATTGCCTGCTGGTTACGCCGAGTTCTCCGAGGCTCTAGGCATGTGACCAAGAGTTGAAGGCAATAGGATCGTCACGTCCTGAGTCTCTGTGCCTGTACGATGGGTTCCGATCTTCAGGGAGCAGTCCACACTCGTTCCCACTCCCAAGACTTGTTCAGTATCCATCTAGCTCCTTCCCACCCACAGAGGGCGTGTACGGTGTAGTGCACCGGTTTTATTATCGAGGTTTGCTCCTCTAGATCCGTTGTGTTTAGCCTGAGGATTCGCACCCTCAGTTACCAGGACTACCTCGAGGAGGGTGTGGCTCTTCACCACGCACAACGATCTTGGGGTATGAGAGGTTTTGCTAGGCCAAGAGACTAACACCGCAATGGTCGCTCCTTTCATGAACAGAATTCACTAGGCCTAGGGTGAAGCAAGGGGGGAACCCACTACCCACAACACCAGCACATCATACCCCCTGTCTGTAGACTTTGCCCCTAAATTTGAAGTGAATGAGAAAGCTTGGATTTTAATACACATCTGGGAGGCCTACCTACACTCGTGTTACATCAAACAAACGAGCAACCATTCTGCTAAAATCATATCAAAGTCTTAAACACCATTGTTATTTGATGAAAGAGCGAACGAACGTTAAAACAGAGCACCTCCAACACATTTCGGCGTGTAAAAAAATGGCGGATGTTCCATCTGACAAACCCGGACACGATGGGTCGGCTGTACGAAACACAGCACGAAATGACTCAGGCGCTGAACTGAAAGTTTCACCAATGGATGTCGACGCAATATGTGTTCTGAGTAAGTTTTGAACTTTGTTTTATTTCTATTCATTTCAGACCTACTTTGTTTATTTGCAATATAGCAACGGCAAGTGACAGAGGGTGGATGTATTAGTAAAAGAACAGCCAAATGTGACGTCTCGATTCACACATTTAGACAGAAAGTTTTTCGTTTTTTTAAGCAATTTTGGGGGTGGGGTATTGTTGTTAATGTAGTTATTTGGTTGTTTTATCGGACTATCACCATTTTCTAAACATTCGGTATCAGAATTAAGGTCTAACACTTAGTAACAGTTTGTAAAGCCGCTGACCTCCTTTTGATAACGTGATGGATGTCAAAGATCATGTTTAGAATTTAGCTTGCTACATTTGTGAACGTTAATTTTTTTTTTTTAAATTGCCTCTCTCGCTTAATTAACCTTTTTTTCCTCAATTATTTCAGGGGACGATCGTTATGATGCATATTTTTCAATGACGGGAAGAGGCAGACGTCGGGCTCTGCCACCAATTTCTACTGTGACAAACAGACTATTGGCACAGTTCTGTCTTCTGGAGGACTAGGAAAATGCAACATGGGAGCTAGTACGTCTTGTTGTGTAAAGTTTATATATCATATTATTTCCTCTCATCCTCTGATGTTAAAAATCATTAGGCTACTATGTAGTTGAAGCTTTCCTAGAAGCCTCTACAGGTTTTGAGTTTATTTTACAATTCCAAACACAAAAGACAAATGACATAATCCACGTAAAAGAGAGACTTACAATTTACTGTATAATTGATATAATGATTTAAATGGTAAATGCAGTAAAAATTAATGCCGCAATAAATGCTTAATGATTAACAAAGGGAAAGAAAAAATAATTTGGCCGACATTTTTTGTATTAATAATAAATTAAAATCACACAATCATGCAATTTGTCCTCTTCCCGTCCCTCCCAACAAATTTGTCTCAGGTGACCTCTTGGTTTATCTGTGCTACCCAAACAGAATGTGAGTAAAGGACAGCTACAGTACAGGTGCCAGATGTCAGTACAACAAGCCAGTGCCCTGAGAGGAGATTCACTTGAGGACTTTCTGAACACACAATTATCTTTTGATGCAGCTGACCTCAAGTGACAGTAAGTTGGACACGGACTAATATGTAATGTTTCTTTGTTTATAAAAATCAAATTTTAAGCAGTAAAGGTTGTTTCAATAAAAAAAAATAACCATTAATTTGAATTGTACAACTCAAATTACATAAATATGGAAGTTTTCAGCTCTATAGCTGCAATATTCATGATTTTATGACAACATTTGGAATTTCGTGAGATTTTTCTTCCGAACTGCAAATTTAGCCTTTGATCCATTTTCACATAATGCAGTTTTATAGTATTCAGTATTTCACGTGGCTCAAAAAAATTAAGCATCAAGTATATAATGCTCTCTTTAAGCTCAATAAATGTTATAGCTTTCCTGTGTGTAGTTTTTGATTTATGAGTGCATGAAAATGCATATGTGCACTTTGCGAGCACAACAATGAGACTTGAAACTGTATCTTTTGTCAAATTTGATGGACCATAATTCATTTAATTGATTTGTTGTACTTCCCATGTTTCTTTTATGCAATAAGGACTTGTATGACTTTGTACAAAAAGCATTATTGACTTGGTAAGTGTTTGTTGACTGTAGTTATGATTGTGCAAAGTCAGGCAATTTGTTCGGTGAGAAGATGTTTGAAAAATTGTGTAATTCCCCACAATTTTGAAATGCTGTAACTCGGTTGTTTGATGTCCGATTTTTTAAATTTAAAAAGGAAATTTCATGGCTTAAAGAGGTCCATTAAGATCTATAAACAAAGACACTGTAAAAACAAAATGAAAAATCAGTTT